>CM053787.1:524370791-524793291 GCA_028749045.1 Cupressus sempervirens
TATTCCACCTTACGCTCTTAATATAACCTAATAACCTGATTCTCTACATACATAACATGTCATATTTTCTTTTATTGAAAGACTCTCCTTATGTCTTTTTATTATTCATATTTTATCAAAAGGTTCCACAATAGTTTTCTATGTCCCTTTGATTTATTAATGTACCTTTATGTCTATAATCATAAAGGTTTCACACTAGATTAATATGTCCCTTTGAATGATGTTTGTACTTTAGAAGCTATATCTAGATATTTGAATCAACTAATTAGTATAAAGCATTTTGTTCTCTCTTTTAGCTCTTTTCAACTCTCTTGGTATATATTGTTGAATATATTGTACGCAGTGATAGGAGAAGGCTTTAAGTTCTTTCATTGGTTAGTCCTAGGATTGACCACCCTCTTCTACTTTACCTTCCAAAAGAATTTTGAGGATATAAGACCTAGGCTTCTGTCAATATATTAAAGACATTGAAGTACTCCTTTATGACCCTACCTTTTTCTTATCTTCTACATGTTCTAAAAAAAACTTTTCCTAGTATTATTTGTTAATAAAAACCACATCGTGTGTAGCATCTCTAATCATCACATTTTATGAAATATTTAAAGAAATATCTTTATATTTGCAAAGTTTTCTTACAATTTTGTATGTAAACATGCTTGCATACATTGCAATATCTTCTTTTGTGAATAAAGGAACACTTTATTTTTCACCATTAATTGTACTTTCAAAGTGATAGTATTGTAGACATGAAAGTATAGAAAAAAGGATAATGGTACATAAGTCAAAGTCATAATGGGCTCAAGGGATCATCTACATATGAATTTATAAAGTTATAAATTATTCCATCAATATGTTGGGCCCAATAAACACTTCACTTTCATAGTCCCATAATGGCTAAGGAACTTGAGCTGGTTAGAATATAAAGTCTCTATAAACTTATGTTGTCTTCAATTATTTATTGTGTTATTTTTCCATGATCTCAAGTCAAAGAAATTTAGATGCAAAGGCACACACACATGCAACATACCATAATTGATCAAAAGTTTTGAATGCTAAAAAATCATTTACAAGATTCATCTCGTCAGATATAAATTTTAGTTTTCTGGTGTCTTGTTTGTTATGAATTTTGTGAGAAATTCCATTATTTATATAAAGATTCCAATAATGATATGTGCATATTAAATGTTGAGTTTCTATACTAAATACTCCAAAATCATACATTTCATACCTTCATCTATATGCAATGACTTTCTAGTTTCTTTCTACTCAAGTACCCATTTCATTTCATACAATCATCTAAAAATTGTGGGGTTTATTTTTATTTTGGTTTGTTGGATTTTAATTTATAAAGGTAGATGCTATTTGATGAGAAATAGTTAGTTTTGATGACTACAAAAATATAGATCACAAGGGGTACAAAAGGAGGAAAAATATAAATTCCATCTAAAACATTGATCACAAAGGCATAGAAAAATATACATTCCACTCCATAATCAATGTAAAAAAACACCAAATCACAAGGGTGTCACAAGAGATTCAATGAATAATAATAATAATACCCTACATTAGCATGTACCTTCTAACTTGGCTTGTCATATCAATTTATCTTCCTTCTCGCATTCCTTTGATACATGAATGAAATTTTTTACACTAAATGAATGAAATATGCCTTTTTTAAAAATTTTTTTATGAACCTAATATTGTTGCAATATTGATGGCATTGGGGATAGTTCAAAAAAAGTTCCAAAATTTACAATGAAATGTCATTGTTGTTGTAAATTGGCCTCTAATGTTATATTGACATAAAGCAATGTTATACCAAGCTTAGGTTAGACATATGTAGGAAAGAATTGAAGAGTTACATATGAGAAATTGAGATGAATAAAATAATAAATAAAATGCATATAAAGGAAAAAATATTAGAATAATAACTACATGATTTAAAGATTCCTATGACATCTAATGTTATTGTAGTTCACCAAGTTTCCCCTACCATCATAGTTTAGGAAAAATATCTAGAGGAACCAAAGTAAGAGGATGTATGTAGAGATTGAATTCATAGAAATTTAAAATAAATCCTTTTTTTTAGTACAAGGATCACCTTTGGAAAATGTGATGAGATCTATGAAGGTTTTTTAGAATTTCAACCATATGTTGGACTTCCTTAAGAAAAAAAAAACTATGTTGTCAAAACTAGAAAGGAAGTAGAGGCCTTCCAAATATGAATTAGAAAGTCTTGATGAGGTAACTGAGAGATCTAGACTCTCCTTCTCATATTAAGGCCACATTCTATACGCTTGATGCAATATCCAAGAACTTGGGTTACATGGACTAAGAACATCAAAGGTTGAAGAAAATTTTGTGCCTATCACCTCCATGAATCAATGAGCTTTTCCTTCTATTAAGGATAGCAAGAAAAGAGTTCAATATTTGGAAAGTTGGAGAAATTAGATAACATTTTTTTTTTGCAAATATCTATGGCTAGGTTAAAAGGAGAGAAATACTTTCAAATGGATTTATTTCATAAGTTATTGGGCAAAATGATCACCATGGAAACATGTTCACTAAATTCTAGATAGATGTAAGGATTGCCAGAGGGAATAAGTGGTTGGATTTGTATACATTCATCCTAGAGGCATCCCAATTTGCATGGACAAGACAAGCTCAAATTGAAAAATGGGTGAACAATTACATGACTTTCCCAAAGATGGCACCAATAGACATAACAAACAATGAAGAGGAGGATGTGGATCAAGCAAACCAACAATCAAATGTTTTAAGATGATTTTAGTTTTTTATTATTATTAAGACATGATTATATATATGTTCAAAAATATTAAGTTAGCATAGATACACTTCAAATATATTTATAGCTATGTTACACCCCTTCATTTCCTATGGCAGGGGTACCAAAACCTCTACATATAGATGGATTAAAAAATAAGTTAAAAATTAACATTATTATTACATATGAAATAGAATACGGATATCAAAACTTATGCAATTTCTTGTTGGTATATGCAATTGATACTTCTCTATTGTATTTCCTTATCTTGAAAGAAATAAAAACATAATCTCTTTAAATTCTCAATTTGGGTATTTGGTTTTTTCAAATGCTTGCATTCTCTATTGTTCTCTTGGATTCACACTACTATTTGATGGATTGAAATTAATACATACTATTGATTATCAAATATTTATTGAAATTCAATAATTGTGTAGTTGGTCTCCTTTAGTTGGGGTTAAAATCATTTAGACTAGGGTGATATTTTATATTCTCTATCCAGTAGTTGATGGTGTGCATGTTATCTCCAAATGGTTAAATAATAGTAAGATCATGTGAGGTTGACTCCATTTTCCCAATATTGGATGAAGGAATGGTCCTATTACATTTAAGTTGATATACAATTGTACTTGGTAAGGTTCCTTAGTTTTTGTGCATAATACACCCATTCATATTCCTCAATCACTTATAAATATTACAAAATTATTCATTTTATAATTTTGATTTTTTCTTGAAAGATTAATTGTCCATTTCAATAGAAACACCTAAGAAGTCTACAATAAAAAGTATTAAACTAGTTTGGAAGGTCATACTAAAGGGGCACTCACTTAGGTTTTGCAGAGCCTAAAGAGAAAGGTCATTTGATTCTTGAAAGGATCAAGCCCATTTGTTTGCCAAATTGTGTTGAATATCCCAACATTGAGTGGAAATATCATAGGATTTTAACTAATAATTTGAGTAACCAACATGAGCATCCCCACATAATTTTGAAGAGGGAGTGGATGAATATGTTTTTAGATGAAAAGGAGAAAGGTGAAAGGAAAAAATGAAATATGCCACCAAGAAAAGGAAGGTATGTGATACATATATTAACAATGTGATCATGTACTAATTACTATATACATATACATATATACATACACACACACACAAACATATATGTATGTATGTATTTATATGTATATATATACATATACATACATACATACATATATGTATATAGATATATATGTATATATATACATATATATGTATATATGTATATATACATATATCTATACATATATATATATGTATATATATATATATGTGTGTATATATATATATATATATATATATATATACACACACACATATATATATATATATATATATATATATATATATATATATATATATATATATATATATATATATATATATATATATATATATATATATATATATATATATATATATATATATATATATATATATATATATCATATTTCAAACTTTTCATAGATTTCTTGGCAAATCAAAAGAAACTAAGGGAAGACTAGAAAAGCAAGGAAAACACAAAATTGACTCTAGTGGTTATATGAAAGTTTTCATATAAATCCTAAGTAGTTATAATTGAAATATTGTTTCAAAATAATAAATTAAAAAAAAATAATTTACCATTAAACAATATAATTAAAATTCATGATATTAAGAAAAGATATAGGGCTCTAATCTCAATAGAGTGCCCATAGAAGATGATGTGAAAATTGTCTTCCAAAAAGGCTATGGAGTCGTAGATAAATGTCTAAAAGGATTGAGTGTGAAAATACAAGATGCAGGTGCTTTTGTCAATTGGGTAACTAAGCTAAATGATATTTATTTAAAATTGAATAGTTGAGAAATAATCTATTCAATATTTATTTCTAACATAAAGTGACTATACATATTTTAAATAACCAACTAATGATTACAATGCACATGGCATTGGAATGTAGCCTATTGTGGCTAGAATAGAACTTGCACACGATGAAGGTCATGTTGTGGATCCCAGTAAAGGAGGTATTTATGTGCTAAATATTTTTTCTATGTAATTATTAATAAAAGAAAACATGTTTTATTAAAATTGATTAATTAATGTAACCAAAATTTTTGTTTTTGTTTTTGAGCATGTAGATAGTGGTGATCAAGTTGAGCATGATTTGGGCAGACAACATCAAGGATGCCATGCTCTCTCATCATGTAAAGAGGATCACTCTTATTCCTTGAAATGAATTTAATTTTAATTGGTGTATGATTAATTTTACCTTTCATGTTTCAACTCCATGGGATTTGGAGGGTGTTCAACATGTTTAAGATGAGGCTACACAAGATGATCAGGAAGGTCATGTGGCCCCATCAAGTAGAGAGTGCCCATGTAGTGTTCTTTAATTAATCAAATACTTGTGATAATAATAATCAAGAATTATGAATTTAACCCAATTATTTGTTATTACAAAAAACCCCCATTTCCATAGGCCTTTGTGTCATGAGTACAAAACTAGCCATACATTAAGATCACAACCAGAATGTACAATAATTGAAGAGGGAAGAAATGATGAAGAAAATGATACAACACTTAGTATTTTCCTTGCTTAAAAGAAGAGAGAAAAAAAATTTAATCTTATTATTTTTTAAAAATGTGAAAGAATGTTATGTGTTAAAGGGTGTTGTGTGATAATGAATGAATCTTATATTTTATTAATGGATGAAATATTGAATGAATGTTATATGTTAATGGGGATTTTAGAGTGATATTAGGATGCAGGGGCCAAATAACCTTCCACCTTCACATGATTGGCCATGTTAAGTAGATAATATTAAACTATTCTTGAAGCTAAGAGAAGTTAAACAAGGTAACACCCTTTTTCAATACTTTATTGTGTTACATTGTTAATCTTATTGAATAGTATGCATTAAATCTTAATTTTTGGATTTGTTTGAGAGAAGATTTTTTACCAATGTATTAAGAAACCTTTTGTTTGTAGATATTGGTGTTTATCTTTAATAATATGTTTGATTCCTTGGAAAAACATATGAAAGTTTCATTAATCATTTTTATTATTTGAACCTTGTCAAGTGATGTATGTGTTCAAAGGCTTGCTTGCACTGCTATTAAGAGACCTCGCTTGTCTCTTCTAGGAACCTAGCCTCCTCTAGGTCCTAATTGGCTTAGGTGATTAACTAAGTTCAATTCAAACTCTTCTCAAAGAGTTCTTAACCCTTGTGCTTAACCTTGAAAGACTAACACCTTTAGATAGTACAATCCTTCACCTTCACTTGGAAAGCTCTAAGTGCTACTTTCTCACAAACTCCACTATTAAATGTAGGGGTATCCATCATCATGAAAAAATTCCATTTGCTTCCTCTTGGATCTATTTGGAAAGACCTTCAAGTCTTTTTCCTATCAATTTCAAGATTTAGTCTCTATGAAGCCTAATTAGGCCTAGTTCTAATTAGCCCTTAACAATGACCTTTTCCACTTTCTTGCAAAAAAATCCCAAAAAACTTGGAAAAATAATCCCAAACTCGAATATCCTTTTGGATTTCCTAAAAGATTCTATAGATTTTAGGGTCTGACAACCTCTATACACTGGCTTATTATGAACTAGTGCAAATAGGGCTAATAGGTCAGTTTTTAAGATTGATTGTAATCTTGAGGAAAAAATGTTTGAAACTTGATCTATTGAATTGGTATAGGCTCAATCCTCATAGAATATTAGGATATGAAATCCCACCTAGAACTATACTTTTTCTATATAGTATCTTTCTACCCTTTAAGAAATCATCTCTTTCTTCTATCCTAAACTTCTAACTGGGCTATGTCTGTTCACCTAGGGCTTAGTAGTAAAAATAGCTTCCCAAAATTTCATGACTCATAATCCTACATATATATAAACTAATGACTCCTCTAGAATTTCCATTTAGCCTTAGGTATTTCCCATGGCTAGATTTCATAGGGAATCCATAACTATACAAACTGGTTAGCATAGATTCAACAAGGTCTCTAAAAAGGGAACAAATTACTCAACACTCTATAGCTACTAAAATAAACTTTCTTATCAAATGAGAAACTCTCAAAACTAATCAAAGAACACTATTCAATCATCAGATTGAGTCATTCAATCTGTTTTAAGGCTTACTACTAAAACTCAAGAATTTTTTGTAATATTATTGTAGATCTCTATTTCACACTCAAAACTATTACAATGCATTCCTCTTCTACAAGATTCAAGTTTTGGCTAATAGTAGATGTCATCTCCATCATTCTAGAGCATGTTGTTCAATCTCCTACTCCCTATCCATAAGGGAATTCAAGGTAACTAAGTTGCATGCAACATTTGCAATAATTGCAAATGTTGTCATGACAAATTCTTGACAACATTTAGCATCTTTCTTAATTGTCATCATCCTATTTCTTAGGACTACTAACCTCCAACATTTTGAGGATCCAAAACCATTAATGACCCTATGAAATCTTTGCAACATCATAATATGTTGAGAACACATTTAAGACTCTAACCTCACCTTATGCTTCTAACACTAAGAAAATTAATCAGCAACTAACATTGGCTAATTGTGTGACCTTAGTCCTAGTGACTAACTCACTTATCCAAAATATCAAATGACCTTCTAAGGTCTTAAAAAAACTAATCTACTCTTCTTGACTTGGCTAGAGTCAAATACAAGCCAAAATAGTAGACATTGAGAGGTTAGCCTAGGTGTGCTCCTACACCATCCTCCCCAAAATGAAAAGATCAATCCACCCTTGGATTGAGGATGTTTGGATCAATTCCCATATTCTTTAACTCTAACTCCTTTATCCATATTGCATCAACATTCATTTGTCTAGCTTCTTTATTAAGTTTTCCTTGTACACTATGTCTAATCTATTTGTAGACTCCAGTGTCCAATACATTGTCAGCTCCTATGATTGTAGTAGTATGTAATTGTAGATCTTCCACATCTATGATCACTTCATGAAGACTTAAATCCATATCTTTCTATGGTCCTTTGTAATGGAGTAAGTCTACAATGTTAAAATAGGAGATAGTCCACTATCTTTTGGTATCTCAACCCTAAATGGATAATTAACATACTTAGCCAAAATAGGATAGGGACCTATCCTCCTCATCTAAAACTTATGAGGGGATACTTTTTGAAGAAATGAATTACTAAGATGCACCATAACCAAATCACCAACATTAAATTAAACTGTCATTCTACTTTCATCCACCTTGGCTTTGTGTTTCATGGTATTCTCTATCAAGTTTTTCCTCATTGTCTCCGCTGACATTCTAGTCATGTTTTTTATTAGTGACATACACTTATTTAGATTGTAAGTATCTACTAAGAATATTGTATAGTTAACAAGTATTAACCAAGTTCTATAATTGCTACTGAGTCCTTTGGACAGATTCCAGTTTGCATTGAGTAGTTACTACTATGGTGATGATCAATAGTGTAAACTGAGCATCTCAGTGAATGTCAAGTTTACCAATGCAAACCAAGTTGTATAGTGCTTACCAAGTTCATAGTTGATGTAATGTGAGTTTATTGTTAGCTAAGCTAGACTCAGTGTTAACCAAGTGACTCGATTTATACCAAGCTCATAGTGATAACATTGACCAAGCTATTTAGTGTGAATCATAAAATGATTTAGTTTATATGTTGAGTTTCATATTATTCACTAAGTCACCAGCGTAGACCAAGTTCAAGACTACTTGGAAGTGATTAGTATGGACTAAGATTCTACATCTATTGATTGCATGATGATGCCTAGCATTGATAGTGGATGTTGAGTATCAAAACCTCATCGATTCAATCTTCAAAACCTGAGTTTCTAAACATTGGGTGACTTTGTAGTGTTTATGTAAACTTGTATTGTGGCTGAATTTGTAATTTGTAAATTGGATTGGTATATATGTAATGTATTTTATCACGTCCAAAGTAATGAATATAAGCAATGTAATAATCAATGAAGAGAAAAAGAGTGAATTAGAAAGGTTACAATAGTATAAGGAGTATAAAAGATTCATCTATCACATTAAGGTGATTTGTACACTCAGAGGAATCTCATTCAACAAACCAAGTTTCAGATTAGAGATCAACCACTGCTTCATCCTAACAAGTGGATTAGTCAAATTCTTTAACAAGGTAGACCTAATAGTCATGTGTAAATCTCTTTACCAAGTACACACTTCATTGCATGTTTGTAAATCCTTTTACAAGGTGGACCTAATAGTCCTTATTACTCCTAATAAGGTAGATTATTAGAAGTGATCATTATAAGCCTTAACCAACCAACTTTATACTACAGTACTAAAGTTTGTGGGTATCATCCCCACCCCAACTTTCTATTTGGAAGGTTTCTAGGTCACCAAAATTATGTGTCAAAAGTGTTATTAATGCTTTAATATATTCAGTTTCCCATGCATTCAGTTAGATCAAAATTCACATGAAGGATTAAATTTTATAAGTTATTGATTCACCCCTCCCCTCTTAGTAACTTAGCCTTTCATAATTTTCCAATAATTGGTATAAGATCTTTATGGTTCTTAGAGAAAAGTTTAACAACTTGAGCAAATATCAAAGGCAATGGAGGTATTCAGGCTTGACAAGGCTATTGACAATGAGAAACTAGATTTGGAATTGTGATCTGATTAACTGCAAAAAGAGCTTAGTAACCTGCTCTGATACCAAACTTGATCTGATTATGATCCAGTGATTGTATCTCTGATACCACTTGATCCGTAAAACTAATCGAGTACTTACTTAGAATAGCTCACAGGTTAGACTTACAAAGATTACATTAGTAAAATCTAACATTAGGATCTTTTAATTATCGATTTGAATCCAATATGTAAATCCAAATCTTTAATCTACTAAGCTTAGAAAAACAACTGCAAGAAAATCACAAAAGAATAGAACCGAGATGATAACGGAATTCACCGAACATTGGCTACATCTCTGGATTCGTTAGAAAAATGAATCTATCTATTGCCTTCAAGACTTGGAAATGCCACAAGCTACAAAAAAAAGTCAGCTTTCGCCTTACAAGAGGCCTCAAGAAAGCAGCTCCACCTATGTCAATAGCTCCCACATCGGCAAGACGTCCTTACAAGAGAACATGAAGAAGCTTTTCAAAAGCTTTTACACAATGTAGATTCTTCACCAAGTTACACAAATTCCTCCAAGGAATGCTTGGCTTACAAGAAGAATTTCTACGAGAAGATTTGAGAAGAGTTGGATGATCAACTGATGGATCCCCCCCTTGAAGAAGACCCTCCTAGTCCCCTTTTATACATAAAAATATGCCAAAATTGGGTTTAAACAAATTGTTTCAAATATAGGGCTTATTAATTAACCCCATCTCCGAAATCCCCTTTGGCTATTTTACAAATTTGGCTTGAAACCAAATTTAGGGGTTGAGTTGTTAACAAATTAACAAATAAACCTATTTTTAATAGGTGATCGGGTAGTCGATAATGGTTAAATATAATTTGCAGCGATAATATCTCAAAGTGCTAAGATAGCGCAACGGTTTCTACTATTTTAGACACGCTGCCGGTCGGGGGTTCTAACCCCGTCGGCAGCTCTTTCAAAGCCATTTCCGGCCGAGAAAACCTTAAACAGAAAATCCACCCATTTAATTTGAAACTCAAGCGGTGGTTCAATGGTCACATTTCGTGTCTTGGAACCCACAGGTCACGGGTACGAATCCAAGCTTAACTTTTTCTTGCGAAGACAAACTTGCCGTTGCCATGTGGCACAATGTTATTCGACACACCATGACACATGTCCTCAGACGATTAGACCCCGTTGAATGTACCTACCATGTCTACCATGTCATATGTTGATTGTACATGCCATGTGTCATCATTTTAAACTACCACAACGCCATGCTGACATCATCGGACATGACACGTCATTGGTCAACTTTTCCTAGGGCAAACTTTGATCGCTCATATCTTTTGTGTATGAACTCCTTTTTCAATGAAACGAACGCCGTTGGAATCGTGATGATGAGACCTTTCTGATGATGTCAATTTTGACCAATTTTTTGAAAATGATTTTTTTCACCTTTTTTTTTCATCCCTAATCTCTCAGTTGACCAGCCTTTGACTGAGCTTTGACCGATGATATCTTGGATATACGGTCTCCTTTTTTGCCTGTTCAAGTTGTGTTGGATTCAGAATTATGTGCTCTACGCGATGACATTGCTTCTGAGAGAAATTAGAACACTTCAATTTTAGGTCCTGAAGATCCTCCTGGATCAAACCTCCCCACTGAAGAACTTTTGGTCCTCCAAAAGTGTATAGTTCCTTCAAAACATCTCGTATTCAGCATCTTGCCACTCGCCACAATCTGAATCTCTCAAACACACTATCACATTTGCCTGTGTGGCCTTACACTTTAGCAATGCAGGAATTCACAACTCCTCATGATGCAATTCAAAAATGGAACTTAGAATACCTAAAGCAAGACGGAAAAATTGGGTATGGTAAACCTATCCCCCAGTGCTTCTCACAGGGAGTTCACATTTTGCATCTCTTGCCATCTTCAGACATGCTTCTATTTCTTCTCCAACTACTCGAGCATGGTATCTACGCCTCAGCCTAAAATATTCCTTCACCTTTGTATGTCGAAAGAGCTGATTCAAGGCTCCACCATACAGCTCAAGTCAGGTTCATCTGAAACAACGAGGTCATTGATAACATCCTTCAAGAACTTCAACTGAGTTCAGACGTATCTTCAAAATGGCCTCTACTGAGTCTTCAAGCTGAAAACATACAAGGTCACTGTTGACCATTCTCAACAACTCTTATCTAAAAATTTCTCTTCAACTGAAGCTTTGCACAAAAAGAAACTAAAAGAAACAAATTTCTATCCTACAGTAAGAAGTTTTCAAGTATCTCTTTCCACTGATTACAAGAGACAAGGCTTCTACGAGCCTTACAAGTTCTCAATCAGGAAGAAATACAACTTCATAAATAAACTATTACAAACAATTTTAATGAGTTTTATTCTCACAAAACCACACTAGCTTATCAACATGTTTATTATACCACAAACACATAATAAACACACACAATTTGATATACTAGTTTGATAAGTGACGTTCCCAGCTCTTTCGGAGTTGTTCGAAGGAACTCTCCTTTATTGGTTGCTCAGGCTGTGGCTTAGATTCTTCTGGGATTGCTTCAGAGGTGGTAGCAACTACCGGCTCTATTGTCCTCTCATCAACATGCTGGTGGTTGGGCCTCTCTATGGACCTCGATCGATGATGGAGCTCCGGATGCAGCTTCCAACACTTTGCATCCCAATGTCCACTGATGCCACAGTGGTTGCAAAAATTCTGAATTCTAGAGGATTGTCTCATTTCTTTTTTGTATCCCAATCCTTGTTTTCGTGGTCGTTTCTTTGCCTTGACCGGACTGGTGATACCTTGCTCAGAAACACCAAGGCCCTTTCCTCTAAAACCCATCTTTCCTAGCAGCTTCGTTTCGATACCTTTTGTGTGATTCTTGAAGTGCACAAAAGAGTTCTGCTCATCCTTTGCTAACTTCTTCTAGTCTATGGAAGAAGATACTTCAAGATAATTATTGTCACTATTTGGCAGATTAAGAGTCTTAAAGTACTCCATCTGTTGACAATAGACACACTCTACTGCACCAGGAGAATTTTCCCCATTGTGGCCGCAAGAAAACTTGGCCAATGGCTTTATCACTGAAGAGGCCCTCGTACTGTCAGGCGGGGTAAGTGGGGAGTATGAGGATGATGTATCCTTAGAATGCAGATGAAACTTGCAAATACGACTGCTCTCAGATACAAGAGTACTCCGCTTGTTCCGCTCTTCAGTGATCTCTTGTAATAGGATCTCCAACCTTTGCTTTTCCGCATTGGCCTCATCCAACAATCTCTTCAATTCTTCATTCTCTTTCTGCAAATGATGATTTTCCTCCTCTAGCCTCTGCACCTTGTCAGACTTTTCACAATGACCATGAAAAATAGTCTCGATCATCTTCTTCATCTCAAAGAACTCTTGTACCATCGATGATGTCATCATCATGGATGCTTCACCGGATTCAGATGCCATCTTGTGATTAACGCGATGACATTGCTTCTGAGAGAAACTAGAACACTTCAATTTTAGGTCCTGAAGATCCTCCTGGATCAAATTGGCTATTTGACAACTCAAGAAAGCAAAAGAGAAACTCTCTCAATCCATGAAAAGAAGAAAAGATCTTGCAATCTAGATGAATGACCAACTCTATATTGAAGAAAGAATTGAAGACATCCATTCAAGAAATTTAGATGAAGTAATTAGAGAACTATTTGAAAAGAATAGTACTCTTCAAGAAGAAGTAAGAAAACTAAGAAGAGAGCAAGAAATTCCATTAGTTAGATTGTGTGAAGACATAGAAAATAAAAACAAGATAAAAGAAGAGTTAGAAGGAAAGAATAATGAAATTCAACACCTATCCCTTCAGTAAGAAGACTTCATTGATTAGCTCATGAATGTAAATAAAGAAATCATGAAACTAAGATCATAGAATGAAAGAATACAAAATGATCTAAACACTGAAAAGAAAACCAATGAAAGAATGATGAAATTTTTGGATACAATTATTCAACTATGTGTTGTCTTTGATGTTACAAAAATTTCATATCAGTTACTTAGGCAGAGTCTATCAAGCTTAGAAGGTTAGCAAAGAGAATTACAGAGTTTACCAAGTGTTTCTGAAGGTTACACTATGAAAACAGTTTCTACCAAGCTCACTCAGGCCCTAAAGGCTTCTATGGAAAAAATTAGTTTCTATTGAGTTAGCAAGGTCAGAAAAGGGAAATTAGTTTCTAATGAGCTAGCATGGTTAGGGAAGGAAAGTTAGTTCTTACCAAGTTCACTCTGTCTCCAAAGGATTTTATAGAGTTTGCAGTGTTTACCAAGCTTCACTTGGTTAACACTAGAAATCATTTTTTGGAGCAGTGTTTATTGAGCTTCACTTGGTTAACACTAGAAATCATTTTTTGGAGTAGTGTTTATCGAGCAGGGTCAGCCAATGAAGGATTTCATTGTTTTGAGAAATAAAGTTTATTTGTTTAATGTAATGTTTGTAGCTGACTAATGTATGGTTTATTGATAAATGTAACTTGCAATTGAGCCAACTTGACAATTTGTAATGTATAAATAAAAGGTCAAGTTGTGGTTTTTAATTGTAATGAGTGAGCATGTAAATGAGTTGATTGTGTGAAGAGGAAGTGTGAGCAAATTTTAAAGAAGGATAAAATATCCTTAAGGAGCAATAGAGTTGTATTTGATCAATGAGGATCTATTGAAGTAGAGCAAAGATTTGTATCAACAAAGTTTAGTTGCATCTCATTTAGGTCACTTATTTTTACTTTCTCATCATTTTAATAGTAATTCCTAAATCTCTTAATAGAGTTGGTCTAATAGCCATTTTGTAAATCCTCTAACAAGGTGGATAGTTCTACTAAATTTTTCTAAATTCCTCTAGCAAGGCCACTCCTAGTAGGGTGATTAAATCCTCTAATAGAGTCAAATTTAATAGTGTGTTTTGTAACCTTTAACAGGGTTGGCTCCTAACAGGGCTCACTTTAAAAGAGTAAACATTGGTAGCTAGTTACTTGGTATTTTTTCCCATATTGGGTTTTCACATTAAATCTAGTATCTCTTGTGTTCATGTTATTTACTTTTGCATGCATATTAATAATTGTGAATACTTAAAAGATCAGTAACAAGTTGATCTAATGAGTTACAACATTTCTCTGTGTAGCTACCGAGTGACAATAGTAATTAAGTTTTAAGACATGTAAGGGATCTATGGATTTTTTTTTGGAGTAACTAATCCCCCCCCTTCTTAGTTACTCCATCAAATATTTCCAACAATTGGTATCAGAGCTTTTGGTGCTTGTAGGAAGGATTTCAAGGATCAAAGCTAAAGATTAGGATGTTTTAGAAGAGGGAAATTCCAAGGCTTAACAAGGATAACTTTTTAGCATGGCGAGGTCTCATGAGACTCCATCTAGCTTCCATTGGAGACATAGGATTTAAATATCTTGATGAAGCATATGTAACTCCTACTAGCACATTATCTGCAAATGACATTGCTAAGAAGAAGACCCATAACACCATGATGATAGACATTGCATCTACCTTAAGCTATGAAGAATTTGATGATGTCAAGGATTGCAAAACTACTTTTGAAATGTGGAACAAGCTGAAAGATATCTATGGAGGTGATGATAATGTAAGAAGAGCCAAAACAAAAAGTCTAAGAGGACAATTTGATCAAATGAGGATGAGAGAGGATGAAAATATTGCAAAATATGTTGAAAGAGTCAAAGCAAGTGTTAGTAGCTTCTGGAGGAGATATCAAGGAGGAAATAGTTATAAGTAAAGTTCTTAGAACATTACTTTCCATTTATGCAATTAGAGTTTCTGTAATTCACGAAAGAAGATGTCAAGAAAATCATAAGATAAATTTAGAGGCCATAGTTGGAAGATTGACTACATTTGAGCTAGACAACTATGATAACTATGTTCCAGCTACTAAGAACATTAAATCAGCATTTGAAACCAAGCTTTCACTCAAGGAGAAAGGCAAGAAGATAAAGGATTCTCAGTTAGAAAGTGAAGAAGAATCAAAACAAAGTTCAGACAGTGATCTTGAGGTGGTTGAAGCTCTGCTAGCAAGGAAATATTCAAGAGGCAAAGGGAAATACAAAGGTAAGGTTCCTCTAATCTATTTTTCTTGTGAAAAAATTGGACATATTACTGCTAGGTGCCCAAATAAGTAGAACAAGGATGAGAAGAAAGGTCACAAGTGCAATGGCAAGAAAGACTTCAAATCATTCAAGGAAAAAGGTAAGAAAACATGTTTCATGGCTAAGAATTCTAATAATTTTGATGATAAAGAGATGAAGAAGAAGATGAAATTGTTTACATTGGTGTGATAGATGAGTCTGATAATGATGAGGAAATGACACTTATTTCTTGTGTGAGAAAAAATGATACATGGATCATAGATAGTGGTTAATCTCATCATATGACTCGTGATAAAACTAAGTTTGAATATTTTAAAGACTATGATAGTGGCAGTGTGAGGTTTGGTAATAATGAACCTTGTTGCATAAAAGGGAGAGGGAGAATCTCACTAACCAAATAGCTTGTATGTGATAATGGGTAGAAGGACTAAAACACAATCTGTTGAGTGTGGAACAACTACTCAATAATGGATTCAAAGTGGAATTCATACATGGAAAGGCAAGTCTACTAGATGAAAAAGGAAAGTTGATTGGATTAGGCACTCAAAGAAGAGGTAACTTGTACTATCTTGAACTTGGTGAATGTTCATGTTTTATTGCTCAAGTTGAAGAAAGTTGGTAATGGCATAGAAGGTTGTGTCATGTGAACTTTGATAACCTTGTAAAAATAAGTAAATTTAGAAAAGTAAGAGGCATTCCTAATATAAAGAAACCTAAGTTTGGTCTATGCAAGAATTGTCAAATTGGTAAGATGGGAAAGACTAGCTTTAAAAGTAAGAACTATCAATTTGAGGAAGTTTTAGAAATTGTGCATACTGATTTGTGTGGACCTATTAGAATTGAAAGCTATACTAGTGAAAAGTTCTTCATTCTTTTTGTTGATGATTACTCAAGAATGATGACTGTCATGTACCTAAGAGAGAAATTGGAAGCATTTGAAAAGTTCAAGTGGTATTTGGCCAAAGTTGAGAAGGAAATAGGCAAAAGACTAAAATGTTTGAGATCAGACAAAGGTGGTGAATTCATCTCCCATGAATTCAATAAATTTTGCATTGAAAGGGGAATCAAAAGACAAGTATCAGCTCTTAGAACTCCTGAGAAAAATGGAATAACTGAAAGGAGGAATATATCTATCATGAACTGTGCAAAAACCCTAATGATTGAAAAGAGCATTGCTATCAAATACTAGAAGGAAGTTATCAGCACTGCAGTTCATACCTTGAACCAAGTACAATTGAAGAAGGACTCATTCAAAAATCCCTATGAGTTATGGTATGGCTATAAACCTAATGTAAGTTACCTAAAAGTATTTGGAAGCAAATGTTACATTTTGAAAGAATCTAGAAAAGTTAAATTTGATGTGAAGGGTGATTAAGGAATATTTTTGGGTTATTATTGAAAAAGTAAAGCATATAGATGTTTGAACTTGTATACTCATAAAGTCATAGAATGTGCACATGTGAAAGTTGATGAGTTTGTAGAAAGAACTAAAGAAGAAAGAAAAAGGGAATCAGAAGACTACAGGAGATTTGTTTTCATTGAACCTGATACAGTGCTAGATACACCTATCAATTAGGAATCTTCTACTCTCAAGTTTTTAGTAACTAAGTTGCAAGAAGTTCAAATCGAGCTAAAGGAAACCAAGTTACATTATGATGCTACCAAGCCAATGCCTACCGAGTTTGAAGGACCCAAGTACTAGATAGAATAGCCAGAACCTAAAGCTAAAGTGCAAGAGGATGAAAATGCAAAGCATTCAAAAGGCAAAAAACCTATATTAGCTAAGTATGCCAGGAGACATCATACACCAGATTAGATCATTGGAGATAAATCTAAAGGAACTATGAAAAGAAGTAAGTTGAAAGGTACTTGTTTACTTGCTAATTTTGAACCTAGAAGTGTCAAAGATGCATTAGAAAATGAAATTTTGATTGAGGCTATGAATGAAGAGATAGAGTAGATAGAGAAAAACAAAACATGGACTCTTGTACCTAGGCCTAAAGACAAAAATGTGATTGAAACTAAGTGGGTATTCAAAAAAAAGTTGAATGAAGATGGTAAGGTGTTAAGGAACAAAGCTAGACTAGTATGTAAAGGATATTGTCAAGAAGAAAGAATAGATTATGGAGAGACATTTTCTCTTGTTGCAAGATTGGAAGGTGTCAGGACCTTACTTGCATATGCTGCATACAAAGGATTTAAGGTTTACCAGATGGATGTCAAGTCAAAATTTCTCAATGGTATACTGGATGAGGAGGTGTACTTTGAGCAGCCTAAAGGTTTTGTTGATGTAAACAAGAAGGACATGGTCTGCAAATTACACAAAGCATTGCATGTTCTGAAATAAGCCCCTAGAGCATGGTACGAAAGATTGCATAACTATCTTATTCAGATTGGTTTTCAAAGAACTAATGATAATAGTAGTTTGTATATCAAGGAAGGACTAGATAATAAGATTGTCTTGATAGAAATATTTGTGGATGATACTTTGTTTATAAGAAATGATGATCTTTGCAAAGAATTTTCAAAGAAAATGAACAAGGAATTTGAGATGTCAATGTTTGGTGAAATTAAATTTTTTGTTGTTCTTCAAATTCAGTAGAATATGAATGGCATTTACATCACTCAAATCAAATACATCAAGGAGATATTGAAAAAGTTTTGCACGAAAGACTGTAAACCAGTTGGGACTCCTATGTGTACTGGATTAAAACTTACCAAGGATGATGAATCAAAGGAGGTAGATTAGACATTGTATAGATCTATGATTGGAAAGTTACAATATGTAGTACATACAAGGCCCGATATTGCCCTTGCAGTTCGTATTGTAGCAAGATTTTTAGAAAAACCAAAAGAAAATCACATGATGGCAATCAAAAGGATCATGAGATATTTGAAAGGAACTAAAAATTATGGATTATGATACAAATTTGGAGGTAATATGGATTTGAAAGTGTTTACTGATGTAGATTGGGTAGGAAACATTGATGATAGAAAGAGTACAAGTGGAGGAGCATTATTTCTTGGACAAAGGTTGGTTTCTTGGACAAGTAAAAAGAAAAATTGTACATCCCAATCCATAGCAGAAGTAGAGTATGTTGTAGTAGTAGTAAACTGTTCTAATATTGTTTGGTTCAAACAATTATTGGAAGGCATGAAGGAGGAAATTAAAGAACTTTTGTTATGTTTTGTGACAATACAAGTGCAATTAACATATCCAAAAATTCAGTGATGCATTCAAAAATCAAGCACATTGCAATAAAGTATCACTTTGTTAGAGAATTGGTGTAGGATAAGGAGATTAGATTGGAATATGTCCATACAAAAGAACAAATTGCTGACATATTCACAAAACCTTTACCTAAGGATGCATTTTTGTATCTAAGAGATAAATTAGGGGTCATTCTCCTATCTAAAGCTCACTAAAATGAATTTTTAGTGATGCATCAATAGGAATCAAGTTTAAGATCTTTCAGTTGATGTAAAATAATTATGGAAATATTGCATATGAATCAGTACATAAGGTACATTGCTATTCATTTGGTTTTTGTTGTCTTTGGCATGCGTTGTCAAAGAGGAAGAGTATACTATCATATCTTTCTAAAATTTGAATTTGTTTGAGAAGAGTTTGATGTTTGTAAAGAAGCTATGTAATTCCTTCACAGAGGGAGATTACTATATTTGAGAAGTGTGTAGAATGAAATGTAAGAGGGAGAAACATTCTATCAGAAAAAGGCTTATTTTCAAATTTCATTCTACTATTACATTTTGTGTTTCCATCAATGCCAAAGAGGGAGATTGTTGGATAGAATTATTCAATTGTGTGTTGTCTTTGATATTACACTAATATCATATCAATTATCAGGCAGAGTCTACCGAGCTCAGAAGGTTAGGAAAGAGAATTATAGAGTCTACCGAGCATTTTTTAAGGTTACACTATGAAAATAGTTTCTACTGAGCTCACTCAAGCACTGAAGGCTTTTTTGGTAGAAATTAGTTTCTACTGAGCTAGCAAGGTTAGCAAAGGGAAATTAGTTTCTATTGCGCTAGCATGGTCAGTGAAGGAAATTTAGTTCCTACCGAGTTCACTCAGTCTACAAAGGATTTTATAGAGTTTGCAGTGTTTACCAAGCTTCACTTGGTTAACACAAAAAATCATTTTCTGGAGTAGTGTTTATTGAGCTTCACTTGGTTAACATTGGAAATCATTTTCTAGAGTAGTGTTTGCCAAGCAGGGTTGGCCAATGAAAGATTTCATTGTTTAGGGAAATAAAATTTATTTGTTTAATGTAATGTTTGTAGCTGAATGATGTATGATTTATTGATAAATGTACTTGCAATCGAGCCGACTTGACAATTTGTAATGTATAAATAAAAGGTCAAGTTGTGGTTTCTAGTTGTAATGAGTGAGCATGCAAATGAGTTGATTGTGTGAAGAGGAAGTGTGAGAAAATTTTGAAGAAGGATTAGATATCCTTAAGGAGCAATAGAGTTGTATTCGATTAGTGAGGATCTACTAAAGTAGAGCGGAGATCTATATCAGCAAAGTTTAGTTGCATCTCATTTAGGTGACTTATATATTGTTACTTTCTCATCATTGTAACAATAATTCCTAAGTCTCTTAACAAAGTTAGTCTAACAGTCATTTTGTAAATCCTCTAACAAGGTGGATAGTTCTATTGAATTGTTCTAAAGTCCTCTAGCAAGGCCACTCCTAGCAGGGTGATTAAATCCTCTAATAGGGTCACACCTAACAGTGTGTTTTGCAACCTTTAACAAGATTGGCTCCTAACATGGCTCACTTCAAAAGAGTGAAAATTGGTAGCTAGTTACTTGGTGGGTTTTCCCATATTGGGTTTCTACTTTAAATTTGGTGTCTCTTGTGTTCATGTTATTTACTTTTGCATGCATGTTAATAATTGTGAATGCTTAAAGATTAATAACGAGTTAATCTACTGAGTTACAATATTTCTCTGTGTGGCTACCAAGTGACAATAGTAATTAAGTTTTAAAACATCTAAGGGACTTGTGGATTTTTTTTTGGAGTAATTGATTCCCCCCTCCTTCTCAATTACTCCATCTATATTTCCAATAGAAATCTCAAGAAGACATGAATCAGTTGAATGAAAAAAGTCATTATAGACAAAAAAGAAAAATTAGGAATTGGATATATAGAAGAAGGTGAATCATCCAAGGAAGGAGCTCAAAAGAATCAAAAATCTACTTAGAGTCACTGTGGTATGATAGGTCATACATCAAACAAATGTTGGAGTAACGAAAAAGCAAAATTCAATGAAAAATGCTACAATTGTAATCAGCATGGTCATAGAGAAAATGTCATAAATGTAAGAAGTATGGGCACAAGTCATCAAAATGAAAAACTAACATATTGAATCTAGCAAAACATATTGTAAAAGCTATATTTGGTTGGGACTACAACACTTGGTGCAGATGTCATTACTGTGGAGAATTCGGATACATTAGAATGAATTGTGAGAAACATCACTTGAGGAAAAGATAAACTACCAACATATATTTCATTTGTACAGAACTTAGTCATATTGTGAAGAACTATATGAATACTAGAAGAATTGAAGATAAAAAGAAGGAAAAAGATAATAACATCATGAAGTAGATGAGACAACAATGGTTTTAAAAATCTACTAAGAATGAAAGTCTAAGCAATAATGATCAAGTCACTCAAGAATTGGGTGACTCCACCATTTTGACTTGATTTCTCAAATGAGAACTAGAACTAGGATACTGAAGAAGACATTTGATATTAGTTCTAGTTGATAGGACAAAAGATCCATATCAACATTCAAGATGCAAAAGGAACACTAAGTAAGAGATGGCAGTAAATATCGAGTTACTATCCTTATCGAGTGAAGTTAGGCTTCAGACTCTACAAAGTAAGTTTGGGAGTAACTAAGTTTTGTGTGGTTACCAAGTCACTAAAGACTACTAAGCAGAATGCAAGTGAAGTGGATGACAATCTGTCACTTGAGTGAACAATCATACCTATACACTCAAAAAGTGCATTCCTCTAAGCCCTTTGATTCAAGGTATTTCATAGATTGAAAAGATTTAATGGTGCCTTAGAGCTCCCTAGTCAAGGAGTGCAAGAGGCATACAAATAAGAATAAAGAAAGCTCTTAGTTGAGCCTTAGGAATGGATCCTTTAAGGGGGAAATATCTCTCCCTTTTAAAGTTGTATGAATAGTAGAGATGAATATGAAGATGGTGGATGATCAACAGTGGAATTTGAAAAGAGGAGTGATCCATGTGCACACACAAGTCAACCAATATAATATAAGTTGACTTCTCGCATAAGACGAAAGTGTCAAAAGCCTTTTCTTTTAATTGCAAAATAGAAAAAGGACTTTATGTGTACACTTTAAGTGGGTTAGAAGAATGGGTTCTTTTATTTAATTAGGACATGTTCTTTTAATCAAATAATGAACTTAGGATAGCATAGTCAAATTATAGGTTATAATCAAATTAATTGATTATTAGCAATTTGGTTTAGATAAATGATTAATTAAATTAGCCAAAACATTGAGAAGGGGGATAATAGTCTAGATGACCATTTTTAGGTGATTAAATTTTCCCCTCTTTTACTAATGTGTGATTGGTCTAGAAACACATTACATAAAAGAAAATAAAAGCCAAGTAGGCAGCGGTAGATTATAGATATTTGATTCCGAAGGACAAAATGCAAAAAGAGAGAGCACATCCTAAATGTACAGTCTGATAGTGGTAGTACTAAACACTAGGAAAAGATGATGTCAAAATTCAAGAAGAATGTTAACACTTAGCAAAGTAGATATATTGAGAGTGAGTGAAAAGATCAAGCAAATGCTCCTAAGAAAATAGATAGTTGTAGCAAGTGATGATAGAGTATTTATGCCCCCTTGGGATTAAAATTGAAATGAGGTAAGGGGGTGTTAAAACAAGCTAGATATGAGAAAATCAAAATATAGTGTCATCCAAGATGATAGATAGATGATTAGAACCAAAGATTGACTGCTAAGAAGGGACAAGATGCCCCGGTTTGACTGGAGTTGACCACAAAGAATACATCATAAACATTAGGTCAAATCAAGTAGAAAGGTGATTTTAGACATGAAAAGGTGAATGTGAGTAGATATGAAGCATGGAAAGGATGAAGACATGAAGAAATGAAGTTTCCCCAGCAATGATTTGGTGATTACACCTTAGAAGGTCAACTAACTACTCAAAAGAATGTATAATTTTAAAATGCAATTTTTACCATCAAGATGAACTTAGATTTTGATTTTGATCTTGAAAATGGATTTAGGACGTCAAAATTAGCTAGGGGTGTAATTTTTGTAGAATTCTAAGGAGTTTGAAAATTAGGTCAAAATGAGGTCAGAGGCTATAAAAGGGCCCAAGTGTCATTTTCAAATCATTTTGTCTTTTATAATTTTGTGAAAGCTTGTGAGTGGTCAAGAGAGGATCATGGCTTTAGTAGGCATTCCAACTCACCAACATCATTTTGAATGCAACCGGTTGCACAACTAGCTAGATGACTATGGGGCACCAGTAAGTAAAAACTTTTTTGTCATTTTTGTGACATTTTGTGGTCTTTTTTACATGTTTTAAGGTTTTAAATGAAAAATATTGGGTGATATTTGAAAAGAATCTAATGGATACTTTATAGAATATTGTGCGATATTTCATAGCAGAAAAAGTGTCACAAGCATATTTTTAGGTTTGGCATATGAGCCATACCCATTTGTCGCTTGCACTAGTGCAAAATGTCTTACAAGACAATTGTATCACACTGCTTTACAAAAAGTATGGCACCATATCATTCCAGAATTTTGTATCATTTATATGTAGGAAAAGTATCACACAAATTATTTTGAGCTTTTTTTCATTGATTTTTTTACAATGGGATCATTTTTTTGGTTGGGTACTAATATTTACATGTTTTATGATTGTAGGAGGTATTTATATCACTACTTATCAAAGCCCTCAATGTGGTGGGGTTGCAAGTTGTGCAACATTTGATAGATGATGAGCATGCTATGATAGCAACCATGGCATTGAGATGGGTTATTCGAATGCCCCATATATGGGTGAACCATGGACTACTAACAATGCTAGTTGAGCAGTGGCACAATGAGCATAACACCTTCCATCTACTAACCAGAGAGGCCTTGATTACATTGGAGGATGTATATAAAATTCTTTGAGTGCCATGCTATGGTGATCCTGTAAGTTGTATTCTTGATTTCTCTTGTTATGTTTCATGAGTGATGATATGGTGTGAGGGATATTGATGCTAAATCTAGTTGAATGTCATAGGTGTATTATGATCAGACCTCTAAAAAGGGGTAAGTCATGATGCAACAGTTGTTCCAAGATGTTACCATCCTGGACCATCATCTAAGTTGGGAGTGACTCATTGATGAGTATAGAGTGGATTCTCCTCTTCCCAACTTGCTATGTTCTCTAGTAGCCTAGGCCTTGGTTACAGATAGGGGCTAGAAGGGCTTCTCACTAGGATGGGGTTAATTGGTGGAAAATCTGATCACATGACCACACAGGATGGCATGGGGGCCAAATATTCTAGCAGATATGTATCATGAGCTCCATGAGGTAGTATACCATAGTGCTCATTCTTGGGCATGTGAGGTAGTGTTGGTACAAATCTAGGCTTAGGAGCACATTGCTATGATCTAGCCATAGGTACAACCATGAGACTAAAGCTAGCCATACATTTTTTGTTACAGAGGATTTATCCCATAGACTCATAATGGGGATGTGACATATCACAAGCACATTTTTGATGAGCTGACTGCTTTCACATGGTGACCCTACCAAGAGTGTTAGAGATGGTCTAATGCCTGGGAGTTGGATTACATGAGGTATAGCAAGTCACTAGTAGTTAGGCATTTAGAGATTGTAGAGTGATTTGTGATTAGCCGAGTATGGCAATAGTTTGCAAAGTGACAAGTGATATCAGTTGAAACCACTACGTATGCTCATTTTCATTGTAATGAGGCAAGAGGTTGGCTACCTATGTTAGATTATCATACAATAGTATGAGAGATAGTGGCTCTAGTTTAGGCTCCTTGAGATAATTGCCCACATGTGGTAGATGCAAGGGTGGACCCAACATATTTGTATGAGATGTAAAGACACCTGTTTCCTTAGTTTACAAAGCCCAATGCATTTCCCATGATATGGGTACATAGAGGAGGTGTAGGTAGAGGAGGAGGCAAAGGTAGGCAGATGAAGGTTGGAGAGAGCTCTCACTCTGGGATGAGGAAGTGAGCATAGGCTACTAGAGAGGAGGAGGACGAGGAGGATGAGGAGGTGCCACTAAGGCAGTGGCAAGTGGGGTGAGTAGAGTGAGTGGAGGTGTAGGAAGAGCAGCCAACCCATGGGGATGATGAAAAATATATGAGGATCCATACCTTAGAGGTAGAGCTATAGGTGGCTTGAGTCACTATTGCAGCACACAATCAATAGCTTATGGATGAGTGAGCTTGGGGAGATAAGCTTTTTAGGGAGTGAGATGTGGCAAGGCAAGAGGCCTATCATCATGGTGCATTTGCTACTTTTTATTATACTGCCAATAGGGGTGTGGTGCCACCAGCACAAGGACTTCCTGAACTCAGAGTAGGCAGGAAAGTCAGAGGGTGCAGTGCAGCCACTAGATAGGAGACAAGCTCCACCACTAGGGCCACCACCAGGTGGAGAGGGTGCAAGCCAATCATAGGCTGATTGTGATAGTTTTGATTGTACATCATGTATTTTTGAGATGGATATCTTGATTTTGGATGTCACACTTGTATATGTATTATGACACATTGATATATCTATATGAGATACTAGATTTGATTGGCAATTTTGTGTACTTGTCTCAAATGGATGTTTTAATATTATTAGTTTTCATGTGATGTTTCAATTTATGTTGCTTGCTCATGTATGTGTGTTTGGATACTTATGTGTATATGCTCATGTATCTCTTTTATATATGATGATTTTAGCTCTCATGTGTATGATATAGACTTATGTTTTTGAAAGTATGTGACACTTGGATAGATTGAATGTGATGTTTAGATTAACCCCTTATGATGATAGGATAGCAAAGGATGAATCAAAAGATCAAGAAGATGAAAAGACATGATAAAGAAGAAAGCAAAGAAAAATGTGAAAGTAGTTAGCTGACATGTCCATAAAAGGATGAAGAGAGAGCTTTCCCTATATGCAAGAATGCAAGACTAACCTAAAAAATGAACCTATAATGCAAGCTAATATGCCGAGTGGTTTACTAGCAAAGGATGCATAACATTTAGACTCATATTTCATCATTGAGCATTTATTAGGGACATCATGAGATCATACAACCATCACTAGTATAACTATGAGGATATAAATATGATCAATATCATATAGGTATATGGAAATCCAATCTAGGCATTCGAGACATGTAAGTCAGGATGACTACATGATTAGATTCCCTAAGTTTGATGTAGCAATATTACACCTATATCAAGGCACAAGTGGCAGGATAACCCTTAAGTGTGGTCTTACAAAAATAGTCAAGGATGATATGTTTATAAGTCAAAGTGTCAAATAGGACAAGCATGAATACTTTAAACACTATAGACAAATAAAGTATACCCACAAGCAAAAATCAAGAAAGCATGCCCCATGCCCCAAATCTTCTAGTCAATGACATCCATGAAAGACTATTAGGGAGGGAACACAATAAAGAAATCATCATATACAACACACAAAAAGATCAGCATAGCTTAGTCATTTAAGTGTTTGAGTGCATTTGTGTAAGTGACTTGGCCATTTCTTCAAGACTTGAGTCTGATAATGAGAAATATCATGATATTAGAGACTATAGGTAAACTATCTAAAAAGTGTTGAGAAACACTTGATGTCAAGTTAGGGGAGTATTGTTGAGAAACATTATTTTGTGAGTTTCCAGTGATACCCTAATACACAAGGAAACCTTAGGTAAACTAAGTAGTAATGCCCTCAAGATGAGGACAAGAGACAATCCCAAGCTAGGAAATGTGTAGCGAAATGAGTGATTGAGAGTGATAGACATAGGTGAAAGGGTCTCAAGTAGAACTCATTTCTAGGTTTTCACCACTTGGTAGATTTTTTTAGGTCTTTTTTCAATTTTTTTTGGATTTTTGATTTTTTGATTTGTTTGGTGATACATTAAAGCACCTATTGCTAGGTTTTCACTAAGATAATCATTTTTTCAAGACATTTTTTCTTTTAAGGATTTTTTTAGGATCATAGATATGTACAAGATAGTTGAGCAGCAAGCCTCTAAGAATATAACTTCTTTAAATGTAGGACATTGATAGGCTCTACAAGTTCACCACCTTTAGGAGTAGATAGTTGATAAGAACTAGACTCAAATACTACTATGATAATGTATGGGCCTAACTAGTTAGGTTCAAACTTTCCCTTCTGATCTATATGTTGCTGATTTTTTAGATTTTCTCTAAGCACAAGGTCACCAATTTGAAACTCTTGTGGATGAAATTTCTTGTTATAATAAGTAGACATGTGCTTTTGATAAGCCCTCATGTGATCAAAAGCTACCTTACAATGCTCATCTAGAATCTCTAATTCTTGTATTCACATAGCTCTATGGCCTTCATTAGTTATCAAACCATGTAAGGAGACTCACAAGGAGGGGATCTCTACTTCTAATGGGTGAATGACCTTAGAGCCATAGACTAAAGAAAAAGGAGTGGCCCCTATAGGAGTATGAATGGTAGTTTTGTAGGCCTAAAGTGACAGATTTATCTGTAGGTTCCAATCTCTCCTAGACTTATGAACTGTGTGATGCAAGATTTTCAGCAATGTTTTGTTGGAGGCCTCTGCTTGGCCATTCCCTTGAGGGTAGTAAATAGAAGACTAGTATTTTTTGATTCAAAATTTCTTGCATAGCTACTCGAGGTCCTTATTCTTGAATTGTCTCCTCTGTTATCAGTGACAATAGAGGAAGGAATACCATACCAAAAAATTGATGTGATTTAGTATAAGTAGGGCAACATGTTTGCCTAGAGCAGTAGATAGTGGTACAACTTCAACCCATTTGGTGAAATACTCAATTGTTGTAATGGTGAACTTGTGACCACTGGATGAACTTGGGTGAATTTTTCCTACCAAGTCAAAGTCCCATTGTTGAAATGGCAAATATTTCAGAGAAGGACATTATGAAGGAATTGGCATTTTTGGTTGTGCGTGAGGTTCTCAAGAAAAATTTGATCATGCAGGTAAGAGAAGATGACTGCATAGTAGGAGGAATCATGACCCACAAAGGTGCAAATCACTTGGTTATTAGAGGAACCATAGGTAGGATGATGCAGTTCTTCCACCAGGAACTCAAATTGGGATTCATGTTCTTGTAGTTGGAGGATAGATGCTAGAGTGGCCATGGTATCAACAGCCTAGTTTTCTACTTTAGGAATTTGCTGAAATGTCACAAAAGTGAAGTAGTTTCTTAGAGTGTCTATCAACCTTTTGTAAGGTATCAACTTGTCATCTTTAATTTGATAGTCATTGTTCACTTGGTTAATAACAAGTAAAAAATCTCCATAGATATGCAATTCAATTATTCTCCATTCAAGAGCCATCTTGATTCGCTTTGTTAAAGCCTCATATTCTACCATGTTGTTTGTACAGGGGAATAAGAGTTTGTAAGATTTGGGGAGCATATATCCATGAGAGGAAATAAACAAGATACCTACTTAAACTCCATTTTATGTATGAGAACCATCAAAGAACATTTTCCAAGTTCTCTCAATAATGTAAATAATTGAGGCATCTAGAAATTCAACTTGTATGGGTGTTGTATCCTCTAGTGGCAAATCAAATAATTGTTCAGCTATAGCTTTTCCTTTGATGGCTTTACATTTGACATACTAAATATCAAATTCTAAAAGAATCATCATCCATTTAGCTAGAAAACTAGTAAGCACAACTTTGCTCAACATATATTTCAAAGGATCAATTTTAGCAACTAGGTGAACAGTATGTGCCAACATGTAATGTCAAAGTTTTTGAGAAGCAAAGACCATTGTGAGACAAGCTTTCTTGATGTTGGTGTAGTTCATCTCATAAGAAACTAAAGTTTGACTAATATAATATATAGCCTATTCTTTACCAGTCTCATCACTTTGGGGCTAATAGCACTTCTAGAGAAGAGGTTGTAGCTGAGATATACAAGATCAAAAGTTTTCCTAGAATAGGTGGCATCAAAACTAGAGGTTTTTCCAAGTATCCTTTGATTTGGTAGAGACATTGTTGACACTCGTCATTTTAGATATAAGTAGAGCCTTTATGCAAATTCTTGTTAAAAGGTTGAGCTTTATTGACCAATTAAGAAATAAACCTTCTTATGGATTGTAGACATCCTTGTAGACTTCTAAATTGGCTGATATTTCTTGGAGGAGGCATACATGATAGCCTAGACCTTTTCAGGATCAACCTCAATACCTTTTGTTGAGATAATGTAACCTAGCAATTTTCCAAAAGTGACACCAAAGGCACACTTTTTTGGGTTTAGCCTAAGTTGAAATTGTTCCATATGGTCCAATGTCAAACTAAGGTCTTCAAGATGTGCATCTCATTTTATAGATTTTTCCTGTGTGTCATCAATATTATCTTCCATATTTTTATGCATCATATCATGGATTATGGTGGTTATTACTCTTTGATAGGTAGCACCAGCATTCTTGAGCCCAAAAGGCATGACATTCTAATAGAAAGTGCCCCATTCACATGTAAATGCTATATTCTCTTGATCACATAGAGCTATCTTAATTTGATTATACCCAGAAAACCCATCCATAAGGGAGTACATTTCATAACCTATAGTCATGTCCACTATCATATTGATGTTTGGTAGTGAAAATTCATCCTTGGGGCATGCTTTGTTATGGTCTCTAAAATTAGTATAAACTCATATAGTTTTATCATGTTTGGATATAGGTACACTATGGAAATCCATTCTACATAGTCAATAGCTCTGATAAAATTTGCACTTAAGAGTTTTTACAATTCTACTTTCACTAACAAGGCTACATGTGGATGCATCTTTCTCAACTTTTTTTTAATAGTCTTGATATCATGAGAAATAGAAAAATGATGCATGATAAGATCTATGTCAAGCCCAGGCATGTTTGAGTATGTCCATGCAAAATTGATCTTTTTGTCTTGAAAAAATTGGGCAAATTGTTACTTTTCTTCAGCTAACAATGATGTGAACTACATGAATGATTTTAGGAGATTCCTCTATCCTCGAGTTGATAGGCTGTATAGGTTCAATGAGAATCGATGATATATCCTAAAAATAGCTTGGTAGACTACCAAGTACCTCATCTATAGGTGCCTCAAAGAAGTTTTTACCATTAGATATGTCTTTATTTTTACTATTTTTAGGCTCAAATATTGCCACAATTTGGTTTTTGCCATCTGACCGTTTATTTTTTCTTTTGATTTTATGACTAAGGTACTTGATATCTAATTCTATCATATTAATTGAAAGTTCATTGGTGGAAGAAGTGATGAGTTCAATGGCATTTAGATAATAGGTGATCTCATAGTCATTTTAGAAAGACTGTATTTCCAATTTTTGATGTTGAATGGACCAATCTATGAGATCAAGATGAATCAATGAGAGTGAGATAGAAGCTTCAAGGTTATTGATATGAAAAGAGTAATCTCTAGTGACATGAAAATTTGAGCCTATAGTGAATGTCACAAAGGTATCTAGATTAGGAATAGTCCTAGAGGAACTAGTGTGGCCCACTAAGGCATTTTGTGAGCCGAACTCATTTGACCCTATAGTAGTAGACTTGTCTACCCCATTTGGTTGGATTGCATAAGTGTGAATGGCATCAACCTCAAGTTTATAGGAGGCATCTAATAAAATTTCTCATTCATACTCTTGAGAGTCTGTACTCTGATCTCTAGCAACTAGAAGAGCAATATTTTGTCTAATCTATCCTCTATTTAAATCTTTGAGGTCATATTCTTCTTGTTCTAGCTATCTAGAGGTGGAAGCCTTGACATCATCATTGGTGGCAAATGTTTCTTCTCCCCAAAGAAGAGAAGTTATGGGCATAAAGTCTTCATCTTGTGAAGTGGAAACAACAAAGGGAGGATCATCGTCCTCTGATTCACTAGATATGGGTGCACTTTGAGCAAATATTGGTATATTATCCTCTAATCCAAATCCTAGGCTAGTAGTATCTCAAGCATCATGATGCAGGAGCATCCAGAGGTATAAGGGCAATCCTATGTCACCCAAAAAAATGTACTTAGACTTAGTTTCTGTTTCATGTCTTTATATTTTTGGATACCCATTTGGCTCAAATAAAGGTTCCAACTCTCATAGTTCAACTATCAGTGCGTTTGAAAATCTTGAAAAAATAGGCACATGTATTTGGGCCATCATTTCGGTAAACTAGAAGGTGTGAATTGGCTAGATGAATGTAATCATGATTTAGAGCATTCCAAAAAAAGAATCAGGTCAATAGGCCCCACGATTTGAAAGTTATTGCAGTTTTTTGAGTTTTGGAGACCTCCTAAGAATGCTTCAAAGTCAGGTTTGGGCCATTAAATGACCTCAAAAAGGGTCAAAAAATGGGGGATGGGTGAAGCTTTTCCATAGGGCTATAGATCACTTCGAGAGCTTTCTGAAAAGGTAAACAGTTCATCAATCGGAGCTACGGTTCAAAAGTTATGCTTCCCAGAAGTTCGGTTACCGTTTCTGGATTCTTCTAGATTTGCATCGACTTCTAACACAGCCTTCGAAACCTTCTATTTTGTTGGTGGATGCCTACTAGCACTTTCTAGAATGTACTCCTAGTCCTTAACCCTTCGGGGTCTATTTAAGGAGATTTCTGGCATTGTAAAAGGCAGTTCGGAGTGGAGTTTGAGAGGAGGTGCTAAAAGGAGAAATATTCTCCAGATTTATGCTATTGTAAGCCCTTAGGGCATGTTCTGAAGTTTATTTTCTCTGTACTATTTGTACTAGCTTATTTTCTCAGTTAATATAATTTCCCTTTTTTTTTGTGTCCATTTTGTTTTTGGGTTGTTTCCCCATCAAGTGGTATCAGAGCCGGTTTTCCTAAGTGTGTAGACAGAGCGTCGACTGTGAGGCAGTTTGCACCAGGACTGTGTGGTTGTGGGTTTGAGTTAGAAGATGCCTCCACAAAGAGAGCGTGGTGAAAGGGCCAAAGCTATTGATCCTGAGGAGGTTAGAGCCCTCCAGAGGTAGGTACAAGCATTTCAAGAGGAGCTTCGTAGAGGAGAAAATGTTGCCGCAGGTGACAATAGTGAGGATGACAATGAAGAGGAAGTAATGGGACCAGAAGAGGAAGTTGACAAGGAAGTTTTGAATCTTGTAGAGGAAAGGCTTTTTAGGGCCATTACTAAGTTTGGGAAAAGACCTACAATTGAAGTGGGTATATTTTCAGGAAATCTGAAACCAGATGAGTTGATCGATTGGATCAATGAACTGGAAGAATACTTTGAGTATGAGGATATAAGGGACCCAGATAGGGTTAAGTTTGCAAAGGCCAAACTGAAAGGCCATGCCAAAATCTGGTGGCAAGAGGTTCAACTGGAAAGACTTAGAAGAGGAAAGGAGAAGATCACAAGATGGGATCGCATGGTGGACAAATTGAAGAAGCAGTTCATTCCTATGGACTACGAGCTTGATCTGTTTAAGAAGATGCATGGGTTAAAGCAAGCAGGAAGATCAGTCCAAGAATATACAAAGGATTTTTACCGACTCTTGATTAGAGTAGGGCATGCAAAAGAAAATAAGGAGAAGGTTGCTCATTATATCAGTGGGTTGGGACCTAGCATCCAGGAGGAATTAAGTCTAGTAAGAATGACCAGCGTTGAAGAAGCATACCAATTTGCCCTACGAGTTGAAGAGAAGCTGAGTAAAAGGTTTAAAGGAAGACAAAGAGGGTGCAATCAAGGAGGAAGGGGAAGCAGATCATCTAGAGGCCGCAATGAAACCCAAAAGAAAAATGAAGATGTGGGTACTAGTAGAAACCAGAGGAATGAGGGTTTCAACCGCTCCCATGATCAAGACTTTGGAAATCAAAGAGGAAGAGGTAGAGGACATGGACAAGGAAGAGGAGGCTTCCATGGTACCTATTTCCATTGTAATGAAGAAGGTCATCATGCCTTTGAATGCCCTCAACGATAAGGAAGGACAGATAGGAGAGTTGAGGGCCAAGCTAGGTTTTGCTCATGTGGATGAGGATGCACAATCATCACATTCAGAGGATGCAGAAAGAGGAGAGACCTTGGTAAATGAAAGAGTCCTACTAAGTGGTGAGAATGAACCAGGATAATGAAGGAGTTTGTTTCATACCAGATGCAAGTGCGAGGATAAATGTTGTGACGTGATCATTGATGGTGGTAGGACTGATAACCTAGTATCAGAAGAGATGGTCTCTAAGCTGAAGCTCAAGAGGGAGAAACATCCCTAGCCCTATCAGATTTCTTGGGTAAAATATGATCATAAGTTCTTGGTAAGTGAACAATGTTTAGTAAAATTCAAAAGTGGGAGTTACCATGATGAAGTTCTCTGTGATGTTATTTCGATGGATGTTTTCCATCTATTGTTGGGTAGACCATGGCAGTTTGATAGACATGCAATACATGATGGACATGCAAACACATACTCTCTAACAAAGGATGGAGTTCACCACAAATTGAAGCCCATGAAAAAGGATGGTGAAAAGGTATGTAGTAGTGCTAGGATTTCTCTTGTTGATGGAAGGAAGTTTTTAGATGGCACGAAACATCAGCATATGTGCTATGCTTTGATTCCTAGGAAAGATAAAGAAGGTAGTAGTGAAATACCATTTGAAGTTTTAGATTTACTAGGGGAATTTGGAGATATTATCTCTGATAATGTTCCAGATGGATTGCCACCAGTAAGGCAAATCAATCATCAGATAGATCTGATTCTAGGAGCTAGTTTGCCTAACAAAGCTGCTCACAAGATGACTCCTACTAAAATAGAGGAGCTAAATAGACAGGTTCAGGAGCTGTTGAGGAAGGGCTTGATTTGAGAGATCTTGAGTCCATGTGCAGTACCTGCAGTACTTGCACCAAAGAAGAATGGAGAGTGGAGGATGTGAACAAATTCTCGAGCTATAAATAGGATAACCATCAAGTACCGGTTTCCTTTACCAAGGATGGATGATCTTATGGACTGCTTGAGTGGAGCTCAGTACTTCACAAAGATAGATCTAAAGAGTGGCTATCATGAAATATGGATTCGAGAAGGAGATGAGTGGAAAATAGCCTTCAAGACCAAGGAGGGCCTTTATGAGTGGTTAATCATGCCCTTTGGATTGACGAACACCCCAAGCACCTTCATGTGGCTCATGAATGAGGTACTTAAGAAGTTCTTGGGAAATTTTGTTATTGTCTATTTGGATGATATTTTAATTTTTAGCAAGACTTTGGAAGAACATTTACTACATATTCGTAGTGTCCTTGAAAGGCTAAGGGATGAGAAACTATTAATTAATCTAAAGAAGTGTGTCTTTGTAAAAAGGGAGTTAGTCTATTTGGGATTTGTTATATCACCTGAAGGTCTCAAAATGGATCCAGAGAAGGTAAAAGCCATCTTGGAATGGCCTACTCCAAGGTCTGCTACTAAGGTAAGATCATTCCATGGTCTGGTTAGTTTTTACAGGAAGTTTATTAAGAATTTTAGTGGCATATGTGCACCCCTAACTGATACAATAAGAGGGGATAGAAAAGAGTTCAAATGGACTGCAGCAGCTACGAGAAGTTTTGAATTGCTAAAGAAGAAGGTGACAGAACAACCTGTGTTGGCACTTCCAGATTTTAGAAAAGTGTTCCAGGTGGATTGTGATGCTAGTGGCAGCGCTATTGGGGTTGTATTAAGCCAAGAAGGTAAGCCTATTGCATATTTTAGTGAAAAATTGAATGATGCAAAGAAGAAGTATTCTGTTTATGATCAAGAATTCTATGCAATAGTTTAGGCCTTAAAGAAATGGAGGCATTATTTATTGCCAAAGGAATTTGTTTTGTATATTGATCATCAGGCATTACAGTACCTAAATAGCCAAGGTAAATTGAATCAGAGGCATATGAAGTGGGTAGAATTCTTGCAGAGTTATACATTTGTGTTGAAGCATAGAAGTGGAAAATCTAACAGGGTTGCAGATGCACTAAGTAGGAGACAGTCACTGCTTACAGTAATGCAAGTCGAAGTAGTTGGGTTTGATGAACTCAAGAATTTGTACCTCGAGGATCTTAATTTTGCTGAAGCATGGAAAACTTGTAAAGAACCTATTGCTGTAGATAGAACCAAGTGGTTAGACTATTTGATTCAGGATGGCATGTTGTTCAAAGGTAGTCAATTGTGCATTCCAAGGAGTTCCATGAGGGAAAATCTGATTAAGGAGAAACATAGTGTAGGGATGGCAGGACATTTTGGTTGGGATAAGACCATTGCCATTCTTAGAGAACATTATTTTTGGCCTCAAATTACACAGGATGTGAAGAAGTTTGTACAGAGTTGCCAGGTTTGTCAAGTTGCCAAGGGGTTTAGTCAAAATACTGGCCTATATCAGCCATTGCCTATTCCATCAAGGCCATGGGAGGACATAAGTATGGATTTTGTTCTTGGATTGCCAAGGACACAAAGGGGTAATGACTCAGTATTCATGGTGGTTGATAGGTTCTCCAAAATGGCACATTTCATTCCATGCCACAAAACTCATGATGTTGTCCATATTGCAGACTTGTTTTTCAATGAGGTGGTAAGACTACATGGTCTTCCAAGGAGTATAGTTTCTGACAGAGATACTAAATTTGTGGGGTATTTCTAGAGGACATTGTGGAAGAAGTTGAGAACAGACTTGAAATTTAGTTCCATGCATCACCCACAGACTGATGGCCAAACGGAAGTGGTAAATAGAAGTTTGGGCAATTTGCTGAGATGTTTAGTTGGAGATAAGCCCAAGGGATGGGATTTAATTCTACCACAGGCAGAGTTTGCTTATAATAACTCTGTAAATAGGAGTACTAGAAAATCACCATTCCAAATTGTATATGGGAATAGTCCAAGGACTGCACCAGAGCTGAGGAAGATAGAACAAGGGGAGAGGACAAGTGTTGAAGCTGAGAAATTTGCTAAACATATCAAGCGTCTACATGAGGAGGTTTAGGCACACATAACCAAGATGAATAAAGAGTATAAAGCTAGGGCTGATCAAAGGAGAAGACATAAGGAATTCCAAGTAGGAGATTTAGTCATGGTACAGTTACAAAAAGAAAGATTTCCAGCTGGTACTTACAACAAGCTGAAAATGAAGAAATTTGGCCCCTGCAAAATTTTGAAGAAACATGACTTAGGAAATGCATATGAAGTGGAGCTGCCAGATGGTATTCAGATTTCTCCCATTTTTAACATTGCAGATTTAATAGAGTATCATGATGATGGTGCAGATGAGGAGTTGGTTTTAAAGCCATGTCCAATTCCTGCTTCTAAGAAGGAGGAGATAGAAGACATTCTAGATCATCGTGTGGGTAGGAGTACCAGAAACAGGCAGTATGAAGAGTATTTGGTCAAATGGAAAGGATGGTCGATCGAGGACTCAACTTGGATTTTAGAAGCTAAGGTTTCCCATTTGGGATTTCCTCTACCATCCATAAAGTGACAGGGTCACTTTTCAATCTACCCTGGGTGTCTGATGCAGGAGCATCCAGAGGTATAAGGGCAATCCTGTGTCACCCAAAAAAATGTACTTAGACTTAGTTTCTGTTTCATGTCTTTACATTTTTGGATACCCATTTGGCTCAAATAAAGGTTCCAACTCTCATAGTTCAACTATCAGTGCGTTTGAAAAACCCAAAAAAATAGGCGCATGTATTTGGGCCATCATTTCAGTAAACTAGAAGGTGTGAATTGGCTAGATGAATGTAATCATGATTTAGAGCATTCCAAAAAAAGAATCAGGTCAATAGGCCCCACGATTTGAAAGTTATTGCAGTTTTTTGAGTTTTGGAGACCTCCTAAGAATGCTTCAAAGTCAGGTTTGGGCCATTAAATGACCTCAAAAAGGGTCAAAAAATGGGGGACAAGCTATGCTTGTCCATAGGGCTATAGAGTACTTTGAGAGCTTTTCGAAAAGGTAAACGGTTCATCAATCGGAGCTACGGTTTAAAAGTTATGCCTCTCGAAAGTTCGGTTACCATTTCTGGATTCTTCTAGATTTGCACCGACTTCTAACGCAGCTTCTGGAACCTTCTATTTCGTTGGTGGATGCCTACTAGCACTTTCTAGAATTTACTCCTAGTCCTTAACCCTCCGAGGTCTATTTAAGGAGATTTCTGGCATTGTAAAAGGCAGTTCGGAGTGGAGTTTGAGATGAGGTGCTAAAAGGAGAAATATTCTCCAAATTTATGCTATTGTAAGCCCTTAGGGCATGTTCTAAAGTTTATTTTCTCTGTACTATTTGTACTAGCTTATTTTCTCAGTTAATATAATTTCCCTTTTTTGTTGTGTCCATTCTGTTTTTGGGTTGTGTCCCCATCACATCACGACCTTGAGTATGAGTTAAAGGTTCAACTATAACCTTTTTATTACTAGTCAAGGACCCGTGGCCCTGACAGCCCATGTTTGTAAGCATCTTATATCCTTTGCCATATCATTTAGGAGAAATGGGAGTGGTGATTGTAATGTCCTCCTCATCTTCCACTCCCCTATATATCCAATCTTTAATAGCTTGTTCTTCTTTTTCTATTTCTAAGGGAATGAAGGAGTGCACAAAACTTCCAGAAAGGGTCATAGTAGAAGTAGAGGGCTTCTTTTTAGCAGATGGTTTCCCATAAGACTGAAGGGAAATAGGTATGGAAATAATAGAGTCTAGAGTGAATTTTCCCATACCAAGGCTCATCATTTTTAATTTCTATTCACATTCTATAAAGGACACTATCTACTCATGAGAAGAGCAATTATGTGGAACCAGTGTTTCAATAGTAGCTAGTGTGTTGATAGACATTGAGTCATCACTAGGGACAACTACTTTAGTATCATTAAAAGGGAACTTGATGCAATGATGGTATGTAGAGGGTACTACTTGTATGTCATGAATCCATGGTCATCCCAACAACAAATTGTATGCAAGTGGTATGTCTGGGACTTGAAAAATGACATTCTTTTCAACTATACCAACTCTAATTGGAAGCACAATAGGCATTTGGAAGGTCTTTCAACCTCATCATAGGATTTTATAGTGATCTTTCATTTAAGGTCAATGGAAAATTCAAACATGCCCAACTGTTGGATTACATTGAATAAAATGATGTTCAACCCTATACCATTATCTATCAAGACTCAGTGAACGTGAGTGTGGAAGATTTAGAGTTTGACATGGAGAGAAAGGTTGTGGGGATGACTGAGAGCTTTATCATCCTCTTCAAAAAATGTGAGACAATAGGGTGAAGACATATGGTTCACCATAGCTTGGAATCATTCTACATCAATATCTATAGGAATATTGGTAGAATGTAAAACCTTTTCAAGGATATCCTTGTGCAAAGGGGACAATTCTAACAACTAAAAAATGGAAATCTGAGCCAAGGTATGTTGTAGTTGACTAGCAAGGTCGTAGTTGGAGATCCTAGAAATAATTGGTTGTTTAGAAGATGAAGCATTCTTAGGATCTTGGGAGACTTTTAGAACAACCTTAGTTTGCCCCTAGTAACAACATTAACTTTGTGATGAGAAAGAATCAGTCACCCAGAGCACCACCTTAGGTCTAGAGTCATTATGTTATTGAGGAATATTTCACATTTTAAAGACAACTTTGGGTCATTTTTCTACATACTAGTTGTCATCATTAGAATTTTCCATGCATAAATACTTAATGGGCTCAAGCATGCCTATAACATTATCCGTGTCAGCATAAGCATAGCTGATATTGGCATCATGATTATTTGTAGTAGATTGATAGGTTTCACCTTTCTCATATTTTGGTAAGGTTTTTCTAAAAGCTTTGTGATCAGCACTTTTGACAAGAGCATCTATGACAACTTTTCCTTCCTCAATAAGATCTTCTTGAATTATATCTTTGAGCTTGAAATAGTTTTTAGTGTTGTGACCCTTACTTTGTGTGATAACTATAGATATGATCCTCTTTCCACCATGGGGGTTTGATGGGTGTGTCATAGGGTTGGGAATTATCTGGAAAATTAATCAGCTTATTCGTGAATAAATTTTTTAAGACCACCTCATAAGGCTCAACCATTGGTGAATAAACACGTCATTACTTGTTAAACTTAGAGTTCTTGTCAAATTTTTTTGGTTTCACATTTTCTTGTTGCTTTGTGGTATAGATGGTAGTAGAAAGATTAAATGTAGGTTCCTTGGTCTTAGGAGTGTTCACTACTCCATCATTGACAATATATTTGTATTTATTCCAAGGTTTACCTTTGTCTTTACCATTTCCATTGTTGTTCTTGTCTTTTTTTATAATAATGTCACTTTTTTTCATAGAAACATCTTCAATGTGATACACACTCTCAACCATGGCATTGAAGGATGTGAATAATTATTTTCTTAGATCAAAGTATAGTTCTAGTACGAGGATAGCAAGAGTATAAAGATCTCCATCATTGAAGATATGTTGCAAAGGGTTCTCCTAATTTTTGTTTGATGTTGCATAAGTCCAGCACCATTACAAGATGTTGAATATTGTAGGAGTATTGCTAGATAAAATATTGTGCAAGTTCATCAAATTTTTTAAGAGGAGGAATCAATTTGGTGAACCATTCCATAGCTTTCCCTCTTAGACTCCTAGGAAACAATCACATAAGAAAGGTGTCTTCATGCATAAAATCCATGCTAAGAGCATAAAAATGCCTCACATGATCATGAGGATCAACATTTCCATCAAATTTTTCATACTTAGGAACCTTTATATCCTTAGGAAATGATAGCATGTAGATACTCCTATCAAATGGAAGAGTGCATATTGATTCAACAAATAAAGTTTTGGGTAGTTCTTTTGAAGTTTGTAGTTGTGCAAATTGTTTCCTCAATTCTTGTATTTCTTCCCTTAAGATTTCAGCCTTAGTTGGTTCTCATTTTGGAATTATGTGCTCTATATCAAAATATTGAGGGAGTTTCCATCCTCTTTCTACCATGTATCGGAAGTATTCATCTTCATTTTCCTCTAAAGCTCTAAGCATCATTTTTTGAGCAAAGTCATCTTGTTGGAATTTTATAACATCCTCACTAGTTACCTCTTCATCACTTTCATGATGAGAAGGGCATGCACTCATGGTGACTCTAAGAGTCCTTAGAGGTGTTTTGTTGCCATCATTGCCATCAAAAGGATTTCAAGAGCAAGTCCCCTTGCTTCCTTCATGGCGGGTAAGGTTATTATTTTCAGCTTATTCATGTTCTTTCTCCCTAGCATACATGGCTTCTAAGATCCTTTGATTTTCACATGATTGTTCTATTAAGTAATGTTGGACTTCATTAGGGTGCACCATGGTGACCAAACCATTCTCACCCTTAGGTGTCTCATAGGGTGTACTGAATGGGTTTTCAGAATTGTAAAGTAGATTATGCCTAACATTAGCTATATGTGTTTCAATAGGTTCAGGGTCTTCCACACAAGGTTGTCTATGAGGACGTCTAGGTGGGGTTTCTAATTGTTTGAAGACAAAAGGGGTATGATAATTGCTCCCAAATTGAAATCTAGATATAACTAACATGTAGGGACTTGTCTTTATTTAATAGGACAAGAAAAGTAAGTCAGACTTGAAGCTCTTACAATCAAGATTAGTGACTTGTTAAAGTATAATAGATGGCTTGTCAAGCAATGGTCAAGAATTTATAGCACTAGTGACTCAAGCCGAGCAAGTGAGCAAGAAACTCAATAGAAAATAACTAAAAAATAATGGTAACCAGATCTTGATAAGTGATTTATCAGTAACATTTCAAGACTTACATCTAATAGACTAAACCCATCTTTTCAACTTGGGATATTTTCCTAACACATGGATGTGCAATCAAGACCAAGGGGATGGATGTGACGAGACCTTAGATCAGAAAAATTAGAACATAGACTCTATTTTGATAGCATATAATCTTGAGTGATACTTTTTTAGAGACCAGGCGATATTTGGATAGCATAATACATCGTACGACACAATTCAAAACACACATGCAATAATTTTCTTGCAAATGATAGTTTATCCAAGGCTAGATGAAAAATTTTTGAATATTGGGACAATAGACTTTAGTAAAGATGTATGACACAATTTGTGAAAAATCATGTCATGTAGTATTTCTTCAGTGAATAGACAATAAAGGGCTAGTTTTTGTGCAAAATGACAAGTTTGACTCCAAAATTTTATGTTCCAGTTGATCAATCAAGTGGTTTTTGGATCATAAAATGGGAAATTTTAGTTTGTGTCAATTATCAGCAAGGTTTACAAATAGTAGGGGTTTCAACATGTCTCAAACAGTTGAACAAGGGTATTAACAACCTTGCCAACATGCACTTGTGATATCAGAACAACCTTTCTACCAATATTACTAAGATGTTTGATGTGTAAGAATGTTAACATTGGTCAACACATTTGAAAATGGTAGCCAAGCAATCTACCTTAAAGTCATGGTTCATTACTCAACAACTTGGCCCACGCTTGATGCTCCTACACCTCACACCAAGTGGTTACCCACAAGAGATATTGGCTTTGTCATAGAAGTGCCATAAGCACAACCAAGGGAACACATATGCTGAGTGTAAATCTTAGGGTGATCTGGGTAGTCCACTAGGATAAATCCTAGCACCAAGAAGTTGAGCGAAAAAATAGGGTAGATACTAACCTAGGGTGTTTAGAAAGGGCTTCCATTCATAGTGTTCCTCTTGCACCCAATTAAGGGACACTCCACCTTGCAGTGGGTAATAGACCTTGTGGCCACAAGAGCACCTTAAGCACTCATGCCTAGTGATCTCCCTATGGTTGAAATCCCATAAGCGATCACACTAAGCAAAGACAAACACTACATCTACCAAGATTTTGTGTCCTTGATAGCCTTGAGTTTATAGTGGGTTGGATGAGCTAGGTAATTTTCTTGCCCCTACTTGTGTCATTCCTCTAAAGTTGTTCAAGAGGAAGCCCTCTCAAAGATCCTAACTACCACAAAATAAATCCATTCTCAAGGGTCAAGATTTTTTATTCACCTCAAGGGTGAAGAGCATACTCTCCTACCTTGATTGTTTCCCCCAAACATGCCAAGAAGATTCAATTATCCACTTGCTTTCAAAATCCAAAGGTGGGTCAAGATTTCTAATTCACCATAAGGGTGATGAGAATACTCTCCTATCACCAAAGAATCTCAATCACAAGTTTAATGTGCTTAAAAAAAGAACAACTAGTAGATGCCACACATAAAATTAAAAAATAAACAAGTTGGGTTTTTATGCGTCGGGCAGCCTTGCAAACAATCATTAGTAGCCCTTGCATATTTGAAGCTTTGACATGCATTCTTTTAGGCAATTTTAGGCAATATTTAATGCATTAAAAAAATACCTTGCAACCACAACCATTAGCACCACAAGTTAGCCTTAAAATGAAAACAAATCTATAACTGGACTTCTATAAAAATAGCTAAGAATTTGTAAAAACCAGCAAGGAGTAAGTAGTAGCTAAGAAACTACCCAAAACACTTCAAATAGCAAGAAAATTTCAACCTAGTGATAGTTTATGTTGGAATAATGTCGTATGATACTTCACAATATACATGGGCAATAGAATCTTCTTGTGCGATATTTATCACTAAGTCGAGTGATAGAATCCACAATGTTGGTACAACAATTCTTAGTATGGTCATAGGATACTATTTCCAAAAAAAGTATTGCTTGACAATTATGAGAACTATCATACAATACTAGAAAAATATCACCCGAGAACTGTAATTAAAATAGAAAATAAAGTGTAGACAGAAAGTGAAAAAATGCAATACAAATGGGGAAGCACGGAAAAAAACTTGATGTTCAAATCCCACCGTGGTCACCAAAAATGTACACTCAAAAAGTACACTCCTCTAAACACTTCTATCCAAGGTATTCCATGGATTGGAAAGCTTGAATGTTAGCTTAGAGCTCCCTAGTCATAGAGTGTAAGAGGCATACAAATAAGCATAAAGAAATCTCTTAGTCGAGCCTTAGGAATGTAGCCCTTTCTAGTAAACCATGAGATGGGAGATTCTTTGAGCAAGAGCAAGAATGCTAGTGTCAAAGAACTCTTGAGTATGCAATGCAAGATTGAAAGTAAGCTAAGATGAAATGCGCAATGTAGCTAAGCTAAACAAATAAAATTTTTACATCCATGCTAATTAAACTATGTGAGCTAAGCTATTGTAAAAGAACTACATTAACATGCAATAAGACTAGAATGCCATATGATAAAAATGCCATGGATGAAAGAATGTAGACAAGAAATAGAAGTTCTCCACAAAAGCTCTCAAGAATTTGAATAGTAAACTTGTAGCATAACAATACTCAAGAGTGTGGATCATTTGAGGGGGAAAGCTCTCTCCCTTTTAAAGTCATACAGACAATAGAGATCAAGACAAAGATGGTGGATGATCAACAATGGAATTTGAAAAGAGGAGTGATCCATGTGCACACACAAGTCAACCAATAGAATATAAGTTGATTTCTCACTTAAGACAAAAGTCTCAAAAGCCTTTTCTTTTAATTGTAAAATAGAAAAAGGGCTTTATGTGTACACTTTAAGTGGGTTAGAAGAATTAGTTCTTTAATTTAATTAAAAGGGGACATGTTCTTTTAATTAAATAATGAACTTAGGATATCATAGTCAAACTGTAGGTTATAATCAAATTAATTGATTATTAGCAATTTGGTTTAGGTAAATGATTAATTAAATTAGCCAAAATGATGAGAAGGGGGCTAGTAGTCTAGATGACCATTTTTAGGTGATTATAGTACAAGGCATTTATGGTAAAATTTGATTAAAAAAAAGGTAAAATCGAGGTCATTTCTCATCATGAATTTTTTAGAGCTATTTACTATCTTCTGAGCATTCAAGAAATTTGAGTGAATTGTTACCAAATTTTTTTGAATTCTCTCAAACCCTACCAAGAGAAGATGACATCCACCAGCAGCAAGTCAAAAAAAGGTTTAGACATGTTGGCTCGAGGTGTGGAATGGAAGGCATTGTAATATCCCAAAATTGGCTCATTTCCATGTTAACCAATTCTAGTATATTTTGATCAATTCTAAAGTCCTATTTTACTAGGTAATTCTTATTCTAATTTTTTCTATTTGACTTAATTGTCAAATGTAGAAAACTCCAAATCTGCATTAATTAGGCTACCTATTTAATTCCTAAGTATTGACTCAAATTAGTCACATTAAACCTATTGATTAAAGATTTAATTTAATTTGAAGTGTTAATACTTTAATTAAATTAAATTATATCCTAAGGCTAATGTACTAAGGAATTAAAAATATTTATGCTCACTTTAATTAATTGAATAAGATTATTCAATTAAATGGAAAATGCATTTATGAGGTCATATCTCACTTTATTAAATTAAATAATATCTTCAAAATCTTCTTTTCAGTTCCAAAATGGAAACTCTGAGTGAACTATCCTAGAATTGGAATTAATTCAGTTAACTTGTTCTCACACTCATGAAAAGCTCAGTTAACTACTCATCACACTCAGATTTGAAATAGTCAATTTCACTTGCACAAGGAAGTTTCCATTTTAACTGAATCTTCTCTCTCATCTCAACCATCTATTCAAATTGATCTTGATCATTGATAAATTCTTGGATTCTATTTAAGGAATCCCCAATTCCTCATTAAAGAAGGTGGGAATTTGATTGTATTGAATTGATGTCACAATAATCATGCATTCTAGCTTTCATATTTGCTCAAATAATTTGATGTCGTTTTAGAATAAGAATGCATACATTTAGCTTAATGTCTTTTATTTCTTAGATTAATGCTTGCATTTTCATATAGATTAATTGCATAATCATATTCTGCACCAAATCCTTCATTCTAAAAAGGTCTGGTTGCCTGCATCTTGATTTGAGAGCACAATAGACATAATCCTTCTAGTTAGAAGGAAACAGGTTGCATTGTTGGGCCTCTTGGATAAATGAATCTATGTTTATTCTAGGATGAATCTATGTATACTGACCATGTTGAAGTGTAGGTGAAATATCTAAGGTCACTTTTTCATGTATACATTTCTGGTGCCCACCGTGGGGCAAAGAAAAAACAATTTTATGGCCTCATCTATTTGGTTTTCTAAAATTTTCATCATTCTGTCATATTGTCCATAAATCTTCTAGATTTTTGCACGAAAAATTTAATTTTTGTGTGAAGATTTGATGGTTTTGCACATCTCTATACACTTTCTTGCATGAAAAAGTGCCCCATTGCATAGATTCTCACATGGCACCTCATTTTCTCATGTGTGAAAGTGAAAGACTTTGCATGGACCTACACAAGATTTCATGCAAAATCTTGAAACAACATAGTTAAAATGCAGTTTTTCAATATGCTATTTATCATTTTTCACTGACGTGTTTTCTTTGAAGCATCATTATTTTAGTTTTCTCATTTTTTGCAGCCTAACAGTTGTTTATAGGATGTTTGATGAAGACTCCTTTATACAAACTTCCCAAACATGAGCTGACTATGTGTTTGCTAGATGTTGTCAAAGATACAATTGTCGAAGACCAATATTGAAACCCACTAAAACAATGTGTCTTTATTTCTTTTCAAACATAGTCTAATTAGGGCTTGTGAACTTTGTAGGGTGCAAGATAGAGGAATAGGGGACTATGCTCTTCACCACTTGGAGGGCATGACCAAGGGTGAATTAGAAACCTAGAAGCCTCTAAAAGATGGCATCCGAGGGAGACAAGCAACTTAATGGTTCTCTAGTATGAACCCTCTTCTATGATGAGGTGATGATTTCCTTTTAGGGGATCAAAATCTTTAGAAAGGATTAGTCTAGATTGATTAAGATAAGTCAGTGATTAACGTGTTTTGTGTGTTTGGGTGAGAAAATAAGGTAGAGGAGTGTGCTCTTTCCCCTTGAGGAAAATTAGAAACTTTGACCCTTGTTTTCGAATCCCCAGTCTAAATCAATCCTTTAGAGGGTTTTCCAGAGTGATCCAACCTCCAAGAATGAACCAAGTGACTACACTCCTTTCAATAGAGATTCCAACTCACTATAATAAAAAATCTTTGTTGAGAAAAAGACTCCAAAGCTTTATTAATTTTATCTCCTTCATTCTCGATATCACATATCAAGGGGAGGCTCTATGTATTGCAATAGTTGGCACAAGTCCCAGTCTTGCTAAGCAAGTGTGTGCACTTTTAGATGCTGGTGTGGGCTGCTAGTCTCAACTCCACTTGCAGAGCCATCAAGGATTAATATGAATAAAAGCCAAGTAAAAACCTTTAGTTAGAGGCTACCCAATTCACCTCTGAAAGGAGGCATAATCTTTGTGCAAGGAGGGGGAAGAATCTCTCCTATAGAACTCACCATAAGCATGCTACTAGGTTTTGGAAGGTGGTATACATGCTTGACCCCTACCACAAGGGTGTTCATTCAGTGTATATGTTATTGAACCCTTTGAATACACCAAAAACATGGGTGCCTTCTAAGGGTTGACATGACTGTGTGAGGTGCATGCATGCGCATGAGTTGTGGGACAAAGGTTTTTCCTTCTCTACCATTTTTTATTTTTAGGGATAAAGTGTGTTTGTTATCGAGTCTTAAACATCTCCAAACCTGTCTAAACAAACTGAAGATCAAGACTCCCTCATCCCTCTAAGTTGTTTTTCCCTTAGTTGGATTGTATTTGATTACTGCTTGCGTCCTATCTCTCGTTGAAAACACTTTTTCTTACTTGGAACCCAATGTTATTTCACAAACTTGAAAATCAACCTTGCAATCTATCTAATATTTTTCAAATGAACCAATAATCTATCTAGAATAGTCTTCAAAATCTAGTTCAATTGTCAGTGAGGTCTCAATTTTTGTACATAGTTTACAACATTTTTCACGAGTTCCTTTTGTCCTGTCACTTCTTCATCTAGCTCTATTTAGGTCCTTGCACAAGTACTTACATATCTCTATGTGAGATCTTGTGGACATCATTTTTCTTTGTTTGCCAATTTATAGCATTTCTTCGCATGGCCTATAGCACATCTTTGTGCGAGTTTAAATGATTGTTTTGAGATTTTGCCTATGCTTGTGTACTTTCTCACATGCCTCTTAGAGGATCTTTGCACAAGACCTTGAGTCAAAACTATCAAATCAATTTTTTTGAGCAATCTGCACCCTATGTCTAGTCTATTTCTTGCATTGGTTTGCCTCTTCTCTATCTATAAATAGTCCCAAACAGTGACATTTTACTTAGTTGATGACTTGCGGTCTATACTTTAACTAGTCTCATCTCTCAGTTGCCTTATTCTCATCCTCTAGTGTTTGTTGTACTCTATCTCATGATAGTAATAATCTTTGGCTATCCTACCCTCTACTCAAAGTATTTGTACCTTAGTATACAAAACTCTTCCATTTCTTTTTGAGACTATGTCTTAGTGTGATCCTTGTCTTGGTTTTTGCTTCTTGTCCTTGTCTATGACTATCACAACAAGAAGTGGAAATGCGTTTTGTCCCCTTAGACTTAAGGCAAGGTCATGCTAGGGGTCATAATCATGATAGAGGTCATCTTCCATTTTATACATAGTCTATGTCTAGTTCGTCCAATGAGGAATTTTCATGATTTCCTTCATGCATTAGATCACCTCGAGTTTAGCAAATGTTCTCCATAAACTTACAACAAACCAAGAATCCCTTTTATCAAAAGGATTTTTAGACTAGCAAAGGTCCCACATCTCTAAATAAAACTTTTGAATTCCTTTTCAATGGACCTTTCCAATCACAACATACTAAAACTGAACATGTTCCTACAATGGCTAATTATGAACTTGAACATGGTAGTCACAATAGACATTAAGATCAACTTAGGAATGACAAAAAGAAAGACCATGACACTAATGAGGAACAAGAAGAGGTGGAAATACTTCTTGAACACACAAAAAAGTGTCATAAAGACAAAAACTTTCAGAAGGTCATGGAAATGTTAGGATAAACCACAGATAGAAATAAAAACTACATGCAAATATAACCAATAACAAAAAATAATAGGTCACACAGAAATGAACACAAGGCACCAAGATTTAATGTGGTTCACCCAATCCTTGGGCTACATCCACCAAATAGTAAGTTTGATCTTATTACAATCCAGTGATTACAACCTGATTACAATCCGTAATCCCTTATAGCTCAATACCGTCGTAAGAACCAATTTTGCATCACAACATAATGAAAAATACCCAACCCTAAACCCTTTTATACAAGTATTAAACCACTTTAGGGTTATAACATGTCGGCCATAATTAGCCATAACTTTAGTGGTGAATCTATGAATGGCGAATAATCAGTACTATGAAGTATGTATACTACTTTCTTGATCAGTCGCCACAATCTAACAATCTCCCACTTGGGGACTGATCAGGCTCCACACTAAACAACAATCTCCCACTTGGAGACTAATCCTAGAGCAATACCACTACCACATGGGGCTCCCACTAGATCAAACCACTCTAGACTCTACTATTCTTTTATTCATGTTCAGTCTAAAAGACCAACTGAAGTTGAAGAGGAGTTCGACTTCTCCCTTGTTACAACCTTTGTCAACATATCTACTGGATTGTCATTAGTATGTATCTTCTCCAGCTTTAACTGTCCATCCTGCAAAATTGACCAAATGAAATGGTATCGCAACTATATGTGTTTGGTCTTAGAATGTAGAGCTGAATTCTTAGCAAGATGAATGGCACTCTACCTATCTGTAAACAAATAATTATCCTTCTGAGGATGTCCCAATTCTTTAAAGAAGAACTGAAGCCATATCATCTCCTTGGCTACCTCTGTAGTAGCAACATACTCTACCTCTGTAGTGGATAGAGCATTAATCTTTTATAACCTAGAAACCCAGCTCATAGCTGCCCCACCAATAGTAAAGACACAACCTGTAGTACTCCATCTGGTATCAATATCCCTTTCCAAATCTGAGTCAACATAGCCCTATAAATCAATAGTAGAGCCCCCAAAGTGTAAACACTTATTGGATGTTCCTCTCAAATATTGGAGAATCCACTTGATAGCATTCCAATGCTCAAATCCTGGATGACTCATATACCTGCTAACGACTCCCGCTGCATGTACAATATCTAGCCTAGTGCATACCATAGCATACATCAAGCTTCCTACAGCTGAAGCATAGGGTACCTTGGACATCTTATCCTCCTCTTCTTGTGTCTTGGGACACATCTCCTTAGTCAATTTCAAATGACCAGGTAAAGGTGTGCTGAAAACTTTAGCATTCTTCATAGACAAATGTTGCAACACCTTCTCAACATAATCAGCTTGAGATAGCATCAATGTTCTGTTCTTCCTATCTTTGCAAATCTTCATACCAAGGATTTTTTTTGTTGCCCCCAAATCCTTCATAGCAAATGCATGTGCTAACTGGCATTTCAGCCCCTTAATATTATCCATGTTAGACCCGGCTACAAGCATATCATCAACATATAGACATAAAATAATGTAGCTATCATCATCCAACCTCTTAAAATAAAGACAATAATCTGAATGACACCTATTATAGCCATGCTCATGCATAAACCTATCAAATTTTGGATACCATTGCTGAGGTGCTTAGCCATATAAACTTTTCTACAATTTGCACACTAAGTTCTCCTTACCTTTGACCTCAAATCCCTGTGGCTAGGCCATATATATTTCTTCATCCAAATCACCATGAAGAAAGACTATTTTAACATCCAACTGCTCTAAATGCAAATCTTCAGTAGCCACAAGACTTAAAATAGTACGGATAGAAGTCATTTTAACAACAGGAGAAAATATCTCATCAAAATCAATTCCCTTTTTCTGTGCAAATCCTTTTACAACTAACCTGGCCTTAAATATTTTCTTACCTCCTTCCTCTTCTTTCAACCTATAAACCCACTTATTCTATAAAGCCTTTTTACCTACAAGTAACTTGCATAGATCCCATGTCTTATTCTGTAGCAAAGAGTCCATTTCATCTTTCATTGCAGACTCCCACTGAATCTTAGTATCCACCTGCATAGCTTCATCATAACTTTTAGGTTCACCGACATTAGTAAGTAAAATAGAATACAAAGAGGGAGAAAATCTTTGTGGAGGTCTAATTTGCCTTGTTGACCGTCTAACATTCACTGGTGTGTGTGGTATTTTTTGTTGTAGTTGTTGCACATCATGAGGAATGGCTGGAACATCAACTTTTGGAGTATCATCTAGCACTACATAATCATCTTCTTTCTTCTCATGTTACTGCAACAGATCTTTGTACAACACTTTCTCATTGACTATGACATCCCGACTTCTAACAATTTCATGATTTTTAAAATCTTAAAGCCTATAACCAAATTCATTAATGCCATATCCAACAAAGACACATTTCTTTGATTTAGCTTCTAGCTTGGTTCTATTTTCAGAGTCTATATGAGCAAAAGCTTCACAATCGAAGGTCTTGAGAAAAGAATAACTCACCTTCTTACCAGTCCATGCCTCCTCTAGAATACCACAACCCAAAGGAGTAGAGGGACCTCTACTAATTAAATATACTGTAGTATTGATAGCCTTTGCCCACATGTGTAAAGGCAACCTAGCATGCAACCTCATGCTCCTTGCATGCTCCATTATAATCCTGTTCATGTGTTCAGCCACTCCATTTTCTTGTGGAGTCCTTAGAACAATTTTTTGTCGATGAATACCATTAGTGGAGCAATAATTTTCAAATTCATGACTGCAATACTCACCACCATTACCAGATCTAAGACATTTTAATTTCTTACTAGTCTCATTTTCAACCAAGCATTTCCATTTCTTAAAAGTTTGAAATACATCAGATTTCTGTCTAAGGAAATAAACCCATACTTTTCTAGTTGTATCATTTATAAATGTAACATAATAATGAGAGCCACCAAGGGAAGATACCTGAGCTAGTCCCCATACATCTGTATGCACAAGCTCTAATTTCTCCTCTTTTTTTTACCTTCCCAGTCTTTACAAAACTCACTCTCTTTTGTTTTCCATACACACAACTTTCACAAAAATCCATATTAACACATTTTAGACTTGGTAAAACTTTCTTTGAATGAAGTACTTTCATACCTTTCTCACTCATGTGCCCAATTCTGTTGTGTCATAGCACTGTATCAGAATCTATAATAGCTATTTGTTCTCCCTGCTCAACTGTAGCAATTTTTCTTGAACATTCATTTTTCTCTGAAACAATCAAAGTAGTATGAACGATATGACCTGTACAAAGATATAAGGTGCCTACTTTCACACCTTTTGCTACTAAAATGGAACCTTTTGAAACCTTCCAATTTTTATCATTAAAAGTAACTACACAACCCTCATCATCGAGTTGCCTGACTAAAATTAAATTTATACTCAACCTTGGAACATGTCTTACCTCATGTAATAGCCAATGATTCCCATTCTGCAACTTAATCTTAATTTTCCCCTTTCCAACAATCTGATAAGGTTCATTATCCCCCAAATAAACAAGCCCAAAATCCCCTTGGATATAATCAATGAAATAACCTCTATGAGGTGTAGCATGAAATAAAGCACCATAATCTAAAACCCATGAATCATCAACACTCTCTAAAGACATAAGCAAAGCATCCTCTTTGGATTTGTTACTTGCCACATTTTCCTCCTTGTCTCCATCTGATTTATCTCCTTCATTTTTCTTTCGATTTCAATAATCTTTCTTTTTGTGCCCTGGTTTCCCACAGTATCAACAATCATTTGGTCCTCTTGATTGAGACCTCCTCCCCTTTGACTTTCCTCTTGATTTCCCACGATTTCTAGAGTTACTTCCTCTTTCAGTCATTTTGCCCCTACTTTTTGCATTCAAAGCACTTCCTGATGTAGATCCACCTGAGGATTTTCTATGAGTTTCCTCACTCAAAACAACACTGATCACATCATCATATTTTAGGGTACTAGATCCAAGAACATAATTACTCACCACCATTACCAAGCCATTCCAACTTTCAAGCAAAAAACACAAAATCAAGAGAGCCATAATTTCTTCATCAAAATTGATACCCATAGAAGATAACTAACTAGTAATAGTATTAAACTCATTTAAATGATCTACAAAAGATCCACCTTCTGCCATTTTCATATTAAATAAATGCTTGATGAGAAATACCTTGGTTGAAGCGGAGGACTTTTCATACAGTGTCACTAGGGTTTTCATCAAATCTTTTGTCGTCTTTGCTTTTGTAATATTAAATGCCACCGATGGTGCCAAGCATAACCGAATGCTTCTGAGTGCCTTTTTGTCCAAAAGATCCCATTCAGCCTCTGACATAGTTCCCTGATTCTTGTCTTTGCCTTCCAACGACTTCCATAAATCCTTTTGATATAGATAGTCTTCCATTTGCATCTTCCATAACTGGAAGTTCTGCCCATTAAACCTATCAACCCTTAGCTTACCCTCATCTACCATTGCTCCCACTCAACTGTGAGACTTCCACTCAACTGTGAAACTTTCTTGCAGAGGATAACTGAAAAAACAACTAGGATCTAATACCACTTGTTAGGATAAACCACAGACAAAAATAAAAACTACATGCAAATACAATCAATAACAGAAAATAATAGATCACACAAAAATGAACACAAGGCACCAAGATTTAACGTGGTTCATCCAATCCCTGGGCTACGTCCACCAAACAACAAGTTCGATCTTATTACAATCCAATGATTACAACCTGATTACAATCTATAATCCCTTATAGCTCAATATCGCCGCAAGGACCAATTTTGCATCACAACATAATGAAAAGTACCCAACCCTAAACCCTTTTATACAAGTATTAAACTGCTTTAGGGTTATAAAATGTCGACCATAATTAGCCATAACTTTAGTGGCAAATCTATGAATGGCGAATAGTACCAAAATGATTGGTGAATAGTACCCAAAAAAAATTTGGGGTGATGACTCGAACCCCACTAATTATGAAGTATGTACAGTACTTTCTTGATCAGTCACCACAATCTAACAGGAAATCCTACTCAATGAAGAGAAAGAAAAGTACTTTCTCAAACTTGCCCAAGAGGGAGCTAAGCTACCCCATCATTTCAATGTCAAAACCATCATCACACCTGAGGAAGAAATTGAGAAATTTAAACTCAAAAAACAACTGAAAATCATGCAAGACCAACTAGCTCAAATGATGTGTGATAAATAAAAACCCACAAAAACATACACCTTAGATGCTCTTTGTCCATTTCCATTTGACAAGAGCATAGGCATGCCTCCTTTTCTAAGAGGAGTAGAGCTACCTAAGTATGAAAAATACTTTGGAACCATTGATCCCCAAGATCACTTGCGAGAATTTGATGCCTTGTCTATGGAATTTATGTATAATTGGACATATCTCACATGTTTATTCCCAAGAAGTCTAGGTGGTTAGGCTATGGAGTGGTTTTTACACTTGCCTCCTAGTATCAAGACATTTGATGAAATTGCCAACTTTTTTGTCTAGTAGTATTCTCATAACATTGAACACCCTGTTAATATTTGAGATTTATGTAACCTTAAGTAGAAAGTTGGGGAACCTTTCCTCACATTCCTTTAGAGGTGGAGACAACTTTTCACTGAGTACTCATGCAAGATTTTTGAAATGGAAAAGCTTGATATCTTCACTAATAATCTCCTAACCGATTTTGGGTATAAAGTCCAACTTCAAGGTCCACGCACTTTGAAGATATGGTCACACAGACTATCCATATAGAGGAATTCATGGTCAAGAAGGGTGAACTAACCCTTCAGAAGGACACAATAAGGATCCACCTCTAACAAGGACAAACCCAATTACGTCAACAAGAAATGAGAAATTGTGCATGATGGGGTTATTGACAATGTCACTCCTAAGCCTGCTAAGGTAGCATTTAATCTCATAGATGGTCTCGATGAGGCCAAGAATGTTGAGAAACCTCCTCCTGACAATAAGACATCTAGGAATAGACTGAGAAACTCATGGGCTACAGGCCCTAAATGAGAGTATACACCTCTGGGTGAATCTTTGGATGTGGTTTACAAAACCTTGTTACAAAACAAGCTCATTTCACCATTGGACAACTCTCAACCTTATGATTTGCAACCATGCCCACCATGGTGGAATGAAATTGCATTCTATGAGTGCCACCAAAATAAGGGACACAAAACTAGAAACTGCATAAACTTGCATCATAAAGTCTAGTACATGATCAATGATGGTGACATTGTGGTAGATAGACATAACAAGAACTTGGATCACAAGGCCTTCAAAGAGCCCTTCCTAGCTTATGAAAAAGGAGAGAGTTCAAAACCAAAACCTAACAACAAGGTCAATGATGCATACACTAACAACAACAATGTGATCAACAAGGTTGAACCTATGGATTTTAAGTACTGTGAAATCATTACCATTAAAGGCAAGCAAGATAACAATAAACCCAAGACACCATTTGTCTTGAGGAGCCCTGCTTCCCATACAATGGGTAACACATCTTTGCAATACTGTGCCAATACTATTACATGCTCTCATGCCAACTTGATGCTCAAAGGCCCTACACCTTCTACTCTTGATCTTGAACAACATAAAGCTAAAACCCTTGCTGGTCCATCTGGAAAAGGTGCAAAACTCATGACAAATTCAGCAACAACTAGCTATAGTTTCCTCGATCAATTAAAACAAACTAATGCTCAAATCACAATCTTTGAGCCACTTAAAATCTCACCTACTCATAAGCAAATTCTAGACAAAGCCCTCACTAAGGCAAATGTTCCTCAAGATTTGGATCTTGAGTGATTTCAATCTATGGTAGGTCACTTGACCTCACCTTATTTTATGTCATTCTCTGAGGAGGATGATAACTCATTGAATCACCCACACAATCAACCTCTACACATTGAGGTCATGATACATCAAACATGTGTCCATCGAGTACTCATTGATAATGGCATTGGGCTAAACATTTTCTCTGCTACTCTACTTAGACAATTAAATTATTCTAAGGACTTTATCAATCCTTGCTTCAAGATCACTACCAAAGCATATGACAAAGTTGAACGAAAGTCTCTAGGTCTTGTGGTCTTGCCCCTTTGTGTCAGTCCTATAAAAAGGGAGGTCACTTGTTAGGTCCTCACCATTCCCTTGGCTTATAACATTCTGCTAGGATAGCCATGGATACATGAGATGCACATTGTGCCCTCCACATACCATCATTGTGTCAAATTCCCATTTCATGGCTCCAGAGTCACTATTCCTACCGTTACTAGCTACACCTACAATATGCTCAAAGCTACTGAGAATTTTTTCGTTGTTAATAGGGAATCTATTGATTATCATGAAAACAAGATGAAACAAGTTGAATAGTCATTCAAACTGAGAGAAACTAGCATGGGTGAGTACCATATCAAACTAGTACTATCATTAACATCTCTTCTTGAGTCTCCTCATCATTATGGGAGACCATCTGAGGCAAAGAAGTCATTTGTGTCGACACCTCAAACCAAGTATAATGGTACTTTTTTCAAGGCTACAGCCTCCTCAACAAAGCCATTGCTGCATGGCTTTACAAAGAAGAGACTTTAGTAGACCTAATAGAACAAGCTTGTTAGATCACTCTGGAGAAATATGGCCTTAGTATTAGACTCATGAAGCATTTTGGCTATAAGGGAACTAGTTCTATTGGGTGCAATAACAATGGTCTAGTTGATCCTATCAAAGCAATAGCTTGAAGAAATAGAGATACATCTTGTATAGGCTTTAAGAAGGTTCCCTTCCATTTAGCAGCTAACAAATTCATACTAGAGTATGAGGGTTCATCCAGAAATGAGTTACAAGCTGAGTCAAATACTCAAGAAGATAATGAGGATCCTTACCCTTATCCTATTCCTCATGACCTTACTAAATTCTTTGCTAAGGTGGATGACTTTGTGCCACGTGTCAACACTATGGATGATACTAGTGATTCTTTTGAGCACAATACTAATCCACATAGTGCTCATTGAGAAAAGGGAGACTCTAATCAAGTGTTATGTGTTGAGTACTTATGTAAAAATCTAGATGATGAAGGCAAGTATGTCCCTATCACTATTGGGGAATTCTATAAAATCTTGCCATGCAACACTAATTCTAAGGAATATGAGTTTTACTCCCTTTTAGAAGTGACTAAAAATAAAGACATGACCAAGTTCATGTCTATGAAAACCAACTCAAAGTGGGCAAAACATCTAGGGTTAGGTTAGATGGGTCTGATCTAACTAGTGTCCTTGAGTCTTTAGTTGCTGATGTTAGTACTCCAAGGCATTCAAACAAAATTGTCGATGAAGCCGCTTTAGGTCTCAAATTGTCATTCTAAGTATTTAATGACTATACCATGAACACAATCAAACCCACCACTAAGTCTCTTTCAGTCACATATCCCAAGCTTATAGACTAGAATCCTAATGCATCTAATGAAGTCCCCACATTCCAAAATGACTATGCTCTTGCCTATTATTTGAATGTCATCAAACTAGTAACATCTTCCACTAGTGAATAGAGCATCAACATGAATAAAGCTGACATCAAATATCTTAGTCATACAATTAAAAAAGAAAAAACATAGAAGGTCCAATGGTGAAAACCACATTGTGGCAGTGTCAGACCCCAAAAAAGTAAAAACAAAAGATGTATCCAAGGGTGAAAACCTCTCTAAGGTGCCTATGGATGAGATATTGCATGCACTTCCAAGTCCCCTTCAAGAGAGATCATTAGTGTTGATAGAACTGAAACTGCTGATCAACCTGGGCATAGAACATCCTCATATGATACATCTAGCATAGTCACTGTCTCTAGAAAAAAGGGAGGAATTCATTGCCTTTTACCGAGAGAAGAAGATAAATTTTTCTTGGACATATTTTGACATGCCAAGACTAGATCTTGATCTCATTATGCATCATATGTCCATCACACCAAGCTTTAAACTAGTTAAACAAAAACTTCAAAAAATGCATTCTCATGTTGCATTGCTTGTTAAAGTTGAACTAGAGAAGCTTTTGAAACCTAGTTTCATTTGTGCAATTGATTATGTTGAATGAATATCCAACATTGTTCTAGTCTCCAAGCACAAAAAATCCATCAAAGTTTGTACTAATTTTTGTGATCTCAACTTAGTATGTCCTAAGGATGATTTTCCACTTCCCAACATTGATATGATAGTGGACATGATAGGAGGATATGAGATGTACTCACTCATAGATCAAAATAGTGGACATGATAGGAGGATATCAGATCAAAATTGAGCTAGAAGATCAGGAAAAGAGTGTCTTTACATGTGCATGGGGAACCTTCTATTGGAACGTAATGCCATTTGGCTTTAAAAATGCTTGTGCGACCTATTAGAGAGCAGTCACTAAAATTTTCCATGATATGATGCATAAGATGATGGAGGGCTATGTGGATGATACCTTGGTCAAAAGTGCAAAATGCAATACTCATCTGCAAGATTTGGGACCAAAAGTTCAGTCTTAGGCTCAATCCTAAGAAATGCACATTTGGCATCACATCAGGGAAACTATTGGGATACATTATGTCTACGAAAGGAATCGAGGTGGATCTAGAAAAAGTTCAAGCAATTATAGATATGCCTCCACCTTGTAACATTAGCCAGATGAGAGGTCTATAAGGAAGACTCCTATCTATCTGCAAGTACATCTCACAGTTGGTAGATGGATCACAACCTTTTACAAAGACTTTACATAAGGGTGTCAAATTCAACTGGAGTTAGGATTGTGAGCAAAGCTTGACATAGATAAAACAATATCTCGCTAATCCACCAATCTTGATGCCTCCTATCTATGGGAAGCCTTTGATTTTGTACATCTTAGCAACTAAAACATTTTTGGGAATCTTATTAGTTCAAGAAGACAATAATAACAAGGAGAGAGTTATTTATTATTTGAGTCACATGCTGATCTCTTATGAGATGAATTATAACATCATTAATAAATCTTGTTTGGTAGTTGTCTTTGCTTGCCTAAAGTTGAGACATTACATAGTTTCTCACACTATGTGGCTAGTGGCTAAGATTGATCCGCTAAAGTACTTGATCAACAAAGTGGCTCTTACAAGAAGATTGGTTAAGTGGGTCATGATACTCAGTGAGTTTGACATTCAGTATGTTGAATGAAGAGCTATCAAGGTGCAAGTGATTGAAAATTAGCTAGCAAATGCACCTATGCAAAGTCTACTCTCAATGAACATTGATTTCCTAGATGAGTTAATTCTGACACTCACACATCAAATGTGGGTGATTTTCTTTGATGGGTCCTTCACACAATAGGGATTTGGTGCTAGATTACTCTTCATAACACAACAAAGATATTCATTTCCCAAAGCATATAAGATTCTATTTCCTTGTACAAACAACATTGCTGAATATTAGGCTCTGATTAATGTAATGAAGATTGCAGCTAAATGGAGAGTGGATTAGTTAGATATCTTTGGGGACTTTCAGCTCATAATCAACTAGGTTAATGATGTGTATCAGAAAAAGGATGAGAAATTAATCCCTTACAAATGCATGGTTGATGACATGAAGAAATATTTTTCTCACATCACCTTCTAGTAAATTCCTTGAGCAGATAACAAAGTGGCTGATGCCATGGCTACTCTGGCCTCCCTATTATAGATGCCTAAAAATGATCTCTGACATGAGTTCCTGGTGGAAACATTACTTTGCCCTGCCTATGATACTCTTGATTCTAGGATGATTTATTTTATTGTAGCACAAGACTCATCTCACTGCCATCACATCTACTCCTATCTCCATAACCAAACCATTTCAGATGATCTAACTCAGAATGAAAAACATTACTTTATCCACAATGCTTTACGATATGTCATTATTGCTAATGACTTGTTTAGGAGAGGTCTTAATGGAATACTCCTTAGGTGTCTAGAACCAAAAAAGTCCAAATGCCAAGTCCTACAAATAGTGCTAGCTCCATGGGAATCTTATTCATGCTCCAGCTAGGGAGTTGATTCCATCTACCACACTATGGCCATTTCAACAATGGGCCTTCAATCTTGTGGGTCAGATTCATCCTTCTTCTTCTAATAGAAATAAGTTCATTATTATGGCTATAAACAACTTTACATAGTGGGTACAGGTAGTACCTCTTGTACACTCAAAAGTGTCCCACTCTAAACCCTTCTATCCAAACAATTCCATGAGTTCGGAATGTTGGGATGCCGGCTTAGAGCTCCCTATCCACGGAGTGCAAGAGAGTGTATTTCAAGGTCAATGGATCTTAGATGAGCCTTAGAGATACTCTTCTTGCTAGTAAACCATGCAATGGGAGGTTCCAAAGACAAGATGCAAGAATGCAAATGTCCCAAGGAGTTCCTCAAGGATGCAATGCAAATGAAGATTAAACTAGAATGAAATGTAAAGTGTAGCTATGCTAAGCATGTATGAGAGTGTTGCAATCCAACTATTAGACTATATGATTTAAGCTACATGTAAAAATGAAAGCTAAGCTAAGCTAGAATGCCATGATGCCATGGATGAGACAATGTAGACAAGAAATAGAAGTTCTCCACAAAGCTCCAAAGAAACTTGTTAGAAAACCTGCAGCATAACAATATTCAAAATGAGGATTCTTTGAGGGGGAAATCTCTCTCCTTTTTAAAGATGTATGGATGGTAGAGATCAAGATGAATATGGTCGATGATCAATGGTGGAATTTGAAAAGAGGAGTGATCCATGTGCACACACAAGTCAACCAATAGAATATAAGTTGACTTGTCATATAAGACAAAAGTCTCACAAGCCTTTTCTTTTAATTGTAAAATAGAAAAAGGACTTTATGTGTGCACTTTAAGTGGGTTAGAAGAATGGGGTGTTTTATTTAATTAAAAGGGGACATGTTCTTTTAATCAAATAATGAACTTAGGATAGCATAGTAAAACTATAGGTTATAATCAAATAAATGGATTATTAGCAATTTGGATTAGGTAAGTGATTAAATTAATTTAGCCAAAATGTTGAAAAGGGGGCTAATAGTTTAGATGACCATTTTTAGGTGATTACACCTCTCACAATAGAAAATGTCAAAACTGTAGCTCTTTTTATCACAAATTACATCATCTACAGGTATGGTGTACCATCCTCCATCATTATTGACAATGGAGGATAGTTAAAAAAAAAAGACCTCAAGGAGCTATGCAAGAAATTTTAAATCATGCAACATTGTTCTTCTATCTATTATCCCCAAGGTAATGGCCTGGCAGAGGCATCTAACAAGGTGATCCTTAATATTCTCCATCACATAGTCAAAAAATCTAGGAGGGACTAGCATCTCTAGATTAATCTAGCTTTGTGGGCATACAGAACAAGCATCAGAACTCCCACAAGTACAATGCCCTTTGCTTTGATTTATGGAGTGGATGTTGTGCTTCCAAAAGAGGTTCAGATTCCAACTTTGAGAATCTCTATGAAAGGCCTTATTACTGATGAAGATTACATAATAGCTTGGCTCCAAGAGCTAGTACTATTAGATGAACATCGATAAGTGTTGTGCGATCATTTATGAGCTTATTAGCAGTGAATGTCTAGAAGCTACAATAGGATAGTTAAGCCACGTGACTTCCAACTTAGTGATCTTGTCCTAAGAGAATCTTAAGAATCAACAACAATGGGTCCAAAAAGGGAAGTTCAAACCAAACTAGCTTGGTTCTTACATAATCACTATAGTGTATGGATTTGGTGCTTACTAGCTTTTTATAGCCAAGGGAGAAGTTCTCAAGGAGCCTTTCAACAATCTCCACCTGAAGTGGTTTTATAGCTGATTTGATCTCAAAAGTTCTCTATACATATTTAAATATCCTAAAAAAAATCTAAGCATTGCAAAATGTCCTAAAAAAATCATTACCCTAGTGAAAACCTAGCAATAGGCACCTTGGTAATACCAAAAAAATTGAAAAATTCCAAAAATGCAAAAAAAATCAAAAAAAGGAAAAATACAAAAAAAAATTGAAAAAAAAGAAAAGTGTCATTGGTGAAAACTTGGAAATAGGCATCATGGTAGAAAAAAATAAAAGCCTTGCCAAGAAGGTGAAAACCTGGCAAATAGGTGCCTCTTGTTCCCAATGCTCCATCTTGTAGCACATCTTCTAGCTCCCTATATAGTTGCTTTCCTACTTTTCCTACTTTTCTACTCATGTATCGATGGATTGAATCTTGTTATAACTCAGTGGAATTGCCCTTTAGTGTTATAGAATCTTTCATGACAGTCACCAATTGTTCTAACTGTGTCTACCTACTATTGCTAGTGTCACTCTTTTTGAGATTCTCCTCATAGAATCTATTTCATGAAAATCACCAATCATTTTGGCTATGTCTACCTACTATTGCTAATGTCACTCTCTTCAAGATTCCCCTCATAAAATCTCTTTTGTGATAGTCACCACTTGTTTCAGTTGTGTCTACCTACTATTTCTCGTGTCACTTTTTGATATTCCTTTCATGAAAGATCTCTCTTGCATCAATCACCAGTCATCTTGGTTGTGTTTCTCTACTGGTACTCAGTTCTACTTAGGTTCTTCAATCTAAAGATTCCTCTTTGACTTTAGTCAATAGTCATTTTGACTATGCCTATCTACTATCATCACCCTACTAAAGAGAGTTCTTTCATTCATGTTCTAGACATTGACACCTAACATCAATCCTATAACACAATAACATTGAACTCAAAATGATATACTTGTTTGGATATGTTGAGCAATTTTCTTTGTGTATTTCACTTTCACTTCATCATGTCTCCTCAAGAAACTTGATGATGTCAATCTAACTAGAGAGGTAATGGCTGGGGGCATGATGTTTTTTTTAGTTTCATTTGTGGTTTAGTTCAAATAATTTGAAACATTCATATCAGAGGGGTGTCCACTATAAGAGCCTCCACCTTGTATTGGATGGCCAGGTGTATCTCGACTCCTTTTATATGGATACATCAAATAACATTGGTTCTTCACCTTGCTTTGTTGCAGTGAACTCTTCATGCTATAGTAAATATTGATACTTGTCCTACTAAGTGATTTTATGGGTCACTGCGAGTATATCTATCATACTTCTTTCTTAGGTTACAAATGCAAGGGTCATTATGGATAGAATACTTAATATAAGATGGATCTCTTATGTGTATGGTGTTTCTACATGCAAGCAACATTATGGTCATCCTAGCATTTATGCTTTGATGCTTAGGTTACCTTTCTACATTAAAAGGGATAATTGTTTTGGTCATTCTGGCCTATAGTGCCTCAAATGCTTACATTTCATCCTGACAAAACTAGAACAGATGTCCTATTCATATTCCTATGATTGCAATTTTAGTGGGGATTGTATGACATCTGGGGTTTCACTATATGCTCAATGATGATAAATTGTCGATGCTTAGTAACTAGACCTAGGGTTGCATATAGTTTTAGGTTGCATCAAATATAGGGTTGTGTTGTATACAGTTACTTGGTTCAGCATATGATTTGTTTACAAAATCTCCTTCTGTCTTCTATGATGAGGGATTGCTAGTCTCATCAAAGTGTCATGATTCTTCATGACTGCATAAGCATTTATTTCTTTCATTCATCTTCTTGTGCTCCTCAATGAAATACTTGTCACTATCAAGAAAAAACATAAAAACACTACATGAGATGTCAGTCCATTTACCTATGCATTTCATTCATAAATCCATAAATTTATTTCATTTACATGAACAACTCAAATAAAAAATGCATCCATACATCACATCATGTTTGCATCTCATAATCACAGTAATAAAACATCTCATGTATATCAAATTAAAATGCAAACAATGACAATGATGTGTACACAAGATGCTCAGCTCAAAATCTCATATGTGTGTGTGTGTGTGTGTGTGTGTGTGTGTGTGTGTGTATATATATATATATATATATATATATATATATGTATATATATACATATATATGTATATATATATATGTATATATATACATACATATATATATACATACATATATATATATATATATGTATGTATATATATATATATATGTATGTATATATATATGTATGTATATATATACATATATATATATACATATATGTGTATATATATGTATATATATATATACATACATATATATATATACATATATATACATAAATATATATATATATATGTGTGTATATCAAAGAATGTGTCAGTACAAAAAATGAGCACTACTTGAGTGTTGTCAATAAAAAATGGTACAAAATGGTGCTAGCACACCAATCGATACATAGCCAAAATCAAAACTTGGAGGCAAAATATCAGATCTAACTCTATCAATATGGGCCATATCTGCATCATGAAGGCTCTGCAATAGAGCTCCATAAGGTAGATAATGGGACTTGAAAGTGATGTCATTGAATATAACCTATACACATGAGAAAAAATAATATACAAATAGTTAGTACTCACTTGATAACTCAAAATGATGACAAAATGAAAGAAAATTTAAGGCAAAACATCACAAAATGCAATTTTCAGTTTTCTTCTACATGCCAAAATTTTGTGCAGGACTACACTTTCTTGTACGAGATCTTGCATCTTCACATGAGAAAGCAAGTACTCATGCAAGGAATGACAAGACTATGGGTGAGATGTGCCCAAAATACTATGCATCTCATGTGAGAGGTGGGTATCTCCCCAATGAGATCCTCCACCAACGCGTGCGAAGAAACACTAGGCTAGTGGATCTTCACACCAAGAGAGGCCAATTTTGCATGAGGAACAAAATCCCCATGTGAGAACCAATTGACCTACCCTAAAATATGCTAAAAATGTGCTAAAAACATCCTAAAATGTGTGAAAAATTAAATGCAAAGAGGGATTGTCGACTACTCACTAGAGGTCCATAGTCCGCTGGTCGGTTGTGTCATCAAGAGCACTCAAAATAGTGTGTGTTCACTGGAACTACCATCTTCCTCTTAGATATCTCTTCTCCACTAAGATAAAATGCACAATTGATTTGAAAATGATCCTTTGGACCCTTATATAGGTTTTGACCTAATTTTTCAAAGTGCTTTGATTTGCACAAAAATCACCCCCCTGGCTAATTTGACCATTCTGAATCTATTTTCAAGATCAAATTTGAAATTTGACACACCTAGGTAGCTAAAAAAAAGAATTTGAAAATTCTTTTTAGAGCATAATAGGCAAAATCCTTCTAGTTAGAAGGCAATAGGTCTCATTATCGGGCCTCTTGGATAAATGACTCTAAGTTTATTCCAGGATGAATCTGCATATAATGACCATGTTGAAGCATAGGTGAAAGATCCAAGGTCACATTTTTGTGTATACAGGCACCAAAATTTAAGTTGACTTCTGCCATTGTAGAAACCCTAGATCTGAGTGAAGCACAATCACAAATTTCTCTAAAGATACTGCTAATTAATGATATTCATTTGCATTTCAAATGTGCTATTCAAGATATCAGAACACTAGGGATGGATGAATGTTTGAAGAAGTTATCTGAAGAAAAAAGGTTTAACTCATATTCCTCATATACCACTAGATTTCCAAGTAAAATGGATAAGATTTATCCTTAGTCATGTGCATAATAGTCAGATATGGTTGGAACAACCAATATTGATAACTAAGAAGATGATTCACAGGATCACCAGTCTTCCCATGTTGACAAAGGCAAAAATGACAAACCCTAGGTCAGGTTGAATTGGAGAAGAAAACCCTAGCTGAATTTGATGGAAGATGAATGAAGATAAGTTGTGTCATTGACAGAGAATTGAAGTTTTAAATTCATGTCATCACCCACAAAATCTACAGTTCGAGTAGGTTAAACAGTATATCTTGTGAAGCAGTTGATTTGGCATACAATATGGTCAAGAATAACTTGTCACTTGACCTTGCCATGTTACTTCTAAATCAGTTCAATAAGAACATGGAGAGCATCAAGAATTCCAAAAATAATCCATGTATGTTTGGTTCACTATTGACTTGTTTATTTTTCTATGTTTAGAAATTCTTCCCATTAAAAGGTACCATAGTTTGGAGAAAAGATGTACTGGTTCTATATCAGATTAACGAGTATATTACTAAAATGGGAGAGAATTATGCAAGCATTATGGACAACTACTTTGATGCATTTAAATATTAATAACCAATTTAGGATTCTAATAAATTTAGTTGAGGATTACAAAGATGATGTTTGTTTCAAGGTTGATAGTGATAAAGTATACATTCAAGCAGTCAGACCAAGAGTGGCATGGGTAAAACCTCTAGGATATGAGGTAAACATTTATGAAATCAAAGACATAATTGAGGCATTAATAAATGAGCTAGTTGATCCTAAGACTACTTATTTTGGCACCTATACTGAGGAAAAGGCCAGAATTGAACTAGAAATTAAAATTCCTCAAGCAGTTAATAAGGGCAAGAAGAGGATTGCCAAACTAAAAACTAGTTCCACTCTTCTATTGACTGAAGGAAAAGGTAAGGATGAAGAACTAGAATATGAAGAAAAGTTAGAAGAAGAAGAGCCATTGAAGAAGAAAGGTAAGGTAATCATTACCAAGCCTACCAAGACATCTACTGCTATGTTCACCAAAAGAGTATCCAAGAATAAAGTAGTTAAAGAAGGGGGAGACATAATCTTCAAGAGGTCTCCACCCACACTTGAGGAAAGAATAAAAGAATTAGAATCAAGATTTGGCATTACAAATTTCAAGGCACTAAAATATGAGACCAAGACTATAAGGAGCAGAAGAAATTAGAAGATATACTAATATCCAAGATGGGTAAGTGGAAATACTCACTTGACTAGCTAGATCAACATATTCTTAATGCTTTGATGGAAAATATTAAGCCAAGATGGGAGCATGCCATGCAAACTGCAAAAGATGTATATGAGCAGACCTTGAGGAAACTCATACTATTGAAGGATATTAAGCGTGCTGTGAAGAACACTACAAACACATGGAAGAATGTATATCTTCTTCATAAGTCGAGTGATTTTGTAGTTAGTGTAAGTGTTAAGGATGATGAGGAGGAGGAGGAGAAGGATGAAGAGATTGATACTAAAGAAGTCACTCATTTTGATAATGTAGATGATAAAGAGGAATAGGGGTAGGAAGCTACTAAGGAAGATGTGCAAGGTGTTGAGGAGACTGACCTAGTAAATATTGTTGCAATGGTCATAGCCTCACTTCCTCATTCTCCAAGCAAAACATTGAAAACATCAAGCCTAAAGAAAGCTTCAGTAGGATTGACCAGCATTAAAAGAACAAGCACTCAATCAATCCTTGCACTTGTCTAGCTTAGTACTGCATTGATACAGGTGCCAAGAACTTCATCTACTAAGCTACAAGCTCTTCCCTCTACATCAATTTTGGCTACATCAGGTATTTCTTCTACTAGTATTTCAATGAGTGTAGTATCCACTATTTCAATGAGTTCCACTATTTCTTCAATTGTCTCTATTCCTAGTATACAAGTAATAAGTGCAAGAACAGTTGAGACCAAGCCTCAATCTAGCACAAGTTTTTTTGGAAAAGGAAAAGAGAAGGAAGAAGATATAGATCTTGATGAGGAGATTGCCGTTCCTACATGGGACATCTCAAATCTAAATCCAAATCAGACACATGTTTTTGGGGAACTTCTTCAAAAGAAAGCCGAGCAACAAAAGCTCGGGGAGGAAAGAAATAAGGAATTTAAGATAATTGAAGATGCTAAGAACATTCTAGTATAGGCTCTAGGCATAGAGATTGATACTTCTCAACCAATTTTGTATCAGTTAGTAGAGGTAGTGCATAAATATAATGAAGATTTGGATGGATAGGAAAAATTGTTACAGAAAGCCAAGATAAAGTTTGAGAATAAAGTTTTAGAACTTGATGCTCAACAAATTTCCATTCATCAAGTATAATTATCTACTATTCTAGGCTCTCTAGAGACCTCCTGCATTAATGTATCAATACTTTTTGGTAAACTACATGATACATCAATTTTCACAAAAGAAATAAGAGATAAATTATCAAATATTGGTGAGGATCTGAAGGAAAGTGCACATTAATTGCAAATTGACCCAAGTTCAAGCTCTACTCACTTCAATAAGATCATATTCTTGATAGATAAGCAAGCAAAATTGCTAAAAGAAGAGGCAAGAATAAGATCTACATTGATAGAAATTAAGAACATGATTCTCCCACACATGGATGCACTATTGAAGCACATTGCACATTCAAAATGATGAGATGGATGATGAAGATAATCAATGGAAATGTATTAGGTGCTTATTAGGTGCAAATATTTGTTATGATGCTCAATTCTTGGTGTTGATTGCTTATAATATATTTTTTTTAGAGGTAATGAGCTAAAAATTATACAATGATTATGATGTGTGCATATTGTTCATATTATGTTCTATGTAATTTGTAGCATAAGTATCATGTAATTTGAAACTAACTTAAGACAAATGATTACATATGTAGGAAACTATACCCCTTTGATGAGGATCATACACCGTGACATGGATCGAGAGGTATATGTTTATTACTTTCTTGCTTTCTCTTATCTTCAACATTAACTTTAGGCCAACTTCATTAATATTAGCCTCATTTTATAGCAAAATATTTTACTCCTTCAACTATATCTCTCATTTGATGGGCTACAGGTACCACCAAATAGGTATATGTCATATTTTTCTTCCTTGAGGTAAATGAAGGTATAGGAGAGGATAGTGAGATATGTAGTAGGTCTACAAAAGAGAGAAAAACTAGAGGTCAAAAGATTAGAAGAAAATCAATAAACACATGCAATTTTTCCTTACTCAAGGGGGGTCATGTTCTTATGATGATGAGACAAAGGGCAACATCAAGGTTCCCTTGAGGTACACACATCTTTAGAAAGAATGGATACCCAAGCAATTACCTTTACTTAACACTGATTTTTGTGTTAACGAGAGGATATATCACATAGCTCCATCATCATTACATAGTTTGGACCTATTTTCCATGGATGGAATAAAGGTCATTTATAATAAAGTTATTGAATTGATGGAGTACACAAGACCTTGTTACAATTGCAATAATTGGATGCGGATAGTTCAATATATAAAAAGTATGCGTAGGTATGCACTATCAGAAAATTATCTACAATGGAAAGAAAATGATCAAATTAAAAGACTTGTTGTGTACATTGATGGAAGCCCAATAGTAAAAGGGAACATTGCAAGTTTTATAAATAGTGTGTGTCATGGGTCAACTAATAAGCAACCCAATTACATTTTTGAGAAGCGTGAGAGAAATCATCTTTTTGTATGTGCGATAAAATCAAAAAGTGTAGGGGAAGAGCTGCTAATAGATTACAATTTGAATTGCATATATAAAAAGAAAGTTACAATATACAACATACCATTTTATTGATAAGTTTTTTTGCTAAGTCGACTATTCCTTCATTATGTTGATGATTTTATATATATTCTTTGTCACAGGGCAACATGGTTGATCCATTAGATGATAGAGGTAGGGATGTTGCTCCCTCCCCTTCTTCAGTGTAGGTAAACCTTTTGTATAAAAAATGGTGTAATTGTGATTTTACAAAATACATATTATTATGTTATTTTCCTTAAGTTTTAGGACTTTTTTTTATTGTTTTACTGATGTTTTTGTCATAATTTGATGCTTAGGGAAAGAGAAAAGAACCAATTACACAAGAGAAATTAGTTGTTGATATGGAGGCCATAGTATTATGTGATGATGACATCGCATATACCAATGACCCTATAAGCATATGTAAAAAGAGCCTTAAAAGCATCAATCTACAAATTCTTGTGCTTGTGATGGATCCAAATCCAACCAAAGAGAAAGAGGCAATGAGAAATGAGTTGTGTTGGAGAGAACACTGTTTGGAACTAAGAAAATATGAATCTTTAGCTAGGTCAATATTTCAATAAAGCTTTATGTTTTATACTAATTTATGGATCATGAACCAAAATATGTGTGTGTTGTTGCAAGATTTTTTGAGACCTCACTAAGTTTTTCCAACTGACGAGGGTACCAGTACAGCTCCTATAGGTATGTGATTTCAATTTTCAACCATCAGAAGGGACATCATCAAAATCAACAATGCTTCTCTATTGTAGTCCATTAATAGTCAAAACTACACCATTATTTTCTTCATGATTATTATTGACAGTTTTATATTACTATTGTCATGTTTTAGTAATCTATATTTTAAATAGACAATACATTGTATATATGAATACTTTTTAGGTCCTAATGAAATGCATACACCTCCTTCAATGAGTCTAGCCAACACTCTAAGATTGTTGATTGCAGGATTGACAACAAGGAGCATGCAAACATCTACGTCTGATGCAACTAGAGTTGGTAAATCCTTGTTTTGCTACATTTTTTTATGTGTTAATTATGATTTTATTTGTTCTTTCTTGTTCATTTGATCATAGTATGACATTGATTAACTTTTTTTAGTGATAGTTACACCTTCTCATGATGATAGAATAGATACTAGTATTGGTGATAATTTTCCATCTTTTCTTGGAGCAGTCTGTTTACTTCTATTGCACGTTGGAGGCATTATTGTTGATAGTTGAGAAAGACATGATTCCCTTAAAATTTCCTAAGCTTTTGGGTACCTCAACATTGTAATTATTTAGAGTGAAATTGTAGTCTACTTATTCATAACTCATTTTTGACCAATGATCCCATGATGATTTTGTAGGAAATGATTTTTTTATGAGACCCCTTTTAAGTTAACATTGAAGATATTTGGGCCCACATTAGGTAAAAAGTACATAGCTTCATATAATTGGTTGCTACGTTTTTCCGTCCATCCATTTGTTGTAATGTATTCAAGGTGCATAGCTTTTTGAACTCATTTTTTTTATCTAACAATTTTGTTTTTTGCTAAAAGGTGGAATGAGCAAGGCCCTATATTAAAAGATCATCACATAAAATCTCTAGAGAATACCTTTAATTAAAATATTTTGAATATAGTTCAAATTCTTAAAAAATCTTCCAAACATCTAAAGACTGTGAGAGACCAATACAGAAGGGCTCTAAAGGTCAACCCAAAGTACAAGCATTCTCCTATAGTTCCAAAGCTAGAGTAGAATGAAATCATTGAAGATGCAAAAGAGATAGACCTAAAAGATAAAGGAATTAAACCATCACCCAACAAAAATAGGTATGTGATAGTATTAATTTAATTATGAACAAATTAGTGATCTTTATATTTATATAATCTATCATATTTCTAACATATTTCAAAGTTTACATATATAGGCTATAGGATAAATTAAAGGCTACACAAGCTAGAAAATATAAGGTTGGTCAACACCATCTTGGCTTTGGTGGATACATGAAAATTCATTCACGACTTTTAGGTAGCAGTAAATGAAATTTCATATCAATATTTTAATATAAAATTACATATAAGCAATACATTCAATATTGATGATATTATGCAAAAAATGCAAGGCATTGAATTTAATCTAGTGCCCACAGAAGAGGACAAACAAATTGGCTTCAAGTAAGACTATAAAGTAGTGGTTACCCACCACCACACAAATTCTAGTGGCCAAAGAGATGCAGAAGATTCTGGTGCATCGATTCACACATAGGTAATGACCTAATGCATAATAACTAGAACTAAGAATTTCATGAGAAATAATCTATTTGATGTTAATTTTGAACAATGATAACAATGTGCATGACATTTCACTACAGTCTTCTACTCCTAGCATAGATCCTACTCATGATGATGGCTCATATTGTGTACATGACGAAAGCCATGATGTGCATCATAGTGATAGAGGTGCATATTCAAATTTCTATTGAAAAATAAATTTTGTAATTATTAATAAAATTTAACATCTTAAATTGCAATTAGTGTAACCTTTATGTGATAATTTTTTATTATGCAGAACATCATGGTGACAAAGTCAAGTGTGATGTTAGTGTTGAGCATGTTGAGGTTGAGGCTGAACAAAATGTGATAGTAGATGATGTGGCACTATCAGGTAAAGAAAAATCCTTGTTATGTTCTTTAGATTAATGAAATACTTATAAAATTTTTTAAAATATTTAGAATTGAAGCCATTTATTTCTTATCATAGGGGCGCATTAGCCTTTTTCTCAAAAAAAGGAGAGGAAGCATCATGTGATAAGACCATAACCACAAGACCTAGAGGAGAATGCCAAAGATAGTCACGATGTGGCTATTAGCCTTTATCTTTGATAAACATCAAAGAAAAAACAAAAGAAGAAATGAAAGTTAAAAACTTTGTTTAATGATGAAATGTTTTGATGATTTTGTTATGAATGTTGCTTATTAATGAATTTTATGTCAGGTTATTGAATATTTTTTATGTGATTATAATGATTAATTTTCTCAAAAATTATTAATGAATGTTTATATGTATTAATGAATTATATGTCAAGTTAATGAATATTATGTGATTATAATTATTGATGTGTTCACAAATTATTGATGAATGTTTATACATATTAATGAATTGTATGTTTTGTTAATGAATGTTATGTGATTATAATGATTCAATGATATAGTTCTTAAATGAATGAATGAATGAACTATTTACTTAGATGTTAATAGGGAATTTCAAGTGATTATGGGGGGGAGGCCAAATGAGATTCCACCTTCACATGGTTGGCCTTGTTAAGTAGAGAATATGAAAGGAGTGTCAAAACCAAGTGAAGCTCAAACTAAACCTATCAAAACTAAGCACCAATATGGTCCCATCATCAAGTGGCTAGAGAACTTCACCATAGTCACTAATGATTTTCATTTCTTCCATGTTGATGTAGATGTTTCTATGATGTTAATTTCTATAGACTCCATATCAGTTGCTACTGTAGTTTCATCACATTTCTACACTATTAGTTATTATCGCTACATTTCCATAATGAATCACAATCATCTCTTATGTGATAAATATTATCTATTGGTAAATAGACTTGTCACTTTGAAACTCTTGACAATGTGTCCAATGGAAGCATGAAATACTAAATGAAACTATAGGATAAACCACTTCATAGTGTGATATTCCTCTACATTTAGGAGGGGAAAATCCCTTGTATATATTTTAAGAATGAAACAAGAACATACGAACACATTACACACTTGGTAATACTCTCAAAATCTTCTTTGTATACTAATAATTTTTTTGTCTTCTATTTCTATTTCATAGGCATCTAGATTAGACACTTTTTTTTCTATCTATGAGTTAATCATGTTAGTGAACATATTCAAGAGAAATTTGCAATTAATATGTTGGATATCCTTTACTATTTATGTCTCAAAGAAACATTAAATTATTATGCTTGAGTGGATCAAATTAATGGAGATAGTACTAGATGTTAATTATTTTAATCTCTTGGTGTTGTGTTACTACTCTGCATGCTATGTTCCTACTTTGCACTTTGCGCTCTACATTCTAGTCATGGCTCCTCCCTACATTGCTTCCTTGATGGATCTTGTGGTTGTTGGGGTTGTGTCTGCTTGGCCTACTTCTTTTAGTGTTTATTTGCAGTTTAGTTATGCTACTAGTGGTAAAGCTACCTCTTTTGTGGATGTGGCATCTTTCAAAGCTGATGTCCATGGATTGGGGATTTTGTTTGTGGACCATCCAATCATTTCCTTAGTTGTGAATCCTATCTCGATTAGTAGCCCTATCTGGTTGGTTTTGGATGACGTTATAGCTAATGAAATTGCTCTTATGGTTGAGGAATTTTCTTAAAGGGCCACTATTTTTAGATTTCATCACTTCTAGCCTTTTGTACAGGCTCTTCATGCTTGGATATCTAAGCACTGGGACCCCTTGATTTCTAAATTTGTCCAATTTAGCCTATGGCTAGGGGTTTTTTCATAGTAAAATTTGATGTTGCTAATGATAAGAGGGCTATTTTATGTAGTCACTTCAGTGAGGAGGATTGTTACCCTCTGTTGGCTAAACCCTAGCATGAGGGTTTAAATCTTGCAATGGAATATTCTCTCATATACCTCTTTGGGTTAGGCTCCCTAATCTTTCCCTTCACCTATGGCTAGATTCAATCCTTGAAGCTATGGGAGATGCCATTGGTGACTTCCAAATGGTGGATTCTAAATCATCTGATATCTTGCATACTACTTATGCTCACATCTTTGTGGTGGTTGATACTATGAAGGGACTACCTGAGAATATCAAACTTGAGGTCCCTAATGGTTCCTAGACTTGAACTCTAGACTATGAAGGAATTATTTTCCATTGTAGGGTCTGCTTCGAGACTTTTCATATTGTTGTGCGTTGTCCTATGAAAGTTAATAAAGTCAAAGAAAAGACCTTCTTGGTTGTCTGGGGCTTTGGTTTAGAATTACTCTATCCTTAAAGATGATGCTCTTAAGGATACCCTCCATCTATGGTTGTTGATGGTGCTAGTAGCCCTAAACTGTCTAAGCTAGATTTTGATCCATTGTTGGATATAGCTTCCATGATTGCCCCTCCCTTTATAGGTTAGGTTCTGGTGAAGCTTTGGTTTGGGAGAAGGAGGCTTCTCGGGTGGAGTAAGGTTGGATAAAGGTAAAAGGTTAAAAATACAAACTTTCCCTATAGTTCTTAGACTATCTTCTTAGATCTCACTCTTTTGGGAGTAGGATTTCTTAATTGTTTTGAGTTTTATTTGGTGGTAGAAGTGTACTATGTTATTTGTGAGGCTGCCTTGATCACCTTTTTTTGGTTGGTGATCTATTTCTCCTTTAGTCTATTGTATCTTTTGTTTAGGCTCCATTGAAAAAAATTGTTGCATAAAGGGTTTCAAGAACCCTTCAAAACATGTTTTCCTTAGTAAAAAACTATGTCAATCTCTTGGTGTCAAGCAATGCAGAAGGACGCCCTAGTTCAATATGCAATCTCAATTGATATGCATAGGACATCATATGGAGCTGAAAAATGCAACATGTTTGCATTTTTTATACAAGTCATTAATGTAAATGTGGTGCATTTTTTCAGCTCCACCTACTATCCATGCATATGGAATGTTGTTACACATGTATTCTCAATTCAGAGTAGTTGGATCTTATTTTGGATGGGAGAGAGAGAAGCCAAAGACACATGGATGTTTTAGTGGCTACAAATAATGATTCTTCACTATTTACATTGTAGTTCTATTGTTGAGTTCCTTATTTTGGCTATTGGTGCATTCTATGTTTTGATGTTATTAAAAGTAACTTTTTTTTTCCTTTGTTCAAATGTGTCATGCCTTCATTCACTAAAACTAATCTTTGCTAATTATAACCATATTGGTAACATGTTAATCTTAGTCTTCTTAAAGTTGTTGTTATAACACTATATATCCTACTATGCATATAGCACACTCACCAATGCAACAAAATGAGAACATATGTTAAAACTTTTCAACATCTTTTGTAACACTAATTGATCATGATTTCATTGTTTTTGGTTGTAGGGTACTGAATAATAGAACTGAATGAGAAATTGAGGTTTTAGAGTAAAGAAAGCATCTCTCCATAATTTAAGGGCAATTCTAGGTAAGGACTGAATCTATTTATGGTTTGAATCTTGAAGGAAAGTATTGATGACACTTTTTTTTTAAGGTTCATGCATAATTTTTTTTTTGTTACATGTTTGGTGATGAATGAGGGACATTATGTACCTATATCTCTCTTGCTCATGAATTTATATTTTTGTTAATAATTTATGTATTTCTAAACCATATGCCAACCATTCTCTTTTTAGAACCTATACCTCTCTAGCAGTTAGCGTATAGAGGTAATTGGTATCTTGCATTTATAACCTTTATTTTCTTTTCATAGTCATCATTTTAGTTTAGAAAAATAAAAAAATATAACTTTCATATCTTGGGGAGAGTTATTTTTTAAATTAGAAGGAATACTTTTCATGGATCATTCCTTTAGGGTCCATTTGGTTTGTGGAATCTTTTCATTTCAAACTAATTGCACTTGTTAGGTTCTTCAAAAAGCTACTAGAATCCAGAGAATGAAGTCTTTTCAATGGAGGAAAATTGATATAGAGTATAAGTGGGCATTACACACAATGTCTAAATAAGGATAAGTTCTCAAATATTTGTAAGATATAACTTCTCACATAATCTACCCTTACCAATGTCACTATTCAAAACTCAACTCCTTAAACATCAAGCTCTCAAACTTTGATTAGTCCATCAACTGTTGATCATATTGCAAAGTCCAACTTCTAATCTCAATCACTATTTTTAATCACTCTCTCATCATGAGGCATCTTATCCTTCCTTATATCCACACCCTTGGTTTGTTCAAACACACTCTTCTCCATCATTAAAACCCCTTGATAACTGCCATCACTATTAGTGTGTAGACAACAAAATGTAACTTTCCCATTCTTCTGCAATTCTGTTGTGGCCTGTGTGTTCTATCATGAGTCATCACTCTATGCTTTTCCCCTAGACTGCCTTTCTCATGGGTGGGCTGCTATCTTTCTTGAGGGTGGATTATTTTCCTTTGTCTTCCATCGCCAAGACTTCTACTTTTGCCACTTGGGAACCTCTCAACTCTCCTATGCCCTACTCGCCCTTTTCATGGTTTGATCAAGAGTAGTCATTGTTGTTCTGACTCCACTCCTCACTCACTTCTTCCATATATTATGTTAGAGAATTTACCATAGGGAAATCATCAAGGATTGGTTTGGTGCAAACATCTTCAAATAGGTTCAACTATCAATAGATTGTGCATCAAATAGCTCTCTATAAACTATTTAACAAAATGCCTGGTCTGTGGTAAGGTTGTGAGCTTCTAAGGGAACCTTATTTGTGGGTGTATTTTCCTTCTTTATAAGCCATGACACTCTTATCTGATCCAATTACACTCCAAAAACTCACTGATCGCTTGCCTGCAGTGGAGTCTGCTACTATTGTCCTACAAAGTATTGTTGCTCAATCAACTACACTCTATGTTAAAATCACATAATGGTTGCCTTTGTTGGAATTTGAGAACCACACTCTACAAGATACTATGTAATCTCTAGTCACTAAAAATATAGGACTCCAGGTCAATTTGGAATTTTCTACCATGTAGCTCAGGGAGTTAGACTATCAAGGAGAAATAATCAAAGATCATCAATAGGCATTCTTCATTGTTAACAAAGACTAAATCAAGGAGAAATAATTGGAGATCATCAATAGGCATTCTTCATTGTTAAGAAAGACTAAATTAGAGGTGAAGTCTTGGATTTCTTTATGTAGTTCTATGGCTAAGGCTCCCCTTTTAGGCATCGAGAAGTTAGTACAAGGGAAAATGGATGATGAGTGGGTTAGGTAGACCTGTTAACTAAATTTACGTGTCTTTGGTCTCTCCTCCATTGATGATCCCTCAACTATAGGATACTCTTTCCTCAAGGATTAGCTAAACATTTCAAACATCACTCTTGGTAGGTGTTAGTTAGGCCTTAATAGTACTCTCTTCAACTGGTTCCTCTCTCTCTCTCTAATAGGTTGTGAGCTCCTAGCAAAAAGAAAAATTTATTCTCTCTTTCCCCTAAGATCTACACCTAGATGAGGACCTCACCCAATCATAGGTCGCAGAACTCAAGCAAGCTCATGCCCTCATTGTGGTAACAAGACAAGAGGGTAAATATGCAATCATCAAAAATCTTAAAGTAGTAATCTGTGACACCTTTCCTACAAGCTAGGTTCCAAGGGCAGCCTCTAAGGCCAAATGACTAGCTCAATGATGGTTGAGCATAGGCTCTTTGTGTCTCAACTGTTAGAATAGTAATGATATCCTCTGGTCTATGTCTAGCTTACTTAATGATGCTATTGGTTCTATTGACCTTATTTTTATTATAGAGACATGTGAGAGCCCCATGTATCCTCTCACTAATACATTTGGTACCAAATTGCAACGGCAGTGCCGTTGCAATTTTTCCATCACAACCTTGTCGTTGGCACAATTGCGATAGTCTACTATCTCAATTGCGACGATGACAAGGTTGTGATGGAAAAATTGCAACGGCACTACCGTTGCAATTTGGTACCAAATGTATTAGTGTCTTCCTAGTATTTTTGGCTATTAGTGGCTCTCCTCTTTTAGAGACAAGGTTAGGTACTCTAGTGGGGTCACCTATCTTTTTTGAGACCACATTTTTAGTAAAATTTACTTGGTTCACTCTAACAACTATGTCAGATTCATGTGGATTTGCATTGATCAAGGAACCTTGCTCAATATAGATACCTATATCATTGTCTACTACTTCTTGCTAGCATCTTTGTACTATATAGTTCATAGCACTGAGGGTGAGGACACCTATGACAACCACGAGTACATTACCAGATTCTCTACCATGGGGGACATCATTATTTTGGGAGACTTTAACATGTGGACCACAGACCTACAACCTCCTCTCCATGATCACAGGTCTAATCCCATGTGTATGACTTCTTTTGATCTTGGTTTTTCAGGTTTGCTTCAGCTCTCCAAGGATCATTAGGGACCCTTCACCTAGTATGGTCATAATTTGTTACAGATTTCTGAGTCTTCTAACTTAGTGATCTTGAATGGGCTCTCCTACTTTCCTAAATTTGAACTCTTCACTTGTTGGTCACATGGTGATGGTGCTAGCATTGCTAACTATGTTCTCTCTACTACCTCCTTCATCCCTCTCATTTGCTACTTTACCATCTCTCGCCTTCCTATGTATGACTATGCCCTCCTTAGCAGCACCCTTTGAGGACCCTTTTCACCTTCTCCCCCTTGCTTATCCACTTCTTCTTGTACCCCTCTACCCCCCCACCCTCATGCTTGCACTTCTTTTCACTTCTCTAACGGTGATGCAAAGCTCTTCATCGATCACCTTAGATGACTTCTCCCCAAGGACCCCTTTATCAACTCTGTGGATGTCACCTCCATGTTTCACTCACTTGCATTCACCTTGTGGGAGTCTGCCCTTCTCTGAATTCCCCATTGTAGCTCCTCATTCATCCCTCACCCCACTTGCAGGTCTTCCCCCATGAACCAATGGTTTTATGAGGACTAAAAATCCTTTCATCACATGCTTCGCTCTACTACACCCACCACTTCTTCCTCTTCCTCTCAATTGAGGCTCGATTACCACCACTTACTTCATCATAAGAAATAGAAGTTCACTTTATTGTAGTGTAAGTCTATTTGTACCATGTTCTTTTAGTCACTAAAGCTCTTTTGGTGCACCATGTTTCCTCGACCCCCCCCCCCCCCCTCTACTCTGGACCTTCACTCCCTTGCCTCCCACACCTCCACCCTCTATGATATTCTTGGCCAATGTCCTCTCCATCTCATCCTCCCCCTACCCATTGTCACCTCTTCTCCTTTTCCCAGTGAGGTAGTTAGAGTTATGAATAGCAATAGAAGTCTAGATGAGGAAGGATTTCAAGCTAAATTCTTCAAATTGGGTGTCTCTATTTTGGGTCCCTCTCTTACAGTGCTCTTTAATCGAGTGGTTTGTGTTAGCTTCCATGACTCCTAGTCATGACATATTATCTATCTAATCCATAAATTTGGGCTAGAACCTAACCTCAAAAATGATAGGACTATCATGGTTGGGCATACCTTTGCCAAACTCTATGTGACTATATTAAACGATATCCTATCTAGTGAGAATGATTAGTGACATTGTTAGGCTAGAGGTCAAGCTGGGTTTCTTACAAATTTTTAGAACACTGATCACATTTTGACTTTATAGGCCATCATTAAGGAGGCTCACCATCACTTAGCAAAAGTTTTTTTTTTTTTGTTAACTTCTGCAAAGCCTTCGACTTTGTTCCTCAGGTGGCTCTCTTTTAGCATCTTAGGGACATTGAGATCTCAAAGATTCTTCTTATAGCTATTATGAGGTTATACGAGCACATTGTAGGAATGTTAAAGACTCCACAAGGCTTCTCTAATCCTATCCAGAGCACTATCAGGGTGAATAGGGTTGTCATCTATCCCCCACTCTCTTTGGCATCTACATCAATGAGCTTGAGGCATTTCTCTATGATTGCTCACTCCCTGGTGATGATTTTTATTTATAGTAGGTATTGATCTCTATTCTCCTATTTATTGATGATTTAATTCTCCTAGCATCTTCTCCCAATGGTCTTCAGTGGCTCCTTGATGGCTTGGCTTCTTTTTATAACTCATGTGAGCTAGTTGTAAATCTAGGCAAGACTTGAGTTATGGTCTTCAATTGTTTGACGACATCACATCTCCATGTTTACTTCTGGGGTACCAAGATCGAGATTGCATCTTCATATACTTACTTGGGGGTTAAATTTTTTGGACCTTGATTCAACATGAGACCAACCATGTAGCCCAGAGTCAAAAAGGGGCTCGGCTCCCTCGCTATTCTTGAGCAACAATGTTCTCAACACCACTTCTAAGACACCACAACTAAGATGTCTCTTCTTGACTCCCTGGTCAAGTTGACTGTCCTTTATGGCTCTACTATTTGGGCCCCTCCCTCTTAGAGTTTGACTAGGCCTCTGTTGAGAGTCCAAACTCTTTTCCTTTGACTCATTATCAGATGTCATTTGTTCACACCATACAACATCATTCTAGCTGAGTTTGGTGCTCACCCTTTCAAATTAGGGACCATCTTTGATTTTGTTTGGCTTCTTCACCAGCTGTGGAGCTTGACTGATTCCTCCAATGATTATCACAGATATTCCTACTTTGCTTACTATTCCTCAATGGAGGTTGCAGGTTTGAACTCTGGTCACTGGTCTCATTGTTGGTACACCTAGGTCTCTTCTCTCTTGGGCTTGATTGGTATTAGTTTGGATCATCTTCCCCCCTTCCAATTTTCTCTAGACAATCTAGCCCATCTTCTGTCACCTTAGTGGGATTTCAATGAGCATGTTAGACTTGACATCTATGGATAGTATCTTAATATGACTTAGAGGAACCCCCTAGGTGGGCTCTGTCTATGTGTGGCCTTCTATGCTAAGCACTTTCTTGATATCCAGGATAGGATCATCTTACATCCCTGGTACCTCACTCATTGTTGGACTCATGCTCTTCGCAACTCCTTGGGATTTTTAGGGTGGGATCTCACTGGATACATATTTAGACTAATCACTAGATTGGTAGGGAGGATAGGATCTATCAGCTTTATCACCACTGGGAGGTCAAGGCCAAGTCTCACTTTATTTTTTGTTTTTCCATTTAATATGAGATCCAAGGTAGATTCTACTATTTGTTCAAAAAGTGTCGATCTCTTCCCTCATTCTTTAGATATATTGACTAGCATTGTCTTGCACTCTACCTTCAAGATACCATGTGGCTTCGTGAGCACACTATACAGCTCCAACTTTTCTCGACATCAACTTCTACATAACTCATCACCTCCTTCTTTAGTCCTATAGTTCCTGCCCAAGGATCAAATCAGCCTCTACGCACTATCTCAGTTCACACCATATCTGTCAGGCCCCGTAGAAATTACACTCAGCAACATCCCTCTAGTAGACCTCAGAGGCAACCTTCCAAAGTACCTGATTGCCCTAATGTCCACCTTTGCATTCTAGAGTACTTCTTGTCTGTGAGTTATTAGTTATTGTCATTCCTTTTTCTTGGTTCTTTTGTTGTTTTTCTTTCATGTTCTTTCTAGGGACACTATTTGGTGCTCCCGCTACTAGTGTTTTCCCTTTGTATTGCTTCGAATCCCTTAGACACTTGTTGGTCTCTTGTTGGACATTAATAAATTTATATTATCTTATGTTATCATATGTCTCCCAACCAACTCACATTACATATTTTCATTTATCTAGTCCTTGGATCAACCCTTGACCCTTCAATCTTTGACTCTCTTTAGGCCTAAGGATGTTATTTGTGACATAGCCTTGAATTATTATCTGATACTAAACCCCCAATAGCATCCTTAACATTGTTGAACTTATGATAGTCAACTAAATATGTCAAACACTCACCTATCAAACTAGAAAATGTATTCCCCCACTCTTAAATCAATCAAGACAATTACTCCCTATGGACCAACAATTGCCTTACCTTGGATCACCAAACAAACAGGATTATTACACTCCTAATGTTGCCAGCATGACAATAACCAATTATATGTGTAAGATAATCACTTAAATTATCTATGTTTGTGTCTCCTCACACATAATGCATTGAGACATCCTTGATATTCTTGTATGGCTCTATCTACACCCTTCATATACATCCAAGTCATCAAATATAGCTTCTCAAGTAAAATTACCTTATTACTATCCTACTTGGACAATCTTGGTCAACCTTTGTACCTTCAATGGTTTTAAACCTGTCACTAACTTCCAAATCTTTCCATTGCCTTGGATAGAATACAAACTCACCTTTCTTCATTCCTCACAAGCCTATATCAAAATATATTGAAGTAGCCATGCATAAATGCCCTCTTTCATTTACTATCACTATTTAATCCTTCTACTAACTAATAATAATTACTTTCCACCATCATTGTACAAGATAAAGATTTTTTTTGCAAAGTCTTAGGTTTTCACAATTATTTTTAGATGTAGTTGGTATAGAACTAGTAAATCCCCATCAAGATATCTCTTGCCAATGTACCCATTCTTCCTTTGGAAATTGTTTTAGGTGTAGGAGGTTTTGTCACATTCAAGAAATTTGACTGAATGCAATAGTGTGGTTATATTACTATATAGTGGTGATAACGAAAAAAGTGACAATATGGACAAAATCCACAATAATAGTGCTCAACAAATAGCATTATAAAAGTTCTCTATAATAGATGGATATTAGATTTCTCATACCTTAAACACATTAGAAGTGTGGGAACAACATTTTTTATTGATATGATTAGGCACCTAAATAGTGAATTCAAAATCTTCTTGTTTTTATCAAATATCTAAGGGAAAATGGTCTACTAATTAGTTTGTGAACTTAGCGATTCAAAATATTTTATAGAATTGAGGTTATTAATTGGGCAGTGTTAAGATGAGTATACTCGAAAAAACCTAGGAGAGTTGTGTAGACACATCACAAACCTTAGAAATGGATATGGTAGTACAAGGATCATGGGGGTATCGTTCTTTACATATTTAGAAACATCTTTAACATTAATAACTAAATAGTAGTGATGAAAATGATTTCTTCAAATTAACATGAACTTCTATATCTTGAACCAACTCATCACCAGTCTGTAGAAACTCTATATCATCTAGGGACATAACATCTGATTCAACTTTAAAAGAAGTCATAGAATTATCATTTGGAGGAGAGTTCTTAGCTAATTGCATTTTAGCACTTTTGTATTCCAAAAGAAACATCACAAGTGTATACCATATAATATAGTGTAAGAAAATATTTTGCACCATCAATTTCATGTCATCTTCCATGAACCAAATGAACCCTTAGTGATCATACATATTGTCTTGATTTCTCAAACATCATTTATATTCACTCACCTTGGATTAGGCACTATTGTCACAAAGGTTTGCACCCTTGTCCAAATTTTTTACATAGGGAAAACCTTGTGAAACATGGAAACAACCTCCAAGCTATGGGACTTGAACTGTGAGGTTGAGTCTTCAGAGAATGCTAGCTTTCTTTACTATCAGGGTGCACCTAACTACTCTTGGAGAGGAAAAGGGAGAAGGAATGCATAGAAGAAAATCTACCTACTCTAACCTAAGGGGGTGATGCACCAAAATAGAGTGTTCAAACCAATCTGTACCCATACATGCACTATTGAACCATCATGACACCAAAAGACATACACATCCACACTTGCTTTAATCTAACAATCACACGCAGATCAGAAAACCTAAATGAATGACACAAGGAAAAAGAGGATTCACTTATATACCATTCATAGGCCAAAAGAGATACAATCATGCAAGATTGCAGATCTCTACAATACACCAATGAGAGGCAAATAGTTCTTGCACTTTACATCAATGGCTGAAGGAGATAAGGTAGAATGTCATACAGTTTAGAGGTAAAGGGAATTTATAGTGAAATTGAAGAGCAATACTAAAGAAATCAGAGAAGAGTCAACCATAACAAAATCTACAAAAATTTCTTTTATAGCTCAGGCATAACTAAGATATTTTTTGACTGAAGTTACTCCACAACCACTACTATTAAGTCTTGATAAAGATCTGAAGAAAATGTGATCTAGGTATAGATTTAGATACAATGAAACCTGATATTTTGTTGAAACAGGGCCCTAACAAAAATGATGCCATTAACCATTTTGACCAAGTAGGTGGATGAACTAAGGCAGTAAAGTGTTTTCTTGCTATTTACTAAATTTAGCATTCACTCAGGAGTGGTTGGAATTGATCATGAGGATCAAATCATGCAACAAAACTCGATCTCCTCCATTTCTAGCTCATGAACCAGCAAAGTAAGCAAGTCAACTGGACTCTGCCACTAGGATGAGCCACATGGGCCAATAGCCTTTTATTTTTTCTTCACCTTGCAACGTCTTCCCAAGTTTGACCACATCTTTATAACTGACTATGCCACCTCCTCAAAACCCTAACTATGGCGCTCTCCCAACTGCCAGCCTCTAACTATTAATGCCTTAACTAGGCCCACTGGGACACATGTCCTTCAAGCACTTCCCCACAATGTTTAATTTCCTCACATCTTCATAATGTGAGAAAGCACCAATCGTTGATCTCCATAAGATCAATGATTGTGAAAGATCCTTCCTTATACTATGCCTACCCTTAATACTTTTGGGCCCATGAACCACTCTACACAACTTGGCATCCAAATGGCACCACCTTGGCAACCTATACAAGAAATAGGTCCCATAGAGACATGTAGTAGTGAGGTGCTTTCCTGCATTCCTTAATATCCTTGTATCTTCATAATGTGGGTAAGCACTAGCCCTTGATTTCATTTGAATCCACGACGATCAAAATCTTATACGACTACATGCCTAGTCAGCTAGATGGACCAATGAGATTCCTTCCTCATAATTTGACTCACCTGAAAACTACCACAAAAGATGAGTTGTTATTACCTTCTGAGAAAGGTGGGCCCATGATGTCACACTATGCCACATGTTACAAAGGGGCTTGCCTGCATTCCTTAGAACTCATGCACTTTCATATTGCGAGCATTCGCTAGCCCTTGATATATTTGAATCTAATGGTGGAAGGTAAAACTGAGAAGATGTGATGTCACTGCAACTTCAGCTTTTACCTTTGGGCCTGTGAGGGCACGTGGTGATCTAGCACTTGCTTGCATTGTCAAGAAGTCTAACAAAACACAAAATGTAGGAAAGTGGGCACCAATCAAATTGCTAGCTAGACTGACCTTTCTTTCCTTCTACAGCCCACACAAAACATTTTTCTCACTTGCCACGCATTGCAAAAGGGCTTCCCTGCATTATGTAAAGTTTGTTCATCTTGAGAATGCAGGAAAGCACCCACCATGGATCGCCAAAGATCTAATAGCATGGGAAGTTGTGGGCCAGTGAAAACAAAATATGAAATAAAGAAATACCATAAGGTTTTAATCATTTTATTTTTTGATATTTTCATGCCATTTAAATAATATTTAAATACAAAAGATGACTATTGGGCTCAAGTGTTTGAATTCAAATTTTTGCAGGAGGCAAAATAGCTAACATTTTTGGCAACTCAGAGGGAACACAAGCCAACTATGTGTATGACCAGTGGCCTTATGCATCCATTGGGCCATAGAGTCATAAAAAGTGTGGATCAGTACACCAAAAAATCCTAACCCTACCTCTGTAGGAGAAAAACACTAAAAAATCTATCTCTACAACCTTAGCAAAACACATGTGCTCATTCACTTCTTGGAAAGCTGGAAAATAACATGAAGGAAACTAAGCTACCTATGTACATGAAACCTCAATTCCTATCAGAAACATGGTTTGAGATGGATCCCATTAACTAGGATAGGCAAAATTTTACCATCAGGCCTGCTTAATTGAAAAGCATTGGCTCACTTGCAACTGACAATCACATAGGGGCCACTCCATAGTGCATCAAATTTTGAGCATCTTTTGGGTTTTGCCCTGTCTGCATCACATTTCAAAACCAAATCACCTTCTCTAAAGATTCTGACCCTAGCTTTCCTGTCAAAACTCCCTTTCACCTATTGCTAATGTGTTTCTAGGGTCTACATGGCTTGACTTCTTTTCTTTTCCAGCTCCATCAGCTCTGCCATTCTCACTATCATGGCATCATCTTCAATTAGCTCCAACTGATGAGCTAGTTCTAGGGATGGGATTTCTAATGAAATTGAAAGCCTTGCCTCTCTTCCATATACCAACATAAAAGGTGAATTTCTTATTGACCTCTTAGGTGTTATTCTATCAACCTATAATGTAGTCCTCAACTTTTGATGCCAACACCTCTGGTTATTGTCTATAGTTCTGTTCATAATCCTAATCATGTTTTTGTTGGATGAATCAGCCAAACTATTGCCTTGAGGATAGTAGTTTGAGGTGTGCTCAAGTAGATGTTATGGTCAACTGCCCATGCACAAATCTAAGCTCCTACAAAAGATTTTGTATTATCTGAAATAATGGTTGAAGGGGCACCAAACCTAGTCATGATTCTATCAAGGAACTCAACAACTAAAGATTTTATGGCATCCTTTAATGTAACTACCTCTGTCCATCTAGTGAAGTAATTTTTAGTAGCTAAAATCCATTTGTGACCAGAACTAGAAGAAGGATTGACAGGGCCTATGAAATCCAATCCCCATTGAGCAAAAGGCTACTCCACCTGAATGGGATGAAGAGGAAGAGCTGCAAGCTTTTTCTTACTAGAAAAGAAGGCACATTTTTCACACTTCCTCACATACCTATGACAATCATAGAATAGGGATGGCTAATAGTAACTAGCCCTCATGATCTTCATTGTAGTTGTCCTTGTTGAGAAGTGACCACAATCAGGACCATCATGAAGCTCTTTGATCATTCTTTTAGCTTGGTCTATGTCAATGCATCTTAATAGGGCTCCATTAAAATCTTTCCTGAAAAGGATACCATCAACTATGACATAAGGAATTGACTATGATGTATACTATCTCCTTTTAGTCCTATCTAATCCTTGAGGATATCTATTGCCTAATAAGAAATTCTTCATATCATCCATCCAATTCCTTGGTTCATCATTTCTTGTCTCTTATTGTTCTGTTAGTATCATAGCAACTTCCTCATCCAGTTCTTGATATGATATCATCTGTTTACACAACCCCTTCCCTCTTACCAGCTTGGTGATCTAGATGTCAACATCATACTCCATTACTTTAGTAATCCAACTAGCTCTTTTCTCACAAATATCTTTGCTCAAAAGGAAATCCTTCGCACTCACATGGGGTACTAACAGATGAATTTTATTATGAGAGAGGAGGTGTCTAAATTTCTTTAAAGCTCTGATGACTGCAAGATCTTTCTTTTCTACATAGTTGTATTTGTCTTCATACTCTTTAAGCCCTTCACTAAAGAAGGCTATGGGTTGCTCTTCATCTTTATCATTTTCTTGAGTCAAGATAGCAAAAATGCTTGACTCACCACCTAGGGCATAAAGGATGAAATCCTTTTCAAAACTTGGATTAATGAGAGTAGGGGCTAAGGCTATGGCTACCTTAAGCTCTTCAAAACTTTCCTTCCCTTGGTCCATGCAAAGACCATACTTTTCTTAAGCATAGCTGTAAAGGGTTTTACCATGGTAGCAAGATTAGGGATAAATATTCTCACAAAATTTATCCTACCAAGGAAAATTTGCAACCCTTTCTTATGTTTAGGAAGAGGGAGAGCAAGTATTGCTTTTTTTCTTTCTAGATAAATGGTTAAACCATCCTCTGATACAATGTATCCTAATAATTTTCCTTGATTGGTAGCAAAGACACACTTGCTCGGGTTAAGGGATACCCCAAACTCTCTATACCTTGAGAACACCTATCTTAAATGATCAAAATGATCTTCTACATTCTTTGAATACACTATGATATCATCAAGGTAAACTAATACAAACTTTCCAATCACATTTTTGAAGGCCATCTCCATTGCCTTTTGAAATGTAGCACCTACATTAGTTAGCTCAAATGGCATCTTAAAATAAGCATAGGTACCCCATTTGGTGGTAAATGTAGTCTTGTATCTATCAAACTCTTTGACTAGCACTTGATTATAGCCAGAAAATCCATCAAGAAATGAAAACCTCTTTGAACCACTAACTTTGGACAAAATGTGCTCCATGGAAAGGAGAGAATGGTGATCTTTAAGGGAAGCTTGGTTAAGGTCCCTAAAGTTCAGACATAATATAATTTATCCATTCTTCTTCCTAACAGGGACAAGGTTTGCCACACATGATGAGTGCTTGATGGGGAAAATTATATTGGCCTCAATCAATTTGGATAGCTCTTTTCTCATTAAGGGTTCAATTTTGGGATTCACTGGCCTCTATTTTTGTCTTACTAGTTTGACATTGTCAATTAAATCTATGGTATGCTGAAACAACCTTGGGTCAAAACCCTTTAAATAATCATACATCCAGGAAAATACATCATTAAATTATTGACATAGATGGATAAAACTTTCTTGCCCAATCTTAGAACATACCTTCCCCATGTTTAAGTATTTTCCATTAGCAATCATGACTGGAGTGTGATCATCTTTGTCAGTAGCTAGGTTCATGACTCTGCCTCTTGCTTGGTCATCAATATTGAAAACACTCTCTAAGGTAATGAGACCCTTAGGCAATTTTTTGGAACTAAGATTAATGATTTGATCACCATACTAATCCTGCAGTCTTGACTAGTTTCTATCTTGAAATTCTGCTTCATTCTGCAAGAAGCTTACAATTTGTTCATCAAATTCAAACACTTGCCAATGGATGTTGTTATCAAGGATGGCAGGACTTACTACCATTTTTATTTGTTGCATCTTCTTCTCCTCAAGATTCACTGGCACATCATAAGATGAACCTATTGCAGCAAGTCTATCAGCATATCTATTTTATTTTCTAGGGATGCTTTGAATATTAAATGCATCGAAACCCTCAAGAAAATCTCATACCCTATGTTTATAAGACTTGAGCAAATTTTTCTTGGTAATATTCTAATTTCTCACTTGATTAACCACCAACTCACTATCCCCATATACACTTAAAGCTTGAATTCCTCTTTTCTGAGCAAGTAGGAGACCCTAAACCAAGGATTAATACTCAGCCACATTATTAGTGCAACTGAACTGGAGCCTAAAGGAGAAGTAGCACCTTACTTGTGTAGGAGAAATCAACAACTAGCCCCTAATCCATTCTTATTATTTGATCCATCAAAGTACATACTCCATATCCCACTCACATCTTCTTTAGTCTCCACAAGATTGAGAACTAGAGCATCCTTCTCTAATATACAATATGTACTAAGACCTATCTCAAGGGTTTCTAACATAGGATCAAATTGATATGCATTAGCCCATTCATCTAAGAGAAAATTAGGTATCTCTACTAGGGAAGTGGTAGGCTCATTCATTATGTCATTCTCATACATTTCTAGGATAGTGCAATTCATGTTGATGAGATTAGGGGTGTAAGGTTCAGTATGATGGAGGGCTTGAGGCTCTACTCTGATTGAAGCTTTGGTCCCATATCTTGTTCTAAAAGAAATATATGGCCAATCAAAAGATATGTAACCACCTATTTGGGCAGTGAAATCTCTTGATAGACAGATGACAAAATGTGGCTTGACTTCAGCAATGGATATATCTTGAGTTACAGTACAACTAGGGCATGCATGTAAGGCCATTTCCACATTCCTAAGGATCCCTATAGTCTTGATATTACTACCATCCAACTATAATACATCCTTAACAATGGGCTCATATTTCATTCCCAAAGCATCAGTAACACACCTAGGCATCACTGAACTGCTAGCCCCTAAATCAATCATGCAATTGTGGACTAGTTTACCCCCTATATAATTAAAGAGACATAAAATGGAGGGGGTATAACCTTTTTACTTTTTTCTTCCTCCCTTGATGGTTGTACTAGGCTTGTGACACTTTCCATGCTAGGTGGTTGACCCTTTGGTTCAATACCTTCCAATTCTTGCTGTAGCAACCTCTTTTGCATGGGTATAGTAGCAACAACATCCCACATGGAAATATTCACATTTGTCTTATTCATTTTTTCTACCACACTAAATGGCACAGTAGGCACCTTGGTAGAAGCCTTGGGAGCTGCATTTTTAGGAGGTTGAGATCGAACAACCTAAGGATCACTTACGTCCTCTCTACCATTATTTTTCCTTTGCTACTGAAGGCTATTTGATTGATCATTTACTGCTTTCTCATGAGGTATTGCATTTGAAGTTGAGGCATGATTGGGAGGAGGAGGGGTAGCATCTTCTATAGCTCTTCTTTTGCTCCTAGTGCTGTGAGCAATGGAATCCTAGTTTACATTACAATGTTCTTCCACCTGATGATTCATAAGGGAGCAATCACCTTGTTCTTGCATATACAAGGCATCTTTGAATTAGTCCTCCTTGTATGATTGTCCTACTACAAGCTCTTGGATGGTCAAAGCCAAATAGGATTTAGCCTTTTGACACATGCAACGAGCATAGGAGTAGTTACAAGAGGGACAAAAATCCTGATCTTGGGCCATGTTGTTTTGAGGAACTATGGCCCTACTTTGGTTTACATTTGAGGTTGAAGCATGGCTATTCTACCTATTCTGATCAAAAGAAATATTCCCATGATTATGATTTGGAGGCCTACCACTGTTTAGAGTTTGATATTGTAATTAATGAGCCTTACTACCTTGAGCTTGCTATCTCTCTAAAGTCACCACCTTGTTGCTCACTTTCTGCATCACAAAGAAGCTATCCTCCATCTTCTTCTCTTGGCCCTACAATATTTTATCTATGTTTAGCATCATAGATTGCATCATCTCCTTGATTTAATCTATTCCATTTGAAGATGTGGAAGGTTGAAGGACTAGAGTGAGGGATTGTGCTATGGAAGTTGTGGGAAGAGGAGCTATTGCTGGTTGGTGATATGGAATGTTAGGAAATAAAGGCATAGGAGGCCTTGGAGCTATCTTACCTCTTTGTATTAGGATGTTTTCTAACTTTATTGCTATGTCATAAGCATTAGGCAAGGTATATCCTCCCATAGTTTGGATTGTAGTGGCAATGTCACTGTTAAAAACTTTGAGGTAATGCAAGAAGGCATTACCAGGGGTAGGTTTTACTGAAGTAGGTATTCTATCCCATGTCTTTTGAAATCTATAGTTGAAATCAGTCATACATTCATGGGGGGCTCTTTTTATAGTAGTCAATTGTTCTAAAAGTGACAAATGGTCACTTTTTTCCTCAAAGTGTTTGCACAGTCCTACTCCTAATCCATCCCAATCTGTTATAGAACCATGAGCCAAACCTCTATACCATTGTAGTGCTTTTCCTTTCAAGGATGAGGCTAGAAGCCTAACTGCAACATCATCCTCTATAATACCATGGATATTATAGACATTTGCAACCTCTTGAATGTGTTTTGAGGGAGAGATAGAAGTTTCACTAGTAAACTCTCGTATACTTTTGAGTGTAGCTATTGGTATGTCATGTCTTTGCACCAATAAAAGAGGACTTCCACCATTAAAGGTGAAAAAACCATGAGCCCTAGGCTATGCCATATAGACAAGTGATCTATTGATATGTGTTGATGGTAATCTAGGCTGAGATCTAATAGTAGGAGGAGTAGAGATGGATCTTGTAGGTGTATTTGTTACTGTTGCACTTTGGTGATAAAGATACTCTAGTCTTCCTTCTTCTAGGATTTGAAAATGAAAGCTCTTGGTAATGAAATTTACCTCTAGAAGATGTCCTTGTTTCAGCTTTGGGCATGAATTACTGCAACTTTGGTCTGGAACCAGATGTATTTGAAACTCAGAGTTTCCAAGTACATGAAGAATGAGCAATTGAAGGCTTGAACACTGAAGCTAGTACTATCTCCTCGGTATTAATCTTGAAATCTTCCTTTTGACACCAATAGACTTGAAATTTTTTGAATATTGTCTCACCGAGCATGCCAAAAACTATTGTCACAAAGGTTTGCACCCTTGTCCAAAGTTTTTACCTAAGGACAATCTTGTTAAACATGGAAACAACCTCCAAGATGTGGGACTTGAACTATGAGTTTGAGTCTCCAAAGAAGGCCGACTTCCTTTACTATTAGGGTGCACCTAACTACTCTTGGAGAGGAAAAGGGAGAAGGAATGCATAGAAACAAATCTACCTACTCTAACCTAAGGGGGTGATGCACCAAAATAGAGTGTTCAAACTAATCTTTGACCATACATGCACTATTGACCCATCATGACAGCAAAAGATATACACATCCACACTTGCTTTAATCTAACAATCACATGCAGATCATAAAACCCAAATGAATGACACAAGGAAAAAGGTGATTCACTTATATACCATTCATAGGCCAAAAGAGATACAGACATGCAAGATTATAGATCTCTACAATACACCAATGAGAGGCAAATAGTTCTTAAACTTTACATCAATGGCTGAAGGAGATAAGGTAGAATTTTATACAGTTTAGAGGCAAAGGGAATTTACAATGAAATTGTAGAGCAATATCAGAGAAATCAAAGAAGATTCAACCATAATAAAATCTACAAAAAATGCTTTTATAGCTTAGGCATAACTAAGATATTTTCTAACTGAAGTTACTCCACAACCACTGCCATTAAGTCTTGATAAAGATTTGGAGAAAATCTAATCTGGGTACAGATTCAGATACAATGAAACATGATATTTTGTTGAAATAAAGCCCTGATAGAAATGGTGCCATTAACCATTCTAACCAAGTAGATGGATGAACTGAGGTGGTAGAGTGTTTTCTTGCTGTTTACTAAATTTAACATTCACTCGGGAGAGGTTGGAATTGATCATGAGGATCAAATCGTGCAACAAAACTTGATCCCCTCCATTTTTATCTTGTGAATTAGCAAAGTCAACAAGTCAAATGAACTCTGCCACCAAGATGAACCACATGGTCCAATAGCCTTTTATTTTTTTGCCACCTTGCAAGGTCTTCCCAAGTTTGACCACATCTTTATAACTAACTATGCCACCTCCTCAAAACCTTGACCGTGGTGGTCTCCCAACTGCTAGCCTATAATTGTTAATGCCTTAACCAGACTCACTGGGACACATGTCCTTTAGGTGCTTCCCTGCAATGTTTAATTTCCTCACATCTTCATAATGTGGGAAAGTGTCAATCATTGATCTCCATAAGATCATGATCGTGAAAGATCCTTCCTTATACTATGCCTACCCTTAATACTTCTGGGCCCACGAACCACTCAGCACAACCTGGCATCCAACTGGCACCACCTTGGTGACCCATACAAGAAACAAGTCCCATAGAGACACATGACAATGAGGCACTTGCCCGCATTCCTTAATATCCTTTCATCTTCATAATGCGAGGAAGCACTAGCCCTTGATTTAATTTGAATCTACAATGATCAAAATATTAGACGACTGCATGCCTAGTTAGCTAGACAGAACAATGAGATTTTTTCTTCATACTTTGACTCACTTGACAACTGCCATGGAAGATGAGCTATTATTACCTTCTAAGAAAGGTTGTCCCATGATGTCACACTATTCCATGCATCACAAAGGGGCTTGCTTGCATTCCTTAAAACTCATGCACTTTCATATTGCGGGCAAGTGTCACCCCTTGATCTATTTGAATCTAATGATGGAAGGTACAAATGAGAAGATGTGATGTCACTACAACTTTAGCTTTTACCTTTGGGCCCACAAGAGCACGTGGAAATCTAGTACTTGCCTACATTGTCAAGTCTAGCAAAACACAAAATGCAAAAAAGTGGGCACCAATCAAATTTCCAGATGGACTGACCTTGCTTCCCTTCTGTGGCCCACATAGAATGTTTGTCTCACCTGCCACACATCACAAAGGGGCTTCCCTGCATTATGTAAAGTTCGTTCATCTTGAGAATTTGAGAAAGCACCCACCATGGATTGCCAAAGATCTAACGATGTGGAAAGTTGCAGGCTAGTGAAAACAAAATAGGAAATAAAGAAATACCATAATGTTTTAATCATTTTATTTTTTGATATTTCCATCCCATTTAAATAATACTTAAATATGGAAGATGACCATTGGGAGGGCTCAAGTGTTTGAATTCAAATTTTGGCGAGAGGCAAAATAGGTAACAAGCACCTTACATTTTTTTTTACTAACATTGTTATCACCTATTTGTCCTATGTTTTTGAAATCAACAAAATCCACAATCTTATAAAACTAGTCAATCTTTTGTCAAATGTAGGTAGCCAGAGCTAATGCTTAGGAGTATGGTTTATTTTCAAGATTTTTTAGGAATTGCGATGAACTTGAATATGATGCTTATGATACTATTAAGCTCTAAAAAACATTTTATGTTTGGTCATGATAGAGACCAAATGTTTCACATTCTCAGTTTGGTCTTAGCACATGTGAAATTTGTTTTAAAAATACGTCTAGTAAGAAATCATAACAATAATATTCAATGTGTGTCTTGGTAGTGTTATGAAATTGCCAACCAATTCAATGTGTAAGCTGAGCATATGAGGAAAGTTGACTTGGAATCATACCTTTATAAGTTGGGGAAGATAACATGATCTCATGGTGTGGAGGGTTCTTATGAAATTTTTTATTTTCTTACAAAACTGGGATATCGTCAAAGTTTTGATGAGATGAGGGAGAAGGATGTAGTTAGGGTCCCTAATTTAGTTTTTCTTTGATGTACTCATTGATTTATTAGATGTATTGATATTATGTTTTTTACTCTTATGAGATTGAAAGTTTTTGAGTAGCAAATATTTTGTATATCATCAGGTCCAGGTAAAAGCACAAACCTGTGTCACCTTTTATAAAGAAACGGGATATTAGAATGTGATAGGTCAACATTAATGACAAAAAAATGGTATTTGTATTTAAAATTTGAAGATGATGTAAACTATTAAAATGTGTAGAATTGGATGAATTTTATGCCTATAATTTTAATTATTTTTTTGAGTAAGAATTTATTGATTTTATTTTATAGTGAAGTCCCTTTTTTAACTGTAAAAAATATAAGGTGTAGTTCCCATCAAACAAGTATATGAAAATCATCTTTTTTGTTTTGATTTGAAAATATCTTACAGATGGCATGTATAGCTAGGGAATAAAACAAGAAATAATTATTTTTGATGTATATTTTCTTTGTTATAAGTACTCACGCTTGACCTTATTAGAACGCAATAGTTTTTCCTTCCATTAAAACTTCCTTATCAAATGGACACCTTCTTGAAAAAAAATTATATATTCATGAAAAGGACTCTCCCCTCTAGAGATAAATATAATTTAAAATTTTTTTTGTTATGTTTTACTTTTTTTTTCCTTTTTTGAGAGAGCATCTTCTAAAATGTTGAAATATCAACTTATAATATTTTGAAATTATAACATATTATAACTAATCAAAACACTCAAAAATTTATATAATGATGATATTGAATCCAAGATCTACAAAAGGGTTATTTTAGTTTTTGAAAAAAATTGAGTTTTAATAGAGAAATGAGAATTGACCAAAATAGGTTTTGGTATCCTAAACTGTGCTTTTACCTAGTGCCATTTTTTACTCTTGATGTGTGTGTGTGAACATCTATTGATATCTTGTTTACTTGTCACCATGTGGATGTGACACATTCGTGATATGTATCCTAGATATTAGATTTACTTTCCTATATGTTATGCAAATGTGATTGATGTCTATATTTCTAGCTTACATGATTTGAGATGGATATGTAGCCATTAGGTGTAGTATATTATGGATGTGTGTGTGTGTGTGTGTGTGTGTGTGTGTGTGTGTGTGTGTGTGTGTGTGTGTGTGTGTGCATGCGCGCGCACGCGTGTGTGCGTGCATGCATGCATGTGTACATCTTTTGATATCTTGTATACTTGTCTCCATGTGGATGTGACATGTTCATGATATGCATCCTAGATATTAGATTTACTTTCCTACATGTTATGCAAATGTGATGGATGTCTATATTTCTAGCTTACATGATTTGAGATGGATATGTATGCATTAGATGTATTCCATGAGATGTAAATATATGAGTTCTTTTTTCATGTATATGAGATGTATGAATCATGACATGCTTTTCTTTTCTAGATGCACATGTATGATGTGAGATACAAATGTAGATGTAGATATTTCCTTTTATACACATGTTGATATGTATGGATGAATATGCATAGTGCTACTAACATATCATGGAAGTTTCCATTTTTTTATGGAAGCTTTGAGTGAGTTTTGAAAGATAGGGAATGTGACCAATCAGTTGTGTAGTCATGATGGAGATGTGGAGTGTATAGAGAGCTTCCCACTCTCACTATGTCTAATGTGAGCAAGTGAGTTAGTGAAATAACATTGAAATGAAAGCCTAGAAAATACAATGAAACCTTTCTAATTGAATGAAAACCTATGAATTGATTATTGAACCATCAAGATATAGTTTTCATCATTGAGCATTATTTTGGTAAAGTCACAATGTTTCATATAGTCCTCACTAGTATTTCTACTCTAATAATATGAATATGACATTAATTAGAGTTTTGTTAGAAGCAGATATAAGCATTGAGGCACAAGAAGCCATCATGACCAACATATCCTTTCCTGTTGATTTAGCAAGTGAACATAAGCACTATGATGACCAAGATGTTTCTTGCATACAAGCATGCCAAATACATGATATTTCCTCCTCATATTAAGTAACAATAACTATTATGTGAGCAACAACCCTTTATTTTTCATGACCTAGGACATAAGTTTACTAGATGTACCCACAATAACCCTTACATTCACTTTACAAGATGGGTATCCATATTGACAATATCATAGATAGTTCACTCAAATAGGAAAGTAGAATGTACAACATCTCTAAAGTGTCCATATAAAATGATTTGAGGTACAAATGACCATCCAACACAAGATATAGGCTCTTATAGTGGATACCACTTTTATATAGACTTTTCAAGTAATTGGAACTAAACCAATATACAACAAACAAAAAAAAGGCCATTCCCCTAGTCCTTAATCATCTAGTCGAGATAGATGTATTGGAGTTTATCAAGGGGAAATGGAAAAGAAAAAGAAAGGAACATAAAAAAAATCTTGACATAGCTCAGATAGTTTTAGGTTTCATTTATCATTTTAGTGGATTGATGTCAAGTGTGAAGTTCAAAAGCATGAGAAATAAATCTCTTTAGCAGAAGAGTAATAGTAGAATGGACTCATCTAGAATAGAAAGTAATAAATGCACAAGAGATTCTAGGATAGTATAGGAAATTGCCTCCTAGAATAGATAGGTAGGTTGCCCCTAGAATATGAACAATTTCAATCCATTTAGGTACAAGCAATATCTCAAAATGATTTGGGAGCTTATGCACAAGCAAGAGAAACAAAAGAAAGTGGAAAATTGTGGAAAGAAAAGAATTCAAGGTAGGAAAGTGCAAGAAAAGGAACACTTGCACAAGATCCAAGAGGTGTGCTAATAAATTGATTATTTTTAACTAGAGGTGTTTTTTTACTGGGTTTTCACCATCTTGGCAGAGATTCTATTTTGGCTACTGTGATGCCTAGTTTCCAGGTTTTCATCAATGACACTTTTTCTTCGTTTTCAATTTTTTTTTCTTTTCACCTTTTTCATTTTGTTGTGTTTTGAATTTTTGAATGTATTTTTTGTTATTATTGAGGTGCCTATTGCTAGGTTTTCACCAAGATAATAGAAATTTTTAGGACTTTTTGCAATTTTAAGTTCTTTTTTGGGACATTTAGTTATGTACAAAGAGCTTTAGTAGAGTGTTAGTTGTAGAATCTTTTTAGGTGAAGGGAATTAATCATCTCCTTGAGTAGTTCTTCAATAGTAGAGATTTGATATACACCTAATCAAAATGTTGCATTAGTGATGTATGGACCAAGCCAATTTGACTCAAACTTACTCTTTTATACCTGATGTTGTTGATTCTTTAGATTCTTCCTTAGAACAATATCACCCACTTGGAAATCTCATGGTATTTTTTCTTGTTATATCTCTTATACATTCTCTGTTGGTAACACTACAACATTTGGGGTTAAATTTTGATGCTAATTTGTGATGACACTATCATTTATGTGTGAATTTTATGTTTTATTTGGAAGTGTCCCCGACATTGTTGTAATACTAAAAATCTATAATAAACTATAATTATTTTGAAATCCATGAGATTATAAACAAAAAAAAAGGGGCTCATTTCTCACTTTCCCCAAATTGACTTGGGCACGCAAAGACATGGAGTCATTCTTAGGGTGAAGAGAATGTTTGAATTAATGCATCTAACTAGTTTACAAAATTGATTTGAGCTTCCCATCTAGGTATGGTAATTGTAGGTTATTGTAAGTTTTTTCTGAAACCCTAACAAAATGATTCTCAAAAAGGAAATAATCAACCATATAAAGAATTATATCTAATGTTTAATATGTATTATGTGCAAGGTTTGTAACTATCAATCTTTCAATATTCCTAATGACACTTTAATTTGGTCACATCATCTTGTATTTATGCCATATGGGATAAGATTGATGTAGAGTATTGTGCATGCTATGTTGAAAATTACAATGTGGGTTTGGACACTTCTGAGCTTTAAACTAATGAGAATGCATATATCTATTAATGCTCACTTTTAGCATTTGTAATCAAAATTTGATTATAGACCACATTCACTAAACCATTGTTCAAAGAACTTATAGTGTATATTCTCTGGTCATGTATCTATGTATATATGAGTGAATGCTTGTGGAAGTGCCTATGCTTATATAATGCAGAAGTACTAAAGAGAGTCTTGCATCACTAAAAATCTTAGTTATATTAGTTATTTTTGTTTTGATCCATGTACCATCATTCTTATGTTTTCTTGTTTTCTTGTTGTGTTTGGGTCATTGGTCCAAGGAAACTTTTGCACCTTATACAACTTGTTATTCATGTACACAATTTCTCTTTGCCTTCAAGAGTTTGGTGGGATGTTGGCTTTGGCTAGCTTCATTCAAGGTTGTCTGTTATTGGTAACCTATGACTTTTAAATTTATTTTGACCTAATGACTAATCAAGCCTCTACAACACCTCTTTAGTCTTTAGTATAAATAGTTAGTGCAAATAAAATTGACATAATGATATCCATAAATACACAACATAATTGTTATGGCTGGGGTAATCTAATGTCTACTATTTCAAGTATTTTAATTGATATTTTTAATCAAAGCATGAATAAATTTGGCATACATCATAATAATGCACTGAATGAAATAAAACCCTTGATTCAATTTGTCCAAAACATAATAGAATCAAGACACAAGAAATAAATGAGTCAAGAAATTATTTTTCATTAGTTTGGAGTCTTTTTTCTATCATGTAATAATGTACAACATATAAACTCAAAAATTACAAGGAATAGATATAAAATCCCTCATAATTCCTATTTTGTAAATGTGTTACAAATGTTTCCTATATTTACTTGTAATTTAGTATGGAGCCTAGACTCAACAAAGAGAAAGCAAATACAGAGCAATAAGCTTCATTATAAAGAATAACAAGTGTCACACTTTTATTTGACACATACAATTTCTTATAACAAAATACTCTAAATAAGAGAAAATAACAATCATCTAACTTGAAGAGTCCTCATGCAATGCCATGCAAGATGACCTTTGATGAAGATCTAATTTTTTGGTATCGTGACTACAAACAAAGTGCCTCAACAAGAAACTACTACATATAATACCCAAATTGGAAACCTCGTGATCACATGAAATAATTTTAAAATATTGTCCTCTATTCCTCTTCCAAGCATTTCCCATTTGGCATAATATTCTTTAGAGGAGTAGAGGTGGTTCAAGACTTCATCTTATTTAGCTCTATAGGGAGTGTACTTTACAACTTCTTAATTGGATTGCCTACCAAATTTCTAAAGAAAGGTGCTAGTAGAAAAAATCTTATCCATATTCCTCACTAACATATTAGTCTTAAAATTGTGAAGGGCTTTGGGTTTTTGGATCCCTTCAAAACTTTTTTTTTCCTTAATTAAAAACACTTTGAAGTGTTAAAGTCTTCACATATCAATTCAACTTGGTAATTGGTCATATTATTTGTGTGTTCCATTCATAGATGGGATTTTTTAATTTTCCCATTGACACTTATAATCTTAGGAACTAAAGTGTCTCATACTGCAAAAAAATTGTTCTTCAACTCCTTTTCCTTCATTTCTATACTTTCTAGTCATACTTTAAAGTCTTGAATTGATCTCAAGTTGTTATGTACATTCTAGTGTAGTAGGCTTGTCAACATGAAACATTTCTTCTAGTGGCATTGACCTCAAACTACTTTCCCTGTTGATCCATTTACCTAGTAATGACATTGACTTTTTTCCTATCCTATCTACATTATTTCAAATTTCAAATAATAAATGATATAATAATGAATGTGTGCCATCCTCTCATCAATTTTCTCATTTAAATGGTGAAAAAGTGTAAATTTACGATTTCTTTTTTCTTTCATGTAGAGATTTTGTTTGTATTCAGCAACGTATCTTCTAACTCTTCAACTCTTTGTATTAATTTCCCCTAGGTGGGATATACTGAACATGTTTTCTCCTCAATGATGGGAATTGTAATAGGATTAGGATAAGTTTCCCAATCTTTAACATATACAATTACAATGTTGTAAAATTAAGGATTTTCCTCTAAATATGATGGGTAGTTGTGATTGAAAGGACTAAAGATCACAACTATGCAATTAATTTCTAAAATAGAGGTATTTTAGTCCTTGGCCATATATATCTCTCTTTTAATTTATTATACTAAGTGAACATCTAGTTGTATATCTAGTTTTATTCTTCCTTCTTACCTTGATCCTTTTTTATTGTGATATGTTGGTAAACAGATTGTTCTTTCCAATGTAACTCTTAAATGCCCGAACCTGTGAGAAACAATTTGATACCAACAGTTGGATAATCTATCACGAGGTTGATAGATTTCCTCTGAATTGAAAGGTATAGCTCCCTTATCAATGATATTCAATGAATTTGTTTGTTCCTAAACTAATTGGGTACATTCTTAACCTGAGAACGGAAGAGGGAAAAACCAAGCCAATCCCAAACGGAACTAACTCAGGCAGATTTTAACTCCTAAATCTAGCCAATGCAAAGAATCCACAACTCCTATGACTTCTTGATATCGGTAATGCAATATGGATGTAGATTATGTAAATGCAGTGAAGAAATGAAGATCTAATATTCAGATTTATGCAATAGGAATACATGCAAATACTCTGATCTACAATATACTCATTATTTGACACAAGATGCAAGATAATGTCCAAAATTGAACACAACAATAATCTGATTGAATATATTCAAAAAATAATACCCAAATTCTCTGATTTGAAGCAAAACTCTTCTTTGTTTTGAACACAACAAATATAATGCTCTGATTTTTATTTTCTTGCAACTCTAGCCAAATCTATTACAGAAATCAATGCATGAAATTAAATGCATAAAATAAACTACTGTCTTCCCTCTACTCTAGCAATACATACTCTTGCAGAAAAGAAGCCCTTCAATGGAAAAAAGTTTTACAATAAATACATTCTCCAGCAACCGTTTGGTTTCTTCCAGTGACTTTTCAGTTTTGTAACTGATCTTGTCTCTTTGACTTCTCATATTTTTCCTTTTGAAAACTAATATGCTTATTAACTTTTAAAGTTAATAATGATAGATATTAACATACTTAAATTATATTTTAACAATTGACATTTAAATATGTTAAATCAATATCAAAATCTTTCCTTCATTGAGTGGACAACAAAATAAATAGTTCTACCAGGTAAAAATGAGCCATTTTTCGTGGGGCATATCTTTTTATTCCATTGTTGGATCGAGCTCATTTCTAGATATGTTCTTCCAAACTTGGTTATCTTCATCTTGACCAAAGCGATCAGGAAAATAGTCAATGAGTCAAAAGATATGAATTTCTGAATTCTGCTCTATATGACTGCTACAAAACCAGAATTAATAAAATAAAATTTCTAGCCATTGTTCTTTCAATACTCTATAATTCATGTCTTCAATCTGCAACAATGTTATCTTCAATGCTTACAATGTTAATTCTCTACTAAAATTTGGGAGAAATTCTTTGGAATGCTTATAGCAGAGATCTGACTTTTGTCTTCTCCCTTTGGTGGAAAATTGAGCTTAGACTGTGAAAGTCGTAGCGAAAAATGAATTTTCCATTTTACATTTAATACCACACTGATGTTCAAATCCTCAAACAATAAATCATTATGAGATTATCATTCCTTGTTTAATCAAATAAAGCTCTTTTCCATCTCTCTATCATGGATTTGATGCTTGGTGGAAATTCCATTTTTGAGTGCGAAAAGCGCACCCAATCTTCAATTTTCCATTTCCATGTAGTGGGCACAATTTTGATGTAGATTGATTCACAAATTATTTTTCTAGAGTGATCTTGATGGTAGACCCCATATACCTTCATCTTGGATTGAGATTTTCCTTTTCTCTCCTCATGTGGAAAATTGGACTTTGCCTGCGAAAGTCGTAGTGGAAAATGAATTTTTCGCTATGCATTTTTTCTTTTTGCTGGAAAATGAAATATTTTCTTCTCCAATGGAAAATTATAAAAGTGCTTCTCCATGGTGGAAAAATGAATTTTGACTACTCCATTGTGGAAAATTAGAAAATGACTACGAAAGTCGTAGTGAAAAATGAGTTTTCCACTACACTTCATTTTTCCTTTGGTGGAAAATCCCAAGTTGACTTCTCCACTATGGAAAACTAATAAAGTGCTTCTTCATGGTGGAAAAATGAATTTTGACTTCTATTTGCTTCCACATTTGTATATCTGGACCTAGAAATAATTCAATCCTTCATAGAAACTTTGTTAAGCATACTGGGAACAATATTTTGGGAAATTCTTTATGGGAGGCAAATTTAAAAGTTTTTAAAATGGTGTATTGAAAGTGCACCTACAGCTGGCTCTAAATGGGGATTATGTGCTGCAAAGTGCATAAAGAATCTAGAATCTCTAGCAAAAGACAAGTGCCTATCCATTGGGTTACAGAGTCTAAGCACAAAGAAGACCATTAAAGAATTTCTTGCCAAGAGGGTGGAGGGGAGTAAGTCAAAACCAAAACTGAGAAAGCAGGAAACACTAAGCTACACACACCAAATTTGTGGAAACAAAAGCTTATTTACAAATACAGATGAGGAGACCTCACCAAAAGAAGAGCAAGCATGAAGAAACTCACACATGGCCATTAACCGGAAGGGAGAAGTATGAACCTTTTCAGAAAAGAAAATTCCAGTCCAACAAGCTGCAACAAAACCATTTCCTTTCCATGACTTCATCATTGTTGAAAGTGAATCCAAAAACATGCTGAAAATATGTGACCCAAAAATATTTTCCAAGTAACCATGCTTTGTCATAAATTTTTGATTCTTCTTTATCCTTTTGAATGTAAGATTTAGAATCATTCCCAATCTCAAACTAAAACTTAGACATCTCCACGAAAAATATATTATAATCTTTATTATTCAAGTGCTTGAGACTACCATAATCAAAAGATTTTCCAGCATCCTTGGTGCTCTCAACATACAAATTTTCTTCTTCAGGGTGAGGATAAATCTTGACTAAGATAACTTTGTCACCCTTTTCTTTCATCAAATCTGAAAATATTTCATTTAAAACAAAGATATAGATTTGATCAATAAATAAAATCTTGATAGGAGCATTACCATTAATTGGCAAAGAGAAGTATGAGCCTCTTTGGTAAAGTGGGTTATGTTTTACAAGGCTGAACCAAAACCAAGACCTCCAGGAAAACTCTTCATGTTTGAATGCCACACTAATATAGTGTTGGAAACTAGTGAGCCAAAAACATTTCCTAAACAATTGTGCTTCATCATAAACCTCATCATAAATCTCTAATTTTTCTGTTCCCTCCTGCACATTGTTGATCATACATTCTTCCACTCCTTGCTGAAGAGGAAAATAATCACAAACTTTTGAAAATAGGATTGTAACATATTCACTCTCACATTCTTCAACTTGATCATTTCTAATAGAAACTTCAGAAGATAAATCAGATTTGACAAAATCATAATTTTCAAGTAATTCTGGAAAAATTATTGCATCATGTTGACATTCACCATACTTACTTTTAGGGGAAAACTCAGAACCCAAACCAAAACTGAAAAAGCATGGATCTTTACCACACATAGGATCATCCCAAACTGAATTAACTTCTTCATTTTTTGTAGCAATCAAATCTGAAAATTCTTTATCCAAATTTAAAACTTCAATACTTGAATCAGTTGTAGAAGAAGACTTACATTCAGTCGGCACCAAAGATTGATTAACTTCCATTTCATGATAAAGAAAAATATAATCTGGCTCTTCATCATCGTCATGATGCTACAACACATTGCAAGGTACTGAACATATTTGTACAAAATCTGTTCTTACACCCTTTTCTTCAACTAAAATTTTAGACTTAATTTGATAATCATTGAAACATGATCCAGCCTTTCCATTGATACATAGTTTGTTGGGAACGTTTAACTTTGTACTTTCATCAAAAGAAAATGATTCTAATATAGGATCATCATAAACTTGTGTAGACCAAAAATCATTTTTAATATCGTCTTCTTCAAACTTAAAAGTTTCATATTCTGCTTGTGTACAAACCAAAGGATGATTTTGAAAAGAAACTTTATGTAAAAGATGATCATCATTTTCGTCAAATCTGAAACTTGTAACCTTAGGAACAAAAGAAACCATAGAAAAATCCTCATTTTCTATTTCACTTACTATTTCCCAACTACTATCAAGAGTGTCTTTGCCCATTGAAATTTGTGCCTTTGGAAGCTGGGGTATCTCTTGCTCTCCAAGAACTGAACAATTAACTGACATCGGTTCTTGATTTACTAGTTTTTCTTCAGGCACATTTGCTGAAACATAACTCCCCTTTCTTTGGTCTTGGACATTAAAGTACCACTGGTATACACACCTTAACAACATAGTGGATTGATGATCTTTGGAGAGACTTAATCTCTTCTTTTCAGCTTCAGCAATGCTTTGTTTAAATGCAATCCAAAGAAATTGTCAATTGAAATCACTTTCAACTTCTATATCTTTGAATGTGGGTTTTCTTCTAGTTTTCTTTCTTGGTTGAACCTCTTTTTCGATTAGGACTGAAAAATTATAGGAGATGTGATGGTGGGGAACTTCTGCAATCTCATCATTATCTATCTTCAATTCTTTGCTTAGCTGCAACACCCTCTCTCTACAATGATGCAATAACTTTGATTTTATTTCTAGCTCCTTTAATTTATGATACTTGGCACAAACACTTCTCCATAAAAGGACTAGTGCATGATCTTCTTCAATGCTCAAATTCATTTTTCTCTCATGAGTAATGCTTTCTCTAAAAGCATCAAACAAATCACACAATACTGGATCATGTGTTTGATGAAGTTCAATCAAAGAAGGATCTGGCCTTCTTCCTTTCACAACTTTAATGGGCATGGTCTTTTAATAACAAAGTCGCCAATCTCCTACAAGAAGAGATAATAATAAAAATTGAGGAAGTAAAACTTCAGCACTAATCCTCTTTTCCACTTCCCCAGCAGAGTCACCAAGAATCTGTTGGTAAACAGATTGTTCTTTCCAATGTAACTCTTAAATGCCTGTACCTGTGAGAAACAATTTGATACCAACAGTTGGATAATCTATCATGAGGTTGATAGATTTCCTTTGAATTAAAAGGTATAGCTCCCTTATCAATGATATTCAATGAATTTTTTTGTTCCTAAACTAATTGGGTACATTCTTAACCTGAGAACGGAAGAGGGAAAAACCAAGCCAATCCCAGACAGAACTAACTCGGGCAGATTTTAACTCTTAAATCTAGCCAATGCTAAGAATCCACAACTCCTATGACTTCTTGATATTGGTAATGCAATATGGATGCAGATTATGTGAATGCAGTGAAGAAATGAAGATCTAATATTCAGATTTATGCAATAGGAATACATGCAAATACTCTGATCTACAACACATTCATTATTTGACACAAGATGCAAGATAATATCCAAAACTGAACACAACAATAATCTGATTGAATATATTCAGAAAATAATACCCAAATTCTCTGATTTGAAGCAAAACTCTTCTTTGTTTTGAACACAACAAAAACAATGCTCTAATTTTTATTTGCCTGCAACTCTAGCCAAATCTATTACAGAAATTAATGCATGAAATGAAATGCATAAAATAAACTACTATCTTCCCTCTACTCTAGCAATACGTACTCTTGCAGAAAAGAAGCCCTTCAATGGAAAAAAGTTTTACAATAAATACATTCTCCAACAACCGTTTGGTTTCTTCCAGTGACTTTTCAGTTCTGTAACTGATCTTGTCTCTTCGACTTCTCATATTTTTCCTTTTGAAAACTAATATGCTTATTAACTTTTAAAGTTAATAATGATAGATATTAACATACTTAAATTATATTTTAAAATTGACATTTAAATATGTTAAATCAATATCAAAATCTTTCCTTCATTGAGTGGACAAAAAAATAAATAGTTCTGCCAGGTAAAAATGAGCCATTTTTTGTGGGGCATATCTTTGTATTCCACCATTGGATCGAGCTCATTTCTGGATATGTTCTTCCAAACTTGGTTATCTTCATCTTCACTGGAGCGATTAGAAAAATAGTCAATGAGTCAAAAGATATGAATTTCTGAATTCTGCTCTATATGACTTCTACAAAACCAGAATTAATAAAATAAAATTTCTAGCCATTGTTCTTTCAATACTCTATAATCCACGTCTTCAATCTGCAACAATGTTATCTTCAATGCTTACAATGTTAATTCTTTGCTGAAATTTGGGAGAAATTCTCTGGAATGCTTATAGCGGAAATCTGACTTTTGTCTTCTCCCTTTGGTGGAAAATTGAGCTTTGACTACGAAAGTCGTAGTGAAAAATGAATTTTCCATTTTACATTTAATACCACATTGATGTTCAAATCCTCAAACAATAAATCATTATGAGATTATCATTCCTTGTTTAATCAAATAAAGCTCTTTTCCATCTCTCTATCATGGATTTGATGCTTGGTGGAAATTCCATTTTTGAGTGCGAAAAGCGTACCCAATCTTCAATTTTCCATTTCCATGTAGTGGGCACAATTTTGATGTAGATTGATTCACAAATTATTTTTCTAGAGTGATCTTGATGCTAGACCCCATATACCTTCATCTTGGATTGAGATTTTCCTTTTCTCTCCTCATGTGAAAAATTGGACTTTGCCTGCGAAAGTCGTAGTGGAAAATGAATTTTTCGCTATGCATTTTTTCTTTTTGCTAGAAAATGAAATATTTTCTTCTCCAATGGAAAATTAGAAAATGACTGTCAAAGGCGCAATGGATAATGAGTTTTCCACTACACTTCATTTTTCCTTTGGTGGAAAATCCCAAGTTGACTTCTCCATTGCGAAAAATTAGAAAAGTGCTTCTCCATGGTGGAAAAATGAATTTTGACTTCTCCATTGCGAAAAATTAGAAAATGACTGTGAAAGTCACAGTGAAAAATGAGTTTTCCACTACACTTCATTTTTCCTTTGGTGGAAAATCCCAAGTTGACTTCTCCACTGCAGAAAATTAGAAAAGTGCTTCTCCATGGTGGAAATGAATTTTGACTTCTATTTGCTTCCACATTTGTATATCTGGACCCAGAAATAATTCAATCCTTCATAGAAACTTTGTTAAGCATACTGGGAACAATATTTTGGGAAATTCTTTATGGGAGGCAAATTTAAAAGTTTTAAAAATGGTGTACTGAAAGTGCACCTACATGATAATATGAGCCATTTTTGTTGTTTCCAACACCAATTTGGTTGCATCCACTCCACAAATGTCATTTTCTCCCTATATAATCAAACTACCTTATATATTTGGGTTGATGTTAACAATAATGGGTTTCTTATCTAAAGGAGACAACAACCATATTGCTAATGTTGTGTAATCATAACTATAAGATGCCCATTTCATTGAAATTTTTTTCTAATTAGTTTGCATGCTATATAACAACATATTTCTTCTTACTACATCAAAAGTAATGCCATCTACAACATTCCATTCTAGTAAGATGAGTGCACCTAAATAAAGTTTAATTTTCTTTCCTTCCTCAGTGGTTGTTACCTAAGGTTTTGAAACCCTAAGTATCCCCTCTTCACTCAACAATGTGAGAGATTAACAATCTTTAAAATTTACAAATGATATTGCATTTATATTTTATTTAGTTATTCTAAGAATTAAATATCATTCAATTTAAATAAAAAATAATTAAATATTAAACCATTTGTAGGTCACACTAATTTCTCATGTAATTGGTTCTACTAAGAATTAATTATCATTATTGTAATATAAAAACAAGTAAATTGGGTGAATTAATGGGGGTACGCTAAATTGGAAAATAATTTTTAATAATTAATTTTTAATTTTATTTTGAGTCTTTTATGGGGAACATTTGTTTGGGAAGAAAAATTAAAAAAGAAATAAGTTTTAGGAAGTTACAGGTAGTTGAGAACTACTTGGGTAGAAACTCATTAAAAAGGAAAAATTCTATTGTAAAGGGGGTTCTTCATTTTTTTCTTATGCCTATGCATTTTTCAAAGAAAGGGAAGAATTTGTTAGGGTTCAAGTTTTTAATAGAGGAGTGAGTAGGGAGAGGTGATTTAGTTTAATTTTTGCAACTTGTTTATGGTATGAAGATAAAATGATCAGTTGGTCATTTTGTATGTATATTTGGAATGAAGGGAAATATATTTTCAGATCAGTTGGTTTGAATTTATAGTTCTTTGGTTGGGAGTGATCTATTGGTTATTCCAATCTAATTTCAAATATTATCTTGGTTTCATTTATCAAGGATTTTTGTGTGTTATAAAATCAACTAGTTTTATGTATTCATATATGCAAAGAATGTATTAAAATATCCTCTTTATTTCTTAATAAATGGGAAGATTGATTAGATGGTCTATGTCTTATATATTTGATTTTCTTCTTAATTTATTTAAATTAGAGTTTGCATTCATTTCATGTTGATGAATGGATGTTAGTGTTCCTTCTTTGCCTTTAACCATTTTGGTTAAAGGCATAATCAAAAAATCATTTACTATAAATTAGAAGAAGGGAGTTGTACCTTCATTTCAAAATTCAAAGAGCACTTAGAAAAATAATTGCAAGTGACTCTATTGTTGGTTTTAGAGTTTTTCTTTCAATTTGGGCATTTAAGAGTCAATTATGAAGGATTTTCAAAGATGATAGATTTTTTTACTAATAGAATTTTGGCAACTCTATTAGGGAAATTAGGGTTCCTTATATAATTGATTTGTAAAACATAGAGGTAGCTCCCCTAGGATGGAGGTTAGTAGCTCTATTGAAGATGAATACTAGAAGGTATTTTATACATATCCAAATATTTTGAGGGATTGGATTCCTACAAGAAATGAAAATGATGTGGATATCTCTATCTTAATTTAGAGAGAATCCAATTAGAGAGGTCACAGGGGATTTGGAAAAGCAAGTGAGATTTCTAAAATCTTTCTATGGTACTATCCTCATCCAAACAATATGTCCCATGCAAGAGCCAAAAAAGGCAGAGGAAGTGTGTGAAGAAAAAGATATTGAAGAGGAACCTATTGGAAATCAAGAGGAAGAAAATGATGCATGCATTTTTCAACCCCTTGTGGACCTCTTCTCATCTACTCCTTTGGAAAATATGATGCAATAATTTATAATTAAAAAATTGCACAATCAATCCAAAAGTCAAGGAACTCAAGATATGGACACAGTTATTGACATTTCATCTATCTCTGTGAAAGATAATGGTGATTGGAAAAATGTAGAAGAAGATTTTAATTCTATATTTATTTTCCACCATGCATACATCTTCCATAGATGAGATGAACATTTTTTTTGTCTTGTTGCACCCTTCGTAAAATAATGCATTCGTATTTCTAAAATTTAATCTGAAAAGGCTCATATTTTAACCACTATATAAATGGTCATATTTAGTTTTAATGGTCTTTTTGCCTCTCCACTATAATTAACCACCCCATTTTGCAATTTTGGCTTGCTTTGTTTCTATTTTGTTTAGCTTGTTGTTATCCTTCAATAAAAGTTGCATCAACTTTGAACCCTCCCCTTTCCTTGAGTCAATCCATATCCTAATTTTTTTAAAGAAATAAAAGCACTAATGAATTGATTGGTGACATCCTATCCTCATCCAATTTCAATGTATAAAGTCCCAAGATTCATTTTTTTATAATTTCATCATATTTCTGAGAGCCATATTGATGGGGAGCTTCTTCACTTTTGAGATTTCTTTCTCTACCAAGTCTACTCTCAGCCTACTTAGGGTTACTATTTGAAACCCCAACCTAGAGGACTCTTTACCAATCCCATTTCACCAAGAAACTCAAAAAAATATGATGGAAAATCAAGTTTGAACCATCATCATGAGTTTCTTGACATATTTCCTACCATTTTGCATCATATTTTTTTGAGTTTCACACACCCACAACTCCAAATTTCCCCATTTACCCTTGTATCCCTAAGAGCCCCTATTATCCCTCCTAAAAACAAGGAACAAGCTATAAATCCAAAAATCTCTTAATGAGACCACTTGGTGTCTTTAGGAATTTTATTCCCAATTACCTAGGCTTGAATTTTTTTGGGTCTTGGGTCGCTAAGGTGACCATATAGTATGACTCCTAAAAACCCTTATTTCAAGGGTTTCAAAGGAAATAATAATGCATCTTTAAAAAATGGTTTCAAAATCCACTTTCAACCTCCTCCTTTGAGTTATGATTCCTTAACATCCTACTCCTCCATTTCCTAAGCAATATTGGCACGTGCTAATCCATTGTTCTCACCAAAACTCCAATTCAAGCTTTCTTTGCACCTTGCCAAGCCTTCACTGCTTACCTAGGGCTCACTTGAAAAATTATCTACTTGACTTGAACAAACCCCAAAATAATTATCTATATATTATATAGGGTTTATTTCTTGATTTCCAAGAGCCATGGTATTTTGACCAAGGAAGTTCAAGCTATAACCATTTGAGTGCTGGTAATACAAAACTAGACAACAAGAACACAAAACTTAAATAAATTTTATAAGCTTATAAAGTGATTTCTTAATAACAAAACAAGTATGCATAGATTCAAAACATGATTCCAAGATACTATTCCATCCAAGATAGTAAGTTATTCAATCCAACTCCTTCATTCAATCCTTCAAATCACATTTTCTGTCACACAACACTCTCCTTTAGAGTGTGTTGTCTATATAATTGAGTATCCAAACCTTGAAAATGAGTTGGAAGGTGTTTAGGTAGGCTTCCTCCTCCATCTTGGCCCTTGGTTCAAGCCATAACTACCCATGTAGCTCATTTTTCAAAACTATGTAAAAAGTTGCTATTGCAAAGTTGTCAATGAGCAACTTTTTGACAACTTTTGCAATTTTGCAAGTTGAGCCTTCAAAATTTTGTTATAAAACCTTATAAAATGAACCTAAAACACCTAAGTACTACTTTTGAACACATCTTGTCCCTTTTTAGGCCTTTTTTCCTACATTTTTCCTTACTGAGCAATTCTAAGCAATTTTTTCCTATCAAGACCTAATTGACAAAATTTGAATCACATTCCAAATCCTAGCTATCAAAAACTCATAATATTATCTTGGGACTTTCTTCCTAGTCCCTATTTCCTCAATGGTTGGTTAGACCATTTAAAACCCAAAAATGAGTTAGGGTTCCACCTTTATTCCTTATTGATGCCATGCTTCTTGAAATCACTCTTAGCAATCCAAGTGGCCTTAGCTTTAGGTGTATCCAATCACTTCACTAGATGTTCCTTAAAAACCTTGTTCCTTGTGCTCTTCTTCACTCTAGAATCAAAAATCCTCTCAACCTCTAGTTGTTCCCTTTCAGGTACTTACATGTCTAAGATATCCTTTCTTAACTCTTCTTGATACTCTACTTAATCCACCTTAGGATCCTTATAAGGTATAAGGTCTTTGACATTAAAGATGGGAGATATAGCCATGACCTTGGGTAAGTCTACTTTGTAGGCACTAGTTCCATACATCTCAAGTACCCTACATTGCCCAATCCTCTTCATCTGCAACTTACTTGGGATGCCCTTTTGTAACTTGCCTTTGTTCAGATAAACCATCACCAAGTCTCCCACTTGGAACTGCAACTCCCTTCTCCCCTCATCTTTCTTCTCTTCCAATTTATGATTTTCCTCCACCAAGGTCTACTTTACTTGGTCATGCACTTCTTTCATGGACTAAACAAAGTCATCAACATGCCCACTGATGTTGGCATGGCTTGGTAAGTCTCTTAGCTCTATGATGCCCCTTAGATAAGTCCCAAAAACTATCTAGAAAGGGCTTAACCCTATTGTTCTATTATTACTATCATTGTAGGAAAATTCAGCTTGAAGGATTACTTGCTTCCCAAATTTTCTGATCCTCCTTGGTTAGACACCTTAATAGGTTGCCTAGGACCTTGTTAATGACCTCTATCTACCCATCTATTTTGGATGGTAGGCAAAACTATGAGCTAGATTTGTTCCCAACCTTTTTCCATAGTGTCTTCCAAAAGTGTGCCATAAATTTGACATCTTTTTTAGTAACTATGCTTCTTGGTAAGCCATGTATCCTAACCACCTCCTTGAAGAATAAATTGGCAATATTGCTTGCATCATGTGTTGTCTTGCATGGGATGAAATGACTCATCTTGCTGAACCTATCCATCACCAAAAACACACTATATAACCCTATCCTAGTCCTTGGCAATCCCACTATGAAGTCCATGTTGATGCATTCCCAAGGCCTATTAGGAATGGGTAGAGGTTGGTAGAGTCTTTCATTAGAGGAAGTGCCCTTCTCCTTTTAGCATATGCTACACTACTCCACATACCTCCTTACATCCCTTTACATCTTAGGCCAGTAATAGAACCTCTCCACAAGGTCTAATGTCTTATTAAGGCCAAAGTTCCCACTCATGCTCCCATTGTGCTTCTCTTGTATGAGATATTCCCTCATGGATCCCCTCGGGATACACAACTATTGAAATTTCAACAATAACCCATTCTGCAAGGTATATTAAGAAAATGCACTATGGAGATGGTTCTCAACGTTTGTACCTACATTGTAGGCCTCCAAAAAGTTAGTATATATGAGATGGTTCTCAAATTTTGTACATACATTATAGGCCTCCAAAAAGTTAGTATACTCCTCATATAGATCTTTGTATCCATCCAATCCTATGCTCTACAACTTGATCTCTTGAACTATTAGTAACCTTCTACTCAAAGCATCTTCCACCTTGTTGTTTGTCCCCTTTTTATGCTTTGATGGTGAAAGTGTAGGACTGCAAGAACTACATCCATTTGATGCACCTTAAAGTTAGCTTCTTGTGTGAGTTTATAAAGCTTAGGGCTTGGTTATCTATGAAGACAAAAAACTCCTTAGGAAATAGGTAATGCCTCCACTTCTTGAGGGCTTAGAAAAATGCATGAAGCTCCAAGTCATATGTTGAATACCTTGTCTTAGCTTCATTAAGCCTCTCACTAAAGAATGCTACTAGCCTTCCCTCTTGGCTTAAAACTACCCCAACTACTATGCTAATAGAATCACATTCCACCACAAATAACTTCTCAAAACTAGGAAAAAACAATATTGGTTGTGCTACCACTTCTTTTTTCAACCTCTTAAAAAATTCATCTACTTGGTCTTCATGCCTCCTTTGATGGTGTCATTCATTGGTGCAAAAATATCACTAAAACTTCTCAAAAACTTCCTATAGAATTGTGCTAGGCCATGAAAACCTTTGACCTCAATAGAAAATATAAGAGTAGGCCAAATTTAAGATTGCCTCCACCTTCACCTTATCCATTTTCAAATTCCCTAGAGATACCACAAAACCCAAATACACTAGCTCCTCCTTCATGAACTCACTCTTTTCTAGGTTTATTGTCAACTTAACCTCTTGAAGTTTCTTCAATTCCATTTCTATGTGCTTCATATGCTCCTCCTTTATCTTGATAAAGATGAGGATGTCATCCAAATACACAATAATAAACACTCCTATATAATATTTCAAAACCTCATTCATAAATCTCATGAAGGTACTTGGTGCATTGGTAAGATGAAATGGCATTACCAACCACTCATAGAGGCCCTCAGTCTTAAATGTAGACTTCCACTCATCACCCTCTTTCATCCTAATATGATAATACCCACTTTTAAGATCAATTTTGGAAAAGTACCAAGCCCCACCTAGACAGTCCATTAGATCCTCTAGCCTAGGAATAGGAAATTTATACTTAATTGTGATTCTATTGATTGCTCTAGAATAAGTGCACATTCTCTATGTACCTCCCTTTTTAGGTGCTAGGACAAATGGTATGACACATGGATTGATGCTCTTCCTAATCAGCCCCTGATCAAGAAACTCTTGGACTTACCTTGCAATGAATTATGGCTCTCTTAGGAGGTAGTGTTGGTGGTTCTCCATCACAAATTATATCTTTGAATTGATCTAGTAGGTTTTGTACCTCTACAGGTATAGGTGCTTGTGTAGATGACTTCTCTTCCTTAGGCTTCACCATGATGGCATATCCTACTCCTTCACCTTCCTTCAAGTCCTTGAGGAACTCTTTCCCACTCATCAAAAAATTCTTGGTAGTAGCCTTCTCTACCTTCTCCTCCTCCATTATGGACTATATCCTATAGGTGACCCCATTCTTCTTGAAGGAATACTTGTTTTCCTTACCATGGTGCACTGCTTCCCTATCATATTGCCAAGGCCTTCCTAGTGGTAGGTGGAAAGAATCCATGGGGAGAACATCACATAGGATCATGCTTGATAATTACCAATAGTGATGTCTACCCATACTTGTTCATTCATTAGGATATAATACCCTTTATTTAACTAAGTCACTCTATAAGGACAAATACGGGGTATCTTTGTTAGTCCAAGTTTTTGTACTACTTCTTCTAAAATTACATTGTGAGTACAGACTGAGTTTATAACCACTTGTCATACCTTACCTAGTATCTTACAAGTAGTTCTAAATAGTTTTCTTCTCTTCTTTGGTTCCTCCTTTACTATTTCCTTAACCAAGCCTCTTCTTAACATGAGATTTTCACCCTTCTCTATGTCAAGGTCCACTTCACCTACCTTGGGATTATCTTCCTCTTGAACATATGTAATACTATTCTCTCTATAGGATGATGATGCCTTCTCTAGACATCTATAAGTAGGGTGTCCCAACTTGACACAATTGTAACACTTCATATTACTGAAGTGTGAGACTTTTTTGTTTTTCCCATAGACCTTTACCTCCATTGTTGGATCGTTTTTGTCTAATAGAGCCTCCCCTTTGACTGGTCTGACTGGCATATTCATTCCATTTGAAATCCCCATAGTCTCACTACTCATTAGTCCTTCCACTAGAGCCTCCTCTTGAGCCACCTTTGAAGACTTGAGTCCCCTTTCTTCCTCAACTTATCTTCCACTTTCCTAGCCATTTGAAAATATCTCTACAATGTGGTGAGACCAAAAAAGTTGAACTCATCCTAAATAGACCACTTAAGGCTATTTAGATACCTAGCCACCTTGATGCTTTATACCTCCTACACCCTTGGCCTTAGAGCTAACTTTTGAGACTCCTCAGTGTAGGTAGCCACATCAAGATCCTTCTCTTTTAGATTATACCTCTACTTATGAATTTGAATCTCATAGGCTTCTAGCAAATAGGTATCTTTTATCTTTGCCACCATAGCCTTCCAATTAGCTACAATCTTATAGCTCTGATACCATTTTGATAAGGAGATTCTTCAATTTTGAGCTTTCTTTCTCTACCAAGGATACTCTTAGCCTACTTAGAGTTACTATTCGAAACTCTAACCTAGAAGAATCCTTCCCAATCCCCTTTCACCAAGAAACTCACCCAATAATTCAAGTTTCCAACCTCTACCTTTAGTTCACCAACTATGGACTATTTGACCTAGAGTGCCAAAACTTCACCAAATGCACCTAAAGGTCCAAAATAAAGTTTGAAACATCATCATGAGGTTCTTGGCACATTTCTTAACATTCTACATCATTCTTTTGAGTTTCACACACCCTCAACTCCAAATTGCCCTATTTACCCTTGTAGCCCTAAGAACCCTTATTAGCCCTCCAAAAAAAAAGGAACAAGCTATGACTCCCAAAAAATATTAACAAGACCACTTTTTGTCTTCAATAATTTTCATCCTAATGACCTAGGCTTGAATATTTTCTAGGTCTTAGGTCTTTGAGGTGACCTTACAGTACGACTCTTGAAAACCTCTATTTCAATAGTTTGTAAGGAAATGACAATGAATATTTCACCAATGGTTTCAAAATCCACTTCCAACCTCTTCCTCTCAATTAAGAATCCTTAACATACTACTCCTTAATTTCCCAAGTAATATTGGCACATGACAATGTATTCTTCTCACCAAAACTCTAATTCAAGCTTTCATTGCACTTTGCCAAGCCTTCATTACTTGCCTAGGGCTTGCTTGAAAAATTAACTAATTGAATTGAAAAAACCCCAAAATAATTATATACATATTATACAGGGGCTATTTATTTATTTCTAAGATCCATGGTTGTTTGACCAAGAAAGTTCAAGGCACAACCACTTGAGTGTTGGTAACACAAAACTGGACAGGAGGGACACAAAACTTAAATATTTTTTAAAACCTTATCAAATTATTGCTTAAGACAAATAAAAGTATGCATAGATTCAAAACATGACTCTCCAAGATACTATTCCATCCAAAACAGTAAGTTATGCAATCCAACTCCTTCATTCAATCCTTCAAATCATGTTTTCTATCACACAAAACTCTCCTTTAGAGTGTAATGTTTGTACAATTGAGTATCCAAAAATTGGAAATGAGTTAGAAGGTGTTTAAGTAGGCTCCATACTCCATCTTGGAACTTTTTCTGATCCATAAATACCCATGTAGTTCATTTTTCAAAACTGTGCAAGCAATTTTGCAAACATTACAAAGTTGTCAATGAGGAACTTTTTGACAGCTTTTGTAATTTTGCAAGTTAAGCCTTCAAACTTGACCATTTTGTTGGAAAACCTTATAAAATCAACCTAAAACACCTAAGTACCAATTTTGAGCACATCTTGCCCCTTTTTAGGCCTTTTTTCCCCATATTTTTCCTTATTGATCAATTCTAAGAAATTTTGCCTATCAGGACCTAATTGACAAAACTTGACTCACATTCCAAATCCTACCTATCAAAACTTCCTAGTCCTATATTGGGACTTTATTTTTAGTCCTTATTTCCTCAATAATTGGTTAGACCATTTACAAATTAAAAATGAGTTAGGGTTTATCCTTTACCCCCTAGGTGCTCTTGCACCACATATGTAGAAATATAATGACAGTATAGTGAAAGGAACCTAGTGACATGTGGAAACTCAAACAAGAATGAAATTTGAAGTGATGCATGAGCATTGGATATCAGTAAGATATTTTTAAATATGGGTATACAAGCTTTAGAGTTTCTATTTTGCATTTTATTCTCAAAGGTTAGGGTTTTTTTAATTTTTATGGTGGATAGTCTATATGGTAGAGTTACATTTATCTTTTTGAAGTTGGTAAATATGTGAACCCTTTATTAATATTAATATCCAAGGTCCTTGTTCAATATTTCACACTTTTAAGAGTTTGGATCCTAGATAAGACTAAATGGGTGGACAAATCATAGTCAAAAATCAAAATCTTTGAAAAAATCAATATTCTTATTGGTTGAATACTTTGGAGCCTTCTATTTTAAATCATGGGTCATATTTTACCTACATTTGTTAACTATCCTGACTTTTCATTTGAGGATATATAATAGTAGTAAAAGGTAGATATTTGAGCTCCAACTAGTGTAACACATGTGAAATTATTCAAAGATGGTCTCATGGAGGTCAATTTTCCAAAAAATAAATCCATTTTGGATGTCAATAGAGAAATAGGATGGGTGCACCCAATTTCTTGAACTATGAACATAGTAGTATCAATACAAATTGTTTCTATAGTTAAATATTTATTGAGCCTAAAAATAAAGAGATGGATTTCTATTCTTTGCTAAAGATTAATTAAGTAGATACCTACATAATAATTGTGATGGTGCCATATTTATAGTAGCTTGTGAAAATTCAATAGAGGAAACATTTAATGGATAGATGAGTGTTATTTTCCTTTGAAGGATGAGAAATTCTTATTGACCTTTACTATGGATCAATTTTCTTTAGGAAGATATTTGGAGGGAGGGTATTACATGATGCTACATGGCCAAGCTACAACTTAAAATTTTAGGAAACTTGATGATACAGATCTCCAATAGATCTACGACTTCAAAATAATCCATTTGGTGATAACGCGAGTCATCTATTGTATATCCCAATTCAGGAATTTGAAAAAGAACCCAACTTGGGAGACCTCCAATGTAGACATTTCCATGTCTTACTTCTCTCTCCTAGACATAATATACACTAATGCTTCTATTTTCCCTAATATGTGAGCATATTGCATAACACATTTTGTGATGTTTTGAATGATTGATAGTAATTTCTAGCACCAATTCATCAGCAACAATGTAATTTATGATTCATGTTTTGAATATGTGATGAAGGCATGCCTCAACAAAGTCAGAAAATGACACATCATAAACATTAAACTAATATTTCATCTTGAAAATTTATGTCCCCCATCAAAGAAGTATTTTCTCATCAGTATGAGATGGGTCTCTTAGATTTTGCTCCACATCAGCAACTTAAGGGTTACATATTATTTTCCTCACACACACTCTTTGGCTAATGGATATAATTTAAAATATTAGTGGGCCACCCATAATCATAGTACATGATTATTCCTTAATATTTTATGGGAAAATTATATGTTGTTTCACCTATCTTTTGTGTTTACATGATGATGCTTCCAAGAATTACTGCATTGGTAAACAAATGGATGGTTGTTCAAAAACAAAACAAAACATTATTATTAAAAACTTCTTGAAATTTTCTTTAGCAGTCAAGCTTCTTAGCAATAAGTAGCTAAGATGTAGAAGGGGAGTGCCAATTTTCCTGACACCTTAAGGAGTGAGTCATATGAAATGTCAAGTTTCTCAATAGTAATGGGTGTTGAGTTGCTCATTCAGAAAAAGGAGCTTAGCAGTAGAGGAATCGATAGAGGAGACTGAGTTGCTTGACACTAATGGAAGCTGAGTAACATATGGAGGAAGAACAATGTTCTAGAAAATATGTAAACAACATTAATGGCTTCAACTTCATTTTTCCACAACTTAGTAACATACACAATAGAATTTATCAATGGAGAAAGATCTAAAATATAATAGATTTAAGATTTGCAAGTATGCTTGCTTACTTTCTATTAACTAAAACAAATAGATATAAATCTAGAGAGTAAAACTATAAACCCTAGATGAAAAAAATATCTAAATATTTAAATTGAACTTATAGAAATGTATGGCTGCATACAATACACTTGGAGCAATCACTAATCATATAGGACCAAACATTACTTTCACAAAATACCCAAAAAGTCATCCACATGTGCTAATGCTACTGGATCTAAAAGAACTTTCTACAGGTCTGCTATTTTGCTAAACTTGAATGACTCTTAGAATGTCTAGATTTGACTTATAGAATGAAAGAACATTCCCCCTTTTTTCTCTTATTTTCAACTTGAATCTCCCTACCATTTTTGAATTTCAAATTGACCTAACACATTTAATGTTTCTATCTATTGTAGATGTCAACCATTGGACTTGGTAGTTGGGTAAGCAGAAGGCTCATGGAATAACATAAATTTAATATTTCAACAATTATGACCATGTGTAATGATTGTGAGTTTTTGAGGATGCTTGAAACATGAGTGTGCAATAATGGGATGCAAAGATTTTCAAATCCTCTAATCAAATGTAGAGTTCAAATTTTTTTAATGAGGAGACCCCAATGATTCACCAATAGCATGGAAAGAGATAAGTTCATCAGGAAATATGTATGGTTCTTGAATTATCAAATACACCAGTTACGATTTAACCAAATAAGTATCCAACTAATGGCATGTATAATATTTTAATGGGTTGGATATCCCATAAATCATTGGCATTTAAGCATTTGTATAATCTTCAAAGCATCTCTAGGTAAATGGTCAGTACTTATCCACAAAACTCATTGACAACAACAAAATATGACATGAGAGTAAAAATGTATATTCAGGATGTCGATGCCTATAAAAATAGTAGAACCAAAGGATAAAGTGTTCATGAGTTCTAAATTCCAGTAACATATGGATATTAGAAAATATATTTTTGCAATTGGCTTTTATGGATACCACAAGAACAACCTTCAATCAAACTGTTGATGCTCCACATAGAAATGAGAATGGAAGACATAAAGGATCTACAAAATTAGAGTGCAGTTTTGAGGAAGATAAATGCATTTATTTATCTAATATTGAAAATTGGTTAGAGGTTTCCTTACATGAGATTAAAGCCTTTTTCATATAAAACTAATGGAAAGGGAGGGTATTTAGTATGAATTTATATGCCAAGAAGCATAGTCATCCATGGTAGACTCAACTTGTATAATTGATTGCCTCAAGGAAGTACATATGTATTGAGTTTGATGATTAATGCTTGCATCCATAACAATAACATTGCAGGTTTATAGATACTAGTTCCCTCTAATGTCACTACACTCACTACCTACAACCTTTGTGAGGTGTCATGACAAAAATATATAACCTACTTTGGTTTATAAGTGTGAGATGAAGAGGAAATGTGGTAGCAAGAAGTAGAGGCCCAAATCCAACTGTTAACATAAAATTTGGAAGTGTCCAAGGCCAAAAGAATTGAGAACTTTTAAGATGCCAACTTTCAATTTTCAAGGTTAATGGCTCATAGAGTGGATCACAATGAAGTTATGCACATTCTATTTTGAAAGAATATAAAAGATTATCATTTTTCATGCAGAACAAGATAGACTACCAAGGTTTCAATAAAGGAGTTCACATTGGGAGGAACATCATATTTTATTTGAAGTGTCAAAAATGTGGGAAGTTGATAGATAAATTTTCATCAAGAACGAGAGCAAATTGATTAATGACTCTATAGCCCAATGGAGAAAGCACTAAAGTGTTTCAAAGATTCTAGAGTTCTCTACATCTTGGCACAGAATGCAACCTATAATTAGAGCCACTATTACCTATGGTTTTGAAAACCTAAGTATCCCCTCTTCACTCAAAAATGTGAGAGATTAACAAAGTTTAAAATTTAAAAATTATCTTGCATTTACATTATATTTAATTCTTTTAAGAATTAAATATCATTCAATTTAAATGTAAAATAATTAATTATTAAACCATTTGTAGGTCACACTAATTTCTCATATAATTAATTCTACTAAGAGTTAATTATCATTATTGTAATAGAACAATAAGTAAATTAGGTGAATTACTGGGGTAGGATAAATTGAAAAAAAAAAAACTAATAATTAACTTTAAAAAATTAATTATTATTATAATTTGAGTCTTTTTTGGGGAAGATTTGTATGGGAGGAATTATTAAAAAAAGAAAAGTTTTAGGAAGTAATGGGTAGTTGGGAACTACTTGGGTGGAGACTCATTAAAAAGGGAAAATTCTATTGTAAAGGGGGTTCTTCTCTTTTTCTTATGCATGTGCATTTTTCAAAGAAAGGGAAGACATTTTTAGGGTTCAAGTTTATAATAGAGGAGTAGAGAGAGGTGATTTTATTTAATTTTTGCAACTTTTTTTATGGTACAAAAATAAAATGACTAGTTGGTCATTTTGTAGGTATATTTGGAATGAAGGGAAATACATTTTCAGACTAGTTGGTTTGAATTTATAGTTCGCTAGTTGGGAGTGATCTATTCGTTATTCCAATCTAATTTCAAATATTGTCTAGGTTTCATTTATCAAGGGTTTTCTATGTTATAAAATCAATTGGTTTTATGCATTCATAAATGTAAAGAATGAATATTAAATTCTCCCCTTTGTTTCTATGTAAATGGCTAAATTGATTAGATAACATGTGTGTCATTTATTTGATTTTCTTCTTAAGTTATTTAAATCAAAGTTTGCATTCATTTCATGTTGATGAATGGATGTTTGTGTTCCTTCTTTGCCTTTTGGTTAAAGGTATAATCAAAAAATCATTTACTATAAATCAAAAGATTAGAGTTGTACCTTCATTTCAAAATTTAGAGAGTACTTGGAAAAATAATTGCAAGTGACTCAACTATTGGTTTCAGAGTTTGTCTTTCAATTTGGGCATTTAAGACTTATTTGTGAAAGATTTCCAAAGAAGACAAATCTATTTACTAACAATAGTAATGACCTTCAATTCTTCTACGATTTCTAATTTGATATAATATTCATTTTATTGATTAGTTCTATCTATCCTTTAAGCTTTCCTCTCTTCACATATCTTGTGATAATCTTCAAATTTTACCTTCTATAGTAGTTTCTTAATGGTCCCACTCTCTACAAAATTTTCATATTCAAGGAAGTCATCAAATGCTTGATTTATCTTATCTATATAGAATTTTTTCTTGAATATTTAAGGAAATGAAATCAAAATTTGGAGCATTATGTGCAACTATCTTTCATATTTATTGCTCCTAGTTAGAAATAATAATGTAATAATCCTCCTCCTCCTCCTTTGAAACTTCTTCTTTGTTTGTCTCTTTCCACTTATCTTGTAGGTAATGGATATGGTAGAGAAGGTTCTCTTCTAAGATCCTCATTAAGAGAAACAATATGAATTATGTTTAAATGGTCTTTGGGAGGGCTCATTTGTTTATCACACTTCATTATTTTCTTTTTTTTTCCTCCTCATTTCTTAATTTTCATAAGAGATTGAAACATCTCTAACTCTTTTGTAGTGAACACTAGGCCTAGGAGGTGAATGCATATCATCTTATTTGTCAATTTTTTGTTTGACAAAGTTGATATTTATCCCTTTTAGTCTTCACCACTATGCTCTTAGTGACTTTTTCCTTGGACGCTAATCACTCCCTTTCTACTCTCTATAAATTATTTCTCCTTTATCTAGGTAATTTTCTTAACCACCTCTAGAAAATGAAGTGTCAATGGTACATTTTATGTAGAAACATGGGGTCTAATTCTGAAACCATATAAATCCTCAACACAATCCTAATTGAATAGGGGTTAACATTTCCCCTATTATGCTTAATATTTAACTTAGGCACCTTTTTCTTTGACCTTAAGAAATCTAGGAGACTTCTTGGGAATTCTAGGGGGGTCACTATTAGCTTGTCAAATAAACCCTTAGAAACAACAAACATTTTTTGTCAGCATAGTCTTTATAAAATTTGATCTCAAATTCTTCTAAACATTTTTTGTCAGCATTTCCTAGATTCAAAACCATGTATTTCTTCATTATGACACAACTAAGTGTAACAAATCAATCCACTACTAATTTGGGATACCATTTTTGGTGCACCCCACACTCACACCTGATACACCCCACACCCAATGCAATTAATAAATTGAATTATATTATGTAAGGAGATGAATTGGTGAATTATAAAGTGAAATTTGAATGCCAAAACCATAAAGAGTTGTTATATTAAATACAAATGATATTGTCCCTACAAGAGTTGTAATGACTTAAAGACAAGAAGAATAAAAATCAAAACAACTAAGAGACATTGTAGGTATGATGGTCACATTAAAGGGGGTTTGATTATCCTCCATTGGTAAGTTGTTTGTTATATTATTTTCATAATTAATATACATATGAACCATGGAAGGGGGGTTTTATTATTGCATTTAAGGGGGGTTCGATTATCATCATTTTTATATAGGTCAATCTCCCCAAGGTATTACATGATATAGACCACCACATCTCAAAGGAATATGGAGGTGTGAATACAGTGGAACATGGAGGTGTGAGTATTGAAGTTGAATATCATGATCCCATGGAAGATGATGATCTTGCATGAGAAAATACATTTAAAGATGATGGTACAAATGCATTCATCCATGACACATTTGGTACTAGTGTTGTTGTTTCTATTGATGATGATGATTATGAAGAGGATGAAATTGAGGTCATCCATAATATACATCTACTTGAGAGGAAAACATGACCCTTTACAAAGTCTCCCATCAACTCTTCTCTCTGTTATATTGTTGTTGGTGAATTTGAAGGTTATGAATGATTTATCCTGTTGGAATTTACAAGTGGGAAGGTTTACTTCTGAGAGGGGGTGGGGGTTGAATCAGAAGTAACTAACTTTAACCTTTTAAAACTTTTAGTTGAGATCATTCACATGCATCTAACATATCTACTTATCATGAAAAATAAAAACATGCATGAAAATAGGTAACACAAGATTTTGGTAACCTAGAAACCCTCCAAAATAAAAAATTATCACTACAACAATATGTAACTATTTAAGGTTACAAAGTTTGACCACTTCCAATGGTCTACCCTATGAAAGGTCTATCCTGTTAAAGACTTTACACCCTATTAAAAGTGACTTGGTTAGAGGATTTACAAACACTCACTTGAAATGTTACCTTGTTAAAGGATTTAGCACCTTGTTGAAAGGCTTACATCAGGGTTGTTAGACCAACCTATCATCATAGGATTTTAATTCCTAATACAATGGGTAGAAATTATTAGAATCTAATGCCCTGATGACTTATAATCTTTAATTACCAATTCCAAATCCTTATTTTGTGCAATATGATCTAATCCTTCTTGATCTGATATGTCTCTGCTCAAAATGTTGATACTCTATTCTAATCAACTAGATTTTGTAATGCTACTCTTCCCTCTAAGTCCTTAAACCCCTCTTAACTTTGCTAGCATTCTCCCATACAATAGTCTCACACACACATATGAATTATGGGGTTTTGTCCTCCTTTTAAAGGTTTTGAAGACTTAGGGTTAGATATGAATCTACGATCAATACTCATTCTTCTTCTCCCACTTGGTTGCATGCTTTCTCCATTTTTCTTATTGGCTACATGCTAATTACATAGGGAATGTAAAAGATTTGATCTTATCTTTAAGATCCTTCAAGATTCATCCTGAGTCAGCTCAAAAATGGTTTACATCTAAGTTTGTGAAGGCACAAACTCATATGTTGATTATGTGTTACTTGGCACTTACTAATTGATGATACTCAACACATATAGGAATTTTGTCTTGCTCGACATCAATACTCTACCCGGCACCTATAGTGACTCGGCATCACTGATCACTTAGCACTTGAATCTTGCTTGAAACCTAAAGTTCACTTAGCACCTATTGAATTTCTAACTCAGCACATACTATAGCTTAGCATCTGTATTATACTCAGCATCAACTTAGAAATTGGTTAATTGTGTTGACACTCAATTTTCAAAACCAATCTAAGACCAACAATCTCCCCCTTTGACATGAGTGGAAAAAGACTTAACTAAGAATTATGAATCTAGTCTCTATGAGTATAATACACATCCTATTTGACATATGTTGAAAATTTCAAAGACTTGTTAAAATTTTTGTAGAAGACTATATACCTTAAAAATTTGTAACTCCCCCTAGCTGATGTTTCATTTCCGTATACAAAATTCTTTAAGCTGAATTTGTCTCAAGTTGATTTCATTATCTACCTAATCATTCCTTTGCCTCTATTTTTGATTTGTATCTACTCTACTTGTACTCCCCCTTTATTTCAGCTTCCCCATTCACACATCTCCTTGCAGTTTTTGTTATCCTTTTGGCTTTATTTCCTTATCTCTCCTCAAAATTCAAAATTTGAATATCTCCCCCTTTGGGTCTCTTTTATTATCTCCCATCTTTATTATATCTCCCCCTTTTATCTGCATAATGTATTATTCTCCTATCTTTATTATATCTTCCCCCTTTTGACACTTATGTCAAAGGGTCCTAAGAATGAATGGAATATTTAACCAAAAATGTTTTATTTACCTCCATTATTATCTTCAAAGAAGCATCCCAGTTGTCTAAGGCAATCTCCAGTGCTTTGAGTTGGATGGCTATCTCTACTACAAGATGTACTAGACCTTCTAGTGTAGAAAGATTTGGATTTTTCCTCAAAACATTTTTTGCATAGGCCACTTCTTTATGAAATACTTCCAAATGTGGGGTTATTGTAGACTAAATTTGTATTAATTTGGCCTTAATATTAGCCTCTTCTACTATTAATATAGCTAACTCCTTTTGAGTGTGAAGTATTGTGGAAAAATGCTTCTCACTTTGAGCTAGATCCTTAGGTAGCTGTGTGCTTGATATCTTAAGGTTCCTCTCCAAGCTCAATATTCTCTAGCTAGTTTCTTTTGTGAAATATGAAGAATCACACAGTTTGGAGTATAATGAGAATATGTTCTCAAGTACTATTTTCACTTTCTCAACCTTCATAGCTAGTTCCACCTGTGATAGTGCTATCTCACTAGATATCTTCTCATTAACCTTCATTTGAAATTTCCTTTCAGACCATATTAATAATTTGACATTAATATCAAGGTCTTCATTTTGAACTTGGTCTACTATGTTGGATAGTTGCTCCATAATGGGCTTTGTTTCATCAGGTACTAGCAAGCTGAATGCATCAAGGAAGATGTTTTTGATTTCTACTAATGTTTGCTTTTGCTTATTCTCATTTCTGAGTATCTCCTACTTCTTTCTCTCTAGTGCCTCTTGCACTTCACTTATCTATGCTAAGTTTATTGTCTTGTAGTCATAACTTGGTATGACTATTTCTTCATCAAGTGTAGAGTATCCATAGTGAAGTACCCTTGCTACCTTGGTGGAGCTCAAGCCTGGTGCTAAAATTTGTAGTGGTACTACATCAATATTTGGTTGCTTGGTAGGAGTCCTTGTAATAGGCAAGTTAACCAATGTTTGTATTGCCTCTTGCTCTCTTTCCTTGGGGGTTTTTTTCTTTTCCTTAGCTTCCTCACTTCTTCTTTGATCAATTACAATGATTTGAGGAGGTGCACCTTGACTTTGTGCTATAGGATCCTTTTGTCCTATCTACTCCTTTGCTGACTCCTTGGTAGTTGAAGTTATTGTCACTATGGAATCAACCTTAGCAGTTGTGTCTTGTGTTGCTTGCTCTTTTGGTTGATCACTTGTAGCTATAGAAGGTTGTGAAGGTGGTACTTGTGTGTTCACCTTCTCCTTAGTTATTTTAGCTACACCCTTTTGTAACTCTTCTAAACTCACCAAAATAGGACTTGTACACAATTGTAATTGCAAAGTTATTTGGTGAAGGAGCTTTTTGAGATCCTTTGTAGTCAATGGATTGATATCCTAAACTGAGGTATCAAGAACATCCTTTACAATTAATTTCTTTGTAGATATAGGTGATGCATGTGGAGGACTTGGTGGTGGCAATTGTGTGTCTTGGACACTTTGTTCTTGGCGTTGCTCCTCAGTTATCACTGCCTCATCACCTTGTTGTGTCTTCTCCTCCACTGTAACCTCTTCTTTCTCTTCTCTTTCTCTCCTTCTTCCTTCTTCTCATTTTCCTCTTCTTCTTCACCATCATTTCTTCCCTCAAAAGGATCTTCTTTTCCTTCCTTGATAGTAGTCAATCCATAAATCAATTTCCATATTTGTGTGAACTTCTTTACAATATCCTCAATTTTATTCTATAAAATGTTGAAGGCTCTATATTTGGGTGCAAATTTACTCCCATATTTCTTGCTAGCCTTACTTATTTGACCTTTTGTAAGGTCTGGCATTACATGAGCCAATATTGACTCCCTTATTTCCTTCTCCATATTTAGGCAATAATGCCATTTATTTTCAACAGTGGAGCTTAGCTCCTTAGGCGGAATTGTCCAGTTCAAGTGGAGTAGTCTTGAACTTGGCCATCATAGTGTAGATAGATTCTTCCACTATGTTATGCTCTTCCCTTGAAATTTTATTAAAATCAATAGTTTTCAATCCTATTAAATCTCCATTATCTCTAATGTTATCATAAAAAATTTCAAGATCAAATTTGGTGGTGTGACTTACCAATCTAAATTGCTCATTGTCAGATTTTGTCTTCTCTTCATCTAACTCTAGGGGTGCCACATATTTTCTTCTTTTCTTTTCTACTAGCCCTCCTTGCTCTATAGAATTTTTCTTCTCCTATTCCTTACCCACTTTTGTTGTTTCCCTTGTGTCTTCCCTAGTAGTAGGTTTGGCTAGGCTTGGCTTAGCTCCTTTCTTTTTCCCTTTGGACTATGCAGCAGGCTATTTTTGTGCCTTTCTCTTCTTAGGTTCAGCCTTGCATGCTTCCTACATAGCACCTTCTTCTTCTTCTACATCTTCACCCATGCCTTGGTTTAGTGGTAATGGCTCTTGACCTTGTTCATCTTCATCATCTTCTTCTTCTTCAACAATGCCCTCACCAAATTTTTCCTTTACCTTCTTTACCAGTCTATTCTTTTTCTTTAGTGTGGAGGTTGTCTTCAATTTCATGTCCACCTTTGATCTCACCACATCATAAGTACCAAAATTTGGTGCACTCTTGTTCATTTCTTCTATTAATAATGCATTTATAGCTATAGATGCCTCATCTATGTTTATCTCATATCCAAGTGGTCTTAACCATCTAACCCTTGGTATCGTTGCTTGAATATAAATATAATTAATATCTACAAGAAAAAATACATCATTTACATGTTGTTCTACCAATGGAACTGGTATCCTTAGCCTCTATTTCATGGATTTCTTGAAATCCTCAAAATAACTTGTCATAAGAGTTTCAAAATTGGCTCCCATTTGTTTAATGTATTCATTTACTTGAGCTACTATAGACCTGTTGGTTTTCCAACTTACTTTATTGAAGGATGGAAATTCATTTTGTACATAGAAAAATATGCAAATCAACATTGCACCAAATTTGCATTATGCTCCCTTGGTTCTCCTTATTGCTCCTAGGTTTTCATTGATTTGTTGCAATTGCAATTCTGCAAGATCATAAGTATGATCCTTTTTCACTAGTTTGTAACCAACATCCATTGCAATGCAAGGTACACTGTTAAGTCTGTTGGATTGATAAAATTTATATAAAATAACCCTAATAACAAATTCAACAAGAGGGTCTTGGATAGTATCAATATTCATTCCTCTCTTGTTTCATTTGGCACCTGTGTTCTTCTCAATGGCTTCCTTTGAGTCACTTCTAAGGGTCTTTGGCCAATCTAGGGTTGTATACCCTATTAATCTATGAATGATCCTTTTTGATATCTTGATTGGATAAACTTCCATCATTAATCTTGCTAAGCACAATTCTAATCCATTCTATTTTGAAGATAGTGGGAAATTCTAGGGCACGAGTCAAACCCTTCCTCTCAATGATTTGCTACTCTTCCTTTAAAACTCTATTTTCACACAACCTATCATATGATTCTCTCATTTCCACGTCTCCTATGGCTCCTATCTTGTATTTGTAACATCTCCTAACATCTTGGATCATATCTACCTTAGGAGGGATAACAGATAGGGCTCCGACTAGGTCATTTTTGTATGCCACTTTAGGGATTGGCTAGAAATTAGGTTGTATAACTTCATTTGACACAAGTTGGACCTGAAATGGCTCTTTCTCCTATGGTTTCCTAGAACTAGATGCCATTTGTGTGATCTAGGGTTTAAACACAAAGAAAATGTAAAACTACGTAGCTCAGCACTAGTATAAATACCTTGAAATCGATGAAACTAACCTAAATCACTGTTGAAATTGGCTCAAATACTAGATTCTCATTCTTCACTCTTCTTTGCCTTTTCTCTTTATTCACAATGAAGAAAAATGTTTCAAAATGTAATAATATACCCTCATTTCATTGCATTTAATGCTTAGTGCATTTACAACTATCCACTCGGCTTCTTAAGCATTTTTGCATTACTCAGCTTCTATTGTCTTTCAAACACTTGATATCCATTGAAGTATCTGTTACTCAACTCAACTAAAATTTCTCTTCACTTGGCTTCCACTACCAAATTGGCTGCAACTAATCACAAGATCATAAGTATGATCCTTTTTCACTAGTTTGTAACCAACATCCATTGCAATGCAAGGTACACTGTTAAGTCTGTTGGATTGATAAAATTTATATAAAATAACCCTAATAACAAAGTCAACAAGAGGGTCTTGGATAGTATCAATATTCATTCCTCTCTTGTTTCATTTGGCACCTGTGTTCTTCTCAATGGCTTCCTTTGAGTCACTTCTAAGGGTCTTTGGCCAATCTAGGGTTGTATACCCTATTAATCTATGAATGATCCTTTTTGATATCTTGATTGGACCATCTTCTAGCCATAAACTTCCATCATTAATCTTGCTAAGCACAATTCTAATCCATTCTATTTTGAAGACAGTGGGAAATTCTAGGGCACGAGTCAAACCCTTCCTCTCAATGATTTGCTACTCTTCCTTTAAAACTCTATTTTCACACAACCTATCATATGCTTCTCTCATTTCCATGTCTCCTATGGCTCCTATCTTGTATTTGTAACATCTCCTAACATCTTGGATCATATCTACCTTAGGAGGGATAACAGATAGGGCTCCGACTAGGTCATTTTTGTATGCCACTTTAGGGATTGGCTAGAAATTAGGTTGTATAACTTCATTTGACACAAGTTGGACCTAAAATGGCTCTTTCTCCTATGGTTTCCTAGAACTAGAGGCCATTTGTGTGATCTAGGGTTTAAACACAAAGAAAATGTAAAACTACGTAGCTCAACACTAGTATAAATACCTTGAAATCGATGAAACTAAGCTAAATCACTGTTGAAATTGGCCCAAATACTAGATTCTCATTCTTCACTCTTCTTTGTCTTTTCTCTTTATTCACAATGAAGAAAAATGTTTCAAAATGTAATCATATACCCTCATTTCATTGCATTTAATGCTTAGTGCATTTACAGCTATCCACTCGGCTTCTTAAGCATTTTTGCATTACTCAGCTTCTATTGTCTTTCAAACACTTGATATCCATTGAAGTATTTGTTACTCAACTCAACTAAAATTTCTCTTCACTTGGCTTCCACTACCAACTTGGCTGCAACTAATCACTCAGCTTCTACTAACTTTGGCAATCAACATGACATGTATTTGGATTTTACTTGGCATCTAAAGGCAACTTTTCTTATTTGGCAATACTAGTGAAAACTTGAAGTTTTTGCTTTGCATCTCTATTCATGTTGATCTTTCCTTTTTAGCACTTTCTTGTATAAGAATTGATGTTTGATAAAGCTTTTCATATCAATTCCACATACCTTCTTTTACTTAGTTAGATGAAGTGTGACCACTTGACCTTTTAGGTTAAGTGATCCCTTCATTTGATGTGTTGCTCCATCTTTCTTCTTCCAAGTCTTATTCATTTCTCCTTTGATGTGTTCAACATCTACCTTCTCTTTTTCTTTGTTGAACTTTGAGTTGGGTGCCTTTGACCTTGTTGGATAATTCTTGCTGATATGACTAGTCTTCAAGAAACTAAAGCATGTAGCCTGGTTGAGCCATCTATTGTAGTTTCCACTAAAATGTGTTCTTATGCAATTCTCAAGGATGTGTCTATATTCCTAATAGTAATTACAGCTATACTTGGAGTTGTAGTCCCAATTGTAGTGATATCCATGATTATTTCCCCTTGCTGGTTGATTAGGTGTCTGCATAGGATTTGATCTACACGCAAAAGCTCTATGTCCATACTTCTTGCAATTGTAGTAGTGACCTTCAAATCTGGGTGTTCTAATAGTCCAAGTCCTGTAGTCATGTGCTTGATGTCCTTGCTTGTTGCACTTGTGACAGTGACCCACATTCTAAGATTTGTCATGTTGATGAGCATTTTTTCTCTTGCACACATTAGAGGTATGTCCCTTTTTACCACAAAAATGATAAGTAGGTTTAATGTTCTTACCTTTTTTACTTCTTTCTTCTACACTCTTGGTTGACTCTCCTTTTTTAGTGTTGGTGTATCCTAGTCCTGTAGTATAATTGCTAGCTCTTGGTGATTTCAGTAGCTATTCAAAGTACTTGATGGCCTCATTAGGTTTATTGAAGCTCTCTACAATTTTCTTTTCTCTTTTTAGGTCATTTTACAGTTGTTCATTTTGCATCTTTAGTGTGGAGATCTCAATATCCTTGATATTAAATTCATGATGTGTATTCATCATCTGACTTAGGGTGTCTAGCTACATGTTTGAAATTCTTGCAAGTTCAATTGAATTTTCTTCCAATATATTAGCAAGGTTTCTCTTGTCATCTTCTAGCATAGCCTTATCTTCAATGGCTCTTTTCTTCTCTTTAGTTACTTCACAAAGCATCATGGCTTGTGATTCTTGTTCAATCTTGAGAGTTCTGATCTCTTCTACTTGATCTCTATTCTTCTCCATTAGGTCTACTATTACTACATCAAATTCTTTGGAGTCTCCATTCACAAATGATTTTGAGGTGTCAATCTCCTTGTATTGTGTATCATTCTCAACTATGGCAATCTCTCTTCTTCTCTTTAAATATTTTCTCAGTTCTTACCTGGCTTCTTACAAAGTATCAATCACTTAGTTTTCTATGATCTTCCTAAGCTTGTAGACTTCCATTTACAAATATTTTCTCCAAGATATGAGGCTCCTCATTGAGAACTAGGCTCTAATACCAATTATTGGAATTTACAAGTGGGAAGGTTTACTTCTTGGGGGGGGGGGGGGGGGGGGGGGGGGGGGTTGAATCAGAAGTAACTAACTTTAACCTTTTAAAACTTTTAGTTTGGATCATTCACATGAATTTAACATATCTACTTATCATGAAAAATAAATACATGCATGAAAATAGGTAACATAAGATTTTGGTAACCCAAAAACCCTCCAAAATGAGAAGGTAAAACTGGGGTGGGGATGACACCCACAAATTATCACTGCAGCAATATGTAACTATTTAAGGTTACAAAGTTTGACCAATTCCAATGGTTCGCCTTGTGAAAGGCCTATCTTGTTAAAGACCTTACACCTTGTTAAAAGCAACCTAGTTAGAGGATTTACAAACACTCACTTGGAATGTTACCATTTTAAAGGATTTAGCACCTTGTTGAAAGGTTTACAACATGGTTGTTAGACCAACCTATCATCATAAGATTTCCATTCCTAATATAATGGGTAGAAAGTATTAGAATCTAATGACCTGATGACTTAACATCTTTAATTTTTTATTCGAGATTCTTGTTCTACACAATCTAATCTGATACTTCTTGATCTGATATGTTTCTAATTGAAATTTTGATACTCTATTCTAACCAACTAGATTTTGCAATCTTGCTCTTCCCTCTAAGTCCTTATACCCATCTAGACCTCACTAAAATTCTCTTGTACAATAATTTCTTACACAGATATTAATTATGGGGTTTCGTCCTCCTTTTAAAGGTTTTGAAGACTTAGGGTTAGGTATGAATCTATGATCAATATTCATTCTTCTTTTCTCACTCAATTCTTTCACTTTTCCTATTGGTTGCATGCTTTCTCCATTTTTCTTATTGGTTGCATGTTGATTAAGTAGGGAATACAAAAGATTCAATCTTATCTTTAAGATCTTTTGAGATTCATCCTAAGTCACCTCAAAAATGGTTTACATCTAAGTTTGTGAAGGCACAAACTCATATGTTGATTTTGTGTTTCTCGACACTTACTAATTAGTGATGCTCAACACATATAAGAATTCTATCTCCCTCGGCATCAATACTCTACTCAACAACTATAGTGACTCATAATCACTTATCACTTGACATTTAAATCTTGCTTGGCACCTGAAGTTCACTCAGAACCTATTGAATTTCTAACTCAACACATACTATAGCTTGGCATCTGTATTATACTCAACATCAACTTAGAAATTGGTTAAGTGTGTTGACACTCAATTGTCAAAACCAATTTGATTCCAACATATCCAATATAAAAATCTCATGTATACTAAGGTTTGTCATATATGTCATTATAGTCTATAAAAGGTGAAACATGTACCATCAAGATTGTTTATACTAATGACATATATATTTTTTGTATATTAATAGGTGAATTTGTGTTACCACCATCAAATGTTCTCTCTCACTCATACTAAGAATTATGTGTCACTATCAAGCATATTAGAATGGAGTATCAAGAAATATATGCTTGTCCAAATGATAATGTTATTTATCATAAAGAATGCAAATATGCAATAGAATTCCCCAAATTTCATATGAGAAGATATCAAGATGATTAAATGACAAAAAAGGTTCCTTGCAAGGTTCTTCATTACATCCCCATTATTCCACATCTTAAATGATTATTTAGATGTAGTAGCTTGGCACAATTTATGGATTACCATTTATGCAATAGAGGTTGAGATGATATTATTTGGATACTTGTGGATGATTCAAAATTGATGGACATAGAGTAAAAGTGGCCACACTTTGAAGAATAACCTTAAAATCTCAAACTTTCTCTGACAGTAGATGATGGCAATCCATTTAAAGAGATGAGATCTATTTACTCATTGTGACCTTTTTTTGTTATCAATAATAACCTTCCTCCATGGATGTCAATAAAGAGGGAGAAAATTATGTTGGCAATGATTGTTCTAGGTATTTTATAGTTATCTACATGTAATCATAATTTTTGCAGTAAAATGGCCACAATAATTATCTGATGTTGTTATTCATTCAATTAAGTAACTGCCAAATGAAAGATATGAATGTATATATTGCACCTCTTATCAATGAGTTATTGGTGTCATGGAATGGTTTCACTATGTATGACATCTCTAGATCAATTGGACAAAGATAATTTTAATTCCATACAATTCTTATGTGGACCATTCATGATGCCCCATGGTTGACACATTTCTATGGTATGTTATGATCAATTCTAGTTGTACATGATAATTCTAATTTTAAAAATTAACATATTGAATCCAATTGTATCATTATCTTGTAGGTCTTCAAACAAAGGGAAAATTTTCATTTTCAATGTGTGGTTTAAATATGAAATCCCTTCATTCCAAAAGTTTAGGAAAGTAGGTGTTTGATGAGTATAGGCATTTCCTCCATAGAAATCATAAGTATCAAAGTGAAAAAAAAAAAAATTCAATGGGAAAGAAGAGACTACATCAAAGCCACAAAGAATGAAACCTCACCTATAGTAGTTGGAATATAATAGAATATAAGGTAATATCATTCAAGCTAATGGTTTATGTTTAGAAATTATATATTTTGATTGTGTTTTATTGATCAATAGAAACAATGGATCCTTGATGAACTTCCTCCAATAAACACTATTTTTTTGCTAGAGAGAGGATATATCACATAGCACCATCCTTATTACATTATTTGGGCCTATTTTCCATGGATGGCATAAAGGTCTCTTACAAAAAAGTTGTCAAATTGATAGAGTATGTTAGACCTTGTTATGAAGTAGTTGGATACATATTGTTAGATCAAAAAAAGTATGTGTAGGTATGTACTCGTGGAAAATTATATACAACAAAATGTTAGTGAAATAAAGTAAAACAATAGCTATATAGATTTATAGAAGGCCAAAAGAATTAGGAATTATTGTAGGTTTTATAAATGGTACATGACTTGCATCAACTAAGAAGTAACCCAATTGCATATTTGAGGTGCATGAGGGAAATTGTGTATTGATAAAATAAATATGTAGAGGAAAAGAACTTCTTACAATTTGAATCACATAGATACAAACAAAGCCACTATCATGGATGAGGTGGTACATACTATGCACCATTTAAATCAACTCCAATCAATAATTCCAATAGAATCATTAAATTATTAAAAAAATTAGATAATTTTTCTACTATTATGGTATTAAATATGAAATGAACTTGTACATGATTTAAATTTGTTTAAAAATTAAAAATCTATCTCTTCTTTTAATTAAAATATTTTGATAATTTTCTATTATTTAATGTAACTTAGAATAAGAACACATGTGTTATAACATGTCTCAATATTTTTTTTGAAATACAAGGCTATAATATGCATCAATAGCCACACAATATGCATGATGATGATGGTTCTCATGGGACTTCTTCTTTTAGATAGTGTTGGTGTAAATAACTATTTACTTATTACACTTACTTAAGTTTACTTAGGTTAATGCATTAGTTTATTATTTTGCATTATTTTATTATTTTTATTTGTGAGACACTTAGGAGTTTGTGCACTCTTGTGAGTTGTCATGATGACATCACAAGGGTCTGCACCTCTTTTAAGCACATGATGTTTACAACACAAATCTTCTACACACATATGACACTTTTTCATTCTTATCCATTCATCTAGAATGTTGGATAAGGTGCTTAGTTGTCTTATCTTCTGGTTGTTTCTAGAGACATTCTAGGTGCTTCCTAAGAGGCCTTTATATACAAGCACTCCTAGTGTGTTGTACATGACATTCTGAATAGAGTAATGTATTTGAACATACTTTGATTAATTGATCATATCCATCTTTGGTCTATTGTGTGCTTGTGTTTGAGTTCTTAGTTCCTGGGTGAATTTTTCCCTTAGGCAAATTCTTACATGGTATCAGAGTAACTTGGAGATTTTCTCATCACATAGCCATTCGAGACCATCATCTTGCTTCATCACCACAGCTCAACTTTGGAGTGCTATAGAAATTGGGAGCATCTAGCACTAGATTTGACCTCGCCATGGCATCTGAAATGTTGATTCGGTGAAAATCAGCTACAAAGCTACCTACCCTAGGCCAAAGTCAATTGTGAGGCAAATTTTTTTTTGCAAACCAGCAGCTGAAGGACTGATTTGCAAAATTGGTATGATCATTTCAGATCTATATATTTAATTATTAGATCTACATTTTTTTCATCTGCATCTCTGTTATTTTTTTGGATCTGCATTATTTTCCAATTTTTTTTTGGCCATAGTGCCATAGGAGAGATATTTTGCAAGTGAAGATTGAAACTTGTTGGTGCAAATTTGATATTTGCATCCCATTTAGAAGGTCCAAAAACCCCCAAATTAGATTTTGTTTCATCCAAATCGGACATCTGAGGCAAAATCTAGAGCCATTTATTTTGTGGAGGTGCGGCGACGATTCAAAAAAATAACCATAGCAACGATTTTCAAACAATTACATCTTCCTCATACGGACTCCTTTTTACGAGCAATTTTTTTTTGTTTTGGGGTAGGATTTCATCATCTACACATTGGTGCATGTGGTTTGAAATCTTTGTTTCTAAATTTTTCTACAACTCCAAAATCTCAAATTTTGCCACTTAAAATGCTTGGTACGGGCTCATCTGGACTCCAAATCAGGTTCCATTTTTTTTGAAAGTGCATTTCTTTTTGTCTACTTTACAAATCTGCAATCACATTATAGGTTTTGTAGACAGAAATACTACTTTCAGAAATAGGCCCTAAATTGGCAAGTGGCTTTCAAGTGCAAATAACATTTTTTTTTGGGGGGCTTCTTGATTTTTTTGGAGGTTTCTTTGATTGGTCCATCATGGAAGAGGAAGATTTGATTGAATTGACCCCACACAACTATCATGAATGGAGTCAACTTACTATCAAATATCTCCATCAGCACAATGTACTGCCCTATGCACCAGATCTTGAGTTTACTTTTGATCAGCGTGACATCATTTGGCATACTTTCTATTTACATATGGAATATAAAGTTCTAAAAAAGATGATCAAAATTAAGTCATCTAATCCATATGTTTTTTGGATGTATCTTTGGGAGCATTATGGAGATCCAACTATTCCTCCATTCCCAGAAGATCTTCTTCCACTAGTTGTAGCTAACTCCTCTTCAGATGAGATCACACCTCCAGCTCCTATTGCTTGTACTGATCCTATTTCAGCCACAATTGCTTCAGAATTAGTGCAACAGGATACTTCATGTCTTCCTACTCTACCTTCATGCGAAGACTTTCTTTCAGACATTGTACAGTTATTAATGGAGTCTCACATTGAAGATGTGGGAGATATTCTTGATAAAATTCATCTTCTTTTTGAGGTGAATACTTCATCCTTTTCCCCAGTGATGAATTCATGTACTTTAGCACTGCAAGGTACTCATGGTCTTCCAAGTGATGATTTCTTGCCAGACATTTCAGTTCTATTCTTGGAGTCACACACGATAGATATGGGAGACTTTTATGATGATTTCTCTCTTCTCTTTGCTGAGGAGTCTTCTACAGTTGTTGCGAGGGCCTACTCTGACCCTCAACTCCATGCTCTACATGATCAATCCTTCTAGATTGGTGTGATTGTGGATTCCTCTTTATAGCATCTGCAGGAGATCTCTCTCACATTTAGGAAGACTGTTGGTTTCCTGAGATAGGTTCTACCTCCTTTCTTGTTTGATCTTCTCTTCTCTTCAGTAGTTTTGGAGGAAGCCATCATTAGTATTGACACAGGGACTTTTGGATAGGCTTTAGGGACACCGATCATCATAGAGATTCCTTCTCCATATAGGGGACATATCTCACATGTACCCTTGCTCTTGTTTCTTCCAAAGGGGAGGAACATCATACAGAGGTCATGGATCAACTTCTACAGAGGAGAATTCTTCACTAATCGACACACTACTTTTAAGGAAGGGGGGGGGGGGGGGGGGGACTACCTTGTCTCCATCTTCTCCTTTTGGGGGGGGGACTTTTTCCTCATAGGAGGTTTTTTCATTCTCCATTCTTTCTTGTATATACATGGATGTATTTCATAATGGGGGGTTCTTGATTACTCCATCCATCCATGCATCCATATTTATCTCTTTTTTTCGGGGAGGGTTTTTCCCATGAGGTTTTCCCTCTTTCCTTGCTTTATGAGAGATTTGCATTTTCATTATGTACATGGGTACCTAACATGGCCTAGTACCTAGGACCCATTCTGCATCTTCATCCTAGTTTCTTAAGCTTAAGGACATTCCCCTAAGTTGCACTTAAGGGGGGGTGTTGGTGTAAATAAGTGTTTACTTATTACACTTACTTAAGTTTACTTAGGTTAATGCATTAGTTTATTATTTTGCATTATTTTATTATTTTTATTTGTGAGACACTTAGGATTTTGTGCACTCTTGTGAGTTGTCATGATGACATCATAAGGGTTCGCACCTCTTTTAAGCACATGATGTCTACAACACAGGAATCTTCTACACACATATGACACTTTTTCATTCTTATCCATTCATCTAGAATGTTGGATAAGGTGTTTAGTTGTCTTATCTTCTAGTTGTTTCTAGAGACATTCTAGGTGCTTCCTAAGAGGCCTTTATATACAGGCACTCCTAGTGTGTTGTACATCACATTCTAAATAGAGCAATGTATTCAAACATACTCTGATTAATTGATCATATCCATCTTTGGTCTACTATGTTCTTGTGTTTGAGTTCTTAGTTCCTGGGTGAATTTTTCCCTTAGGCAAATTCTTACAGATAGGTAAAAGTCATTATTTGTGTATAAATTAGATACAAGAAAAATGTAAATGCGTATTTTCATTTTGTTTTATTATTCACTACTTTTTTGGATTAATTTTAAATGTAGTGATAATAATATTGTTCTCATAAATGAGTTTTGATTAGAAAATGGGAAATGAACAAGTAGTCCATGAAGAGCCACAAGATGAGAAGGATCAATTCATTGTTGATTTTGCATCAGCCGCTAATCCTATGGTTGCACTATAAAAGGTCCTTCATGCACTATGAATAGAGTTAGCTTGATTGGCATCAATTCAACCTTAAACTCCTAAAATATAGAGAGAGGATGAGTTGGTGCACCTGGTTTAGACTTATATAGTAAGTATTAATGTAATTTTTTATTATAACAAAAGTTTAATAATGGTTTTTATAGTATACACTTTTATTTATGTCATTAACTAAAATGTGGATGTGTTATTTCAAAAAGGATGTAGAATATACTTTAAAAGGAAATGCCTCAGATGCAGATACTTTAGGTGGTTCAAGTACATTGCATGTTCTATCCTCCACTTGTGTTTTGCTGCAACAATTTGATTTTTAATATTTTAATAATCTTATCCATGGTTGTTCATATTTTTTTAATTCTCTAACTATCTTATGTTTTAGTGCCTAGCATTGATCCTATGTTGAGTATGCCACTTCTACGAGGAATAACCACATAGGTAATGTTGACCATGATGTCGGAAACATAATTCATTGTTGATTTTGCATTAGTCTTTGATCCTATTGTTGCACTACAAAAGGCCCTTCATGCACTATGAAGAGAGTTATCTTGATTGGCATCAATTCAACCTTAGACTCTTGAAATATAGAGGAGAGAGGATGATTTGGTACACCTAGTTCATACTTATACAATAAGTATTAATGTAATTTTTAATTATAACAAAAGTTCAATAATGGTTTTTATAGTACACTCTTTTATTTATGTCATTAACTAAAATTTATATGTGTTAATTTATAGAGGATGCAAAATAATTTAAAGGGAAATGCCTTAGATGTAGATACTTCTAGTGGTTCAAGTACATTGCATGTTCTATCCTCCACTTTTGTTTTGCTAGAACAATTTTTTTTTTTTAATAGTTCTAACAATCTTGTCCATGGTTGTCCATATCTTTTATTCTCTAACAATCTTATTTTTCAGCACCTCAGATTGATCCTATGTTGAGTACACCTCCTTCTACAAGGAACATAACCACATAGGTAATGTCAACTATAATTTTGGCAACACATAGCATAGCCATAGATGCGATGATAATGCCTATTAGTACATAGATCCCTCTTTTTCTCTCTCATTTTTCATTTTTTTATTTCACTTGAACTATTCTTTCTTAGGGTAAACTTTGTAATATTGGATTCATTTTATGTAGAAGGTGATGATGAAGTTCTTGGATGTATTTGTGTTAGATGTACGAGAATAATAGAGAATTGTGATCAGTTTCTTGTGAGCATTAAAGATGGACTTCACATGAGAGTAGCTCAACTTCTAGGTACTTTAAAGATTAATCCATTTTTTTAGTATACAATCTTATAATCTTAATCCAATGCACTAACCCCTTGTGTAGTCCCTTGCAATAACTAATAATCCTATTATTATTTTGCAGGGAATAATCATTTTTTTGAAAAAGTTAATGATGAATATTTGCACATATTTAGGCTGACCATATGCACAGGGTATCATATTTTGATTTCATTGCTAGATCAAATTTCCTTTGATCCATTTCTTTAAGTATATTAAAAGGTAGATTCACTTCATTTACGAATCTAACAATTTTTTTTCTTTAAAAGGTAGAATTTACAAGATAAAGAGTTAAACAACAAACTCATTGAGGCTATGAACAAACTTTTTGGACCCAATGTCTTTCAAAAACTTAGGCTACTTAAGAAAGCAAGCCAAGCTTTGAAGTATATTAGGAACAACTATAGGTCTCAAATAGAATGCAACCCTTATTAGGAGAAACTCCCCTATGTTCCTATTAATGAGTGGGATAATCTTAAAAGGGATGACATTGAGAGAAGCACAAGACATAATGGAGAAATACTACCACTTGACAAAAGAAGCTATGAGATAATATTAAGAATAAAATTATGTACTAATTACTCTTTGTATTTATGTGATCTAACATATTTCAAACTTCATATATGTTGCTTGACATATCAAAGGCAACATAAGAAAGAAAACTAAAGTATAGGCAACAAAAGCTTAGCTCGGGTGGATATTCAAACTTGTTGTAGGAATTAAAAGTTTTAGTAAATGAAAATCATATGCAAATATTTATGAATTGCAATCAATTTGATTTTGATGAAATTCACTAGAACAAAAAAACATGATACCAAGTAAAAATGTAGGGCTTCAAGTTTAAAAAAATAATTTAAGAAGAGGACACAAAAATAGCCTACAAACAAGGCTATATAGTCATGGCTAAATGATTCTAAGCAATGAGTGAGCAAGGTTTTTTTGTTGGATCTTTCAATTGGGTAAATAAGCCAATTTATTTTTATTTTAAATTGAATACTTTAAAAATTATTGTATTTGATGTTAAGTTCCAACATAAAGTGAATATATATATTTTAAGTAAGGAAACAATGATTATATATTTGTTTAAAACTTTAAAGTAAATATATTTATATGTACTGAAGTCAATAATTAACATTTCTTAGTATTTTTCTTATATTTATATGTATATATTGTTGATAAATGCACTAATTATTTACATTGGAATGCAACCTGCCAATCTTGATACACCATCCAAGCATGATGGAGGCATCGATTTGAATGTGCATTGTAGTACTCAAGGTATACATTTTCTATTCAATTTTTCATTATTGAATTATTAATACAAGTAAACATTTTAAATTGAATTTGGTGTAGTAATACAAATTTAATTATAATATGTGTTGGGATTAATAATGTTGGAAATATTCAATATATGATAAGTTACTGAGAGGGAGGGGTGAATCAGTAACGTTAAATTCTTCTAACTAAATTTTCCACAAAACAATCTATGCTACTGCATGTATTAATACTGAAAGTTAAAACATTCATCGCACAAAAGAACACAATATTTTGGTGACCTAGAAACCTTCCAAATAGAAAGTAAAATTGGGGTGGGGATGATACCCACAAAAATTTAATACTATAGCATAAAGTTGGCATGTTAAGGCTTACATTGACCACTTATGGTGATCTACCCTATTAGAAGCACAAAGGACTACTAGGTCCACTTTGTTAGAGGATTTACAAACATACAATGAAGTATGCACTCGGTTAAGAGATTTGTGCAAACACTGTTAAGTCTACCTTGTTAGAGGATTTAGAAACTAATTCACCTATTAAGATGAAGTAGTGGATCTACTTACAACTAATTGCTGATAAGATTCTTTATGCACTGATCACCTTATGTGATGGATATAACTTTTCTGCCTCTGTATTGACCTTGCTATATTCCTTGAACTGTTGCTGATAATCCTCTATAGGTACTTCACATTACTTCACTATTTCTTCATTCATATTTGATATCTTACATTACACCTTACATATATACCTTTCAAATTTACAAAACTTCAAGGTCAGCCAAAACACAAGTGAACAAATACATTACAGAGTCAACCCAATAGTAAATAACTCGCGTTCACTGAAATGACTCGGTGACCTTCTGATACATGGTGTCCACTGCATTACTCAGCATCTTCATGAAATCAGTAGAAGTAAAGGCTCAATCCATACTAATCACTCAATGTAGTTCTAAACTCGATAACCATTGCTGACTTGGTAGATACTGCACACTGAGCTTACCTTGCTTCACTCGGTAAATACTGCTTCTTCCAATGCTCAATTTACACTGAATCTCCTAGAAACAAAATTACTACTCAGTAGACATTGTGGATCATGGTAGACACTAAGAAGCTTGGTAGAAACTGTTGATCTTCACATTGCTTGTATTTACTTGGTAGCTTCAAAAATGCTTAGTGTAAACTGCTTAACTGCTTAAGTAACCACTGAATGCTCGGTATAAACTGTAGACTGAGTGATGAGCTCGATAAGCATTTAGACTCAAATAAGTGTTGTCACTAATGAAAAATACAACATAATGCCAACAATCTCTGCCTTTGGCATTAGTGACAAAAATACTTATGAATCAAAACTTATGTTAACTGACATTCTAATTTTGATTTTTCAAAATTGATCTTTGTAAAGCTATTGTATATACATATCTTACATATCTCTCCCATACATATGGCATAATATATACATAGCTTTTATATATACATATGCCAATTTATTTTCTTTCTTATTTCTCCACAAGTCTCTTTTACTCCCCTTGCTCTCTTCCCTTGTTCATCTCATACTCCCCCTTTTTGACAATAATGCCAAAGAGTATATATAGTAAATTCAAATAGAGACACTAAAATGTGAGAGAAATTCAAAGTGTACCTTGAGAATAAGAGACAATGTCTTATCCTAATTATCTTGCAAAATTTTGCAGGTGGATAGTACGACTTGAACTTCTGCAGAAAGTTCAATCAAATTATCTACTATAGAAAAAATGTTGTCTTGGATCACTATTTTTGAATAAGAAATATGTTTCTACATTTGGTCCATGACTGGAAGGATCATATTTTGGATTTCAATCAGTGTAGACCTAATCCTAGCTTCATCTCTAAGTTGCTCTGCTTGCATTTCTAACAAAAAATTCATCTTCATGTGATGTGATGAGCTTGAACTATGGTCAAGCTGTAACTTTTGACCACTAGCCTTCATGTCCACATCAATTTTATTTAATTTTTCTTTAACATCCTTGGTGTACTTAGTAACATCACAAAGCTTGCCAAAAAGTAATGTTACATTTGTAAAAGATTTCTCAAGGTTGCTCAAAATTGTGGATAATTCTACCTTCTTTATTGCAATGTGATGAGCAATGTGCTCAAGCACCTTATTGTCAAATTTCTTCTTTGCCTTTTCAATGAGCTTCTCTTGGCCAGAAGTGTCCTCATTGAACTTATTTATAGCCTCTTCTAATTGTAACAAAATGTGTTGAGATGGATCAACATCAACAACTATAGCTTTAGTAATTATGTTTTTGGCATTCTTGATTATTGTGAATTCTTTGTCCCTCTCTTCTCTTAACTGCTTATGCCTTGCATTTTGCTCTAAAAGCTAACTGACCAATCTCATTTCACTGGTTAAGGTAGTGTCCAAATCTATCTTGGGGATAATAATTTCTTTATCCAAGTCTACATCATCATCAATTTCCTTACTAGTAAGCAGAAGTTTTAGAGGAGTCTTTGGTTTTACTTCAACGCTTACTTCCTTGGATTTAAAAATAGAAATAATAGTTGATATAGATGGACTAGAAAAAAAAACTTGAATTGGTCCAACTAGAGGAAAACTAAGAGAAGTACCAACTGTATCCAAAATTGATGTGCTTCCCAAAAATGATGTACCAATAGGTAATGTACAAGCTGGAATATTTACAATTGAAGAACTAATAGAAATTGGTGCAATTAGAGCTGTGGAAGACAAAATTGTAGAATATGTTGGCAGATTTACTGTACATGAAGTAGAAGATGTTGACATAGATGTGGAACTGACATCTATGCACATTGCTATGATGGATTTCTCAGGTGTTGATGAAGAGGGATACAACTTGGTAGATGAAGTAACTGATACTTCCATAAAAGATGCCTAGAACTATGGGGTGGTAGGAGCAAATGATATTTTTGATGTAAATGTAATCAATCATGCTAAAGATGACTCCAACCCTGATGATGTTACCAGCTTAGGTGGAGAGTGAGGAAGGGAAGCAATGACTTCTACTGCAATCTTCATTGGATCATCTTCTTCATCCACTTCCTCCTTGTCTTCCTCTTCAACTTCTTCCCCTTTCTCTTCATCATCATCCATTAGTGCTTGATAGTCTTCAACATCAAAAGTAGTACATGGAGTGTTATTATCTTCTTCATCATCACTATCACTATCATCATCCTTGATCTCAATTGGATCATCCCTAGGCTTATGCAAATGATAGATATTCTTCCACATGTTTGTTGAATCTCTTACAACATGCTCAATGTCCTTAGTTAGAATCAAACATGTTTGAAATCTATCATCATTTTACCTTAATTATTCTTCATGGCTACCTTTACTTCTGCCTCAGTGAGATTTGGTAACAGTTTCTTCAAGGATTGTTCATAGATGTCCTTGGCTATCTATGTGACTGACTCCCACCTCTATTTTAGTCTTAATAATAATTCTTTTATGATCTGAGGAGCAATCTGGTCTGGGGAATACTTCCACTTTCCCATTTTGGTGAGTACCAATTCCTCAATCTACATCTTTTCGACATCAGTTCTAGTTTCAAACTTTAAACCCTTGAAGTTTGTGATGCCAGCTCCTTCTTCCATCTATTTTAGCCTTTCTTGGAAGGTAAGTTGGGGCTTTTTGAATACTACTTCACCTTTATATTTTCCTTTTCCTCTCTTGGTGAAAATAAATATGGAGGCCTTTGGAGGTTTAGTAATGATAACCCTCCCTTTCTTCTTTGTTGGTTCTGCCTCCTTTTCTGATTCTTTCTCTTCATCTTCTTGTTCTTGATCCTCTTCTTCATCCTCTCCTTTTCCCTCAGTAAGCATTAAGGGACTAGTGGGAGTTTTCATCTTAGCAATCTTCTTCTTACCTTTGCTAATTGCTTGAGGTAGCTTAATTTCCAATTCAATTATGGCTTTTGCCTCATCATAAGTGCCAAAGACTAGTTGCTTGGGATCTATAGGCTCATTTACTAGTGCTTTAATGATGTCCCTGGTTTCATCAATATTGACCTCATAAGGGAGAGGTTTCACCCATGCAACTCAGGGCCTAACTACCTAAATGTATACTCTATCACAGTCTACCATAAAACATACATCATCTTTATAGTCCTCAACAAGTTTAGGAGGAATTCTTAACCTGTTGTTCATTCTTTCTTTGAAGTTTTCAAAATAATTATCCATTATACTGTCAAATTTTACACCCATTTTTGCTATGAGCTCATTTATCTAATACAAAATGGGAACATCCTTTCTCCATACAATAGAACCTTTGGATGGAAAGAATTTTTTCACATAAAATAAATGACATGTTAATAAAGAACCAAATTTGTAGGGATTTTTCTTTGATGGCTTGATGCTATCCGTATTCTTGTTTACTTGCTCCAGTAGTAGCTCTAATAGGTCAAATTCCAAGTTTTTCTTCACAACTTTGAATGCTAAGTCTACTGCCTCACATGGCACACTGTTTAAATGACTAGAATTGTAAATCTTGTGGGCAATTACATGAATTCTGAACCTCAGCTCCACATCAATAATAGTGCTAATTTTCAAACCTCTACCATCCCACTCAGCTAGGAATTTCTTTTGGAGTTCATCCTAACCTAGGGTTTTGGTGGATTTAGCTTTTCTCAAAATGGGAAGGCCTATAATCTTGTGAATCATCTTTTTGGTGATCAATATGGGCTGCTCCAACCATAACTAACCATTATGTACATAGCTAAGAATATACCTAATTCATTTTATTTGAAATTTTCTTGGTAAGTGTGATATGTGTGTCAACCCTTTTGTTTCCAAATGCTTGTGCTCAAGTTTCAATGAGCCATCAAGACACATTTCTTCTAAAGCACTATCCATTTCTAGGTTTCCTATCTCTTGAATTGAACACTTAAAATGAGTTCAGATATTGTAAATCAGAAGTACCTTTGGTGGAATTTGTGATTGTGTGCCATTAGGTTCGAGTGCCTCCACCACTACTGGAACTAACTTAAAATTTGGTGCTTTCCATTCTACACCCTTGACCAACATTTTTGATCCTCTTTTCACCTTACTGCTAGTGCTTTCAGATGCCATTGTTTCTTGGTAAGTGATGGAAATCTTTGAAAATATTCGCTTACTACAAATTTGCTTGAAATCACTTGGAATCACTTGAATGCACCTAGAAATCTCTTTGCTCTGAAGACATGGTGTTAAATGACGTTGAATTTTTCCCTTTTTGATGAAAATTTTCCACTAATGCTAGGTACCATACTGATGTAGTGCATGATAGATTGTCATCCATTGACCTAACTCAGCAAGAGTATTGACTCGACAAATGAACCAAATTCCTTTTACTCCTGACCTCACACGGTAAGGTCTTTAACCAACTTTCCTCAGTGGAGTCTGATGTAACTTAGTGAAAGATAACCTTTCTGTGATCCTAGTGTATATGGAATATTGATTGGATCATTTGCATTCCTCATATTTCTTGGAACTACTTATGATTATCTTGTTGAGTATAGCTCCAACACATTCTTAGGAATTTAGTTTAAGGGGATGGAGTCACTCACTTCTTGAGTGACTTCACTTCCATGATTTGAGCTTGTATCTTTAGTAGATTTAGGAATCCATTATGCTTCATTTGTTTCCTTATGTTGTCAGCCCTTGCTTTCTTTTCATCTTCAACTTTGCCTATATTCATGCAGTTTTTGGCTATATAACCAAGTTTAGTGCATGTGTAACACCTTATAGTAGTATCCTTCTTCCTTAGATGATGTCTTGAACAATTTATACCAGTGTTTCCATATTCTTCACAATAATGACATCTACACCAGGTATTGTAGTCTCATCCAAATATTGCCTTTACAAGTTATTCAGCTAGATTGATTGATTTGGATCTGCATTGAGATGCCTTGTGACCATGCTTTTTGTATTTGTGACATTTACCTTCAAATTTTGATTTCTCCTTGCATTCATTAGCTTTGTGACCATGCTATTGTAGTTGTAGCACTTTCCATTGAATTTTTCTTTTCCATTTCTCCAACATTTGTTTGATGTATGACCAATTTTTCCACAATGATTGCATGAGGCTTTTTTATTCCTTTTTGCACCTTACTTGGAAGATTCACCTTGTTCTTCATTGTATCCAAGTCCTGCTTTACCTTTTTGCCTATGAAGATTTTGCTCATTTTTTTTATTCAATAATTCATGTCTTCTTGTGATTTCAACATTCTTTCATTGATTTGTTTTTTAGAATTTAGGTCATTCTTCAAATTTTCAATGATTTTCTTTTCACATCTCAGTTCTCTCATTATTCTTTCATTAATTTCCCTTTCATAATTTAGATCACATCTTATTCTTTCATTCTATATTTTGAGAATTCTGATTTCTTCATTTACTCCAGTGATTTCATCAATGAGGTCTTCATACTGATTAGATCGATTATGTTATTCATTGTTTCTTGCCTCCAAGTTTTCATTTGCCTTATTCCTTTGTTCCAAAATTTCACATTGCTCAATTGATTCAATTTATTGTTCTCTTTTAAGTTTCCTTACTTCTTATTGCAAAGATTCATTCTTTGCTAGGAGTTCCTTGATTGCCTCATTAGCTTCATCTGAGTTGCTTGATGGGAAAAAGTCTTCAATATTTTCTTCAACATACTGATGGTCATCCATTTGTCTTGCAAGTTCCTTTCTTCTTTTCAAGGATTGGGAAAGATGCTCCTTTTCTTCTTTGAGTTGAGCTATGGCCATCTCCAGATCTAGCTTTTCATTTTCAATTGCCTTGTCAAGTCTGAATATCTCCATTTGTCTTTATATCTTTTCTCAAGCTGCCAAACTTTTATCTTGAGAACCATAATGCTCTGATACCAATTTTTGGAAATATTCAATAAATGATAAGTTACTGAGAGGGGAGGGGTGAATTAGTAACTTTAAATTCTTCCTTCTAAATTTGCCACAAAACAATCTATGCTACTACATGTATTAATACTGAAAGTTAAAACATTCATCGCACAAAAGAACACAATATTTTGATGAACTAGGAACCTTCCAAATAGAAATTAAAATTGGGGTGGGGATGATACCCACAAAACTTCAATATTGCAGCATAAAGTTGGCCTATTAAAGCTTACATTGACCACTTTTGGTGATCTGCCCTTTTAGGAGCACAAAGGACTGCTAGTTCCACCTTGTTAGAGGATTTACAAACATACAATGAAGTATGCACTCGCTTAAGAGATTTGTACAAAGATTGTTAAGTCTACCTTGTTAGAGGATTTAGAAACTGATTCACCTATTAAGATGAAGTAGTGGATCTACTTACAACTGATTACTGATAAGATCCTTTATGCACTAATCACCTTATGTGATGGATATAACTTTTCTACCTCTATATTGACCTTGCTATATTCCTTGAACTATTGTTGATAAGCCTCTATAGGTACTTCACATTACTTCACTATTTCTTCATTCATATTAATTTGATATCTTACAATACACCTTACATATATACCTTTCAAATTTACAAAACTGCAAGGTTGGCCAAAACACAAGTGAACAAATACATTACAAAGTCAGCCCAATAGTAAATAACTTGGGTTCACTGAACTGACTCGGTGACCTTCTAATACACAACATCCACTGCATTACTCAGCATCATCATGCACTTGGTAGAAGTGAAGGCTTGGTCCATACTAATCACTTGATGTAGTTCTGAACTCGGTAACCACTGGTGACTCGGTAGATGTAATGTGACTTGGTAGATACTGCACACTAAGTTTACCTTGGTTCACTTGGTAAACATTGCTTCTTCCAACACTCAATTTACACTAAATCTCCATGACACAAACTTACTGCTTGGTAGACATTGTGGAGCATAGTAGACACTGTTGGTCTTCACATTGCCTGTATTTACTAGGTAGCTTCAAGAATGCTCGGTGTAAACTACTTAACTAGTAAGGCTTACAAAGTAACCATTGAATGCTCGGTATAAACTATAGACTGAGTGATGAGGTCGGTAAGCATTTAGAATTGAATAAGTGTTGTCACTAATGAAAAATACAACATAATGCCAACAAATAAAACATTTTGTATTATAGTTTTAGGGGATGTAGAGGTTGTTAATGATGAGCATGTTGAGTTTTAAGCCATCGAACAAGATGATGTGGTTGGACAAGGTAAAGAGAGTCACATTTATGCTCTTTGAAATATTGAAATACTTGTAACAATTATGATAATATTTTTTAATTTAACCCAAATATGATAATATGGTTTTCATTTTATGCCAATTATGATAATATATTTTTAATTTAACCCTTTTTATTTTTTATTCCTGAGGACATGCCTTCACAAAGGGTAGTACGATCATGTGCATGGGTGAGAAGAATGACCATGATGACATGGATATGTCTTTACAAAAATATAGGGAAGTAGAAAAAAAAGACAAAAAGGAAATGATTCTCATTTATGCAACTTATTTGATAATGATTGATGTTTTAATTATGTGTTATTGAATGTTCATGAACTATATATTTTTTTAATAAATATTGATGAATGTTAAGTGTTAATGAATGCTAATGAATCTTATGTGTTAATGAATGTTATCATGTGATAATTCATGAATGTTATATTTTATTAATAGATGAATGAATGAATCAATTTTAGATGTTAAAAAGGAATTTAGGGTTAGGTTGTGGTGGAAGGGAATGAGATTCCACCTTTATGTGGTTGGCCCTAATTAGTAGAGAATATTAAAATATTCTCAAAATCAAGTGGACCTCAACATTAACCTATGATTGTATGACAACTTTGTAGCTATGCCTAGGAATCTAACTATTTTAGGCTATACATCTAGGAGTTGCCCCTTTTCTGAAACACCTAACCCTGTAGCCAAATGCTTTCTTGTTCACACCTTGATATCTTAATTTTCAGCATCACAACTTTCTAATTCCACCTATATTTACATGTATGTGCATCTCCAATGTATATATATTTGTAAGCATGTGTATATACTTGTGTGTGTGTTTTCAAAAAATCAATATTGTGCATATCCCACACTCATGGCTTGCCACAAGACGATATTTCTTTGAGGCATTCTACAAAATAGTTCGCATGTCTTGCCTCTGTGATTTCAATAGGAATGTAGTTGTGAGGTCTCACTCGATATGCCTTAGCATAGATGACATATTTGCATTATTTTCGCAAATATGACACAAATGTCAAGTGACACATTAAAACACATCACCATTCACAATGACATTTCTCTAATGTATTAATGAATTTAAATTTTACTACACATGCAAAATCAAATTTACAAAATAAATACATTACAATGAGGCTTTAAATCTTCCAAAGGTTTTCCTTGGCTATGTTATGTTCACATGGACTTGAGCCTTGGTTCCTCATAAAACCCCATGGTCAAATTCCTGCACACTAAACTCGAGCATCAGTAGTCCAAGAAAATCATGTAAGAAATAAGTAAATATGTGCAATAAATCATTATCCCATTCAAAATTAGGCTTGTATATTTCATAATTTCAAATTAATATTCCCTTTTCTAATCATTTTCATGTAAAATATTCATAACATTAAAATATCAATCCCTGCATATCAATATTGATCTACTTTAACATGATTTGAATAAAATTTTGGAACAACCTTATAATCTATTTTCTATCATAGTGATGAAATACTGAATCCATGACTATTAATTCACTAGGCATGTGAATTAGGTCCTATTGCATATCGCAATCTATCCTTTAACACTAGTTTCTATTTAAACATTATAATTTGACATTTCAAGCATTTCTACAATTTAGTTTCTATTGAGAAATTGAAATAATTTAGAACATGAAATGAGATTATTAAATATATCAATTAGGTCCTAATGTGCAGAAATAAGTACGGATCATCAAAATGCAAATATTAAAATGACATAACCCTATAGTCTCACAAGTGTATCAAATTAAAACATTGACATTTGTAGCACCTAGGTTAACCTCACATGGAAAAATGTTATGAGAAGTCTTGATCAAGGGAAATTCGAATTCAAACTTCCCATTGACTTTTAAGGATCAAAAAGTAGTCCTAAGGGGTTATTTTGATGAAAAATAAGTGCTCTCATAATAGTGATATGGGTTGGGGGTCTAAATTTCACCTTTAGTAGGCCTAGATAACCTTGGGAACCCTCCAAACAAGTCACTTTCAAACCAATTCGAAATTTGAGTTGTTCCATGAGTTTAGCCCCACTTTTTCCACATAGTCAAAGTAGCAATTTTGGTAGGGACAAGGGTGTAAGAAATAGAGGCTTGATGTTTTTGGCAAGAAAGATAGGGGGGAGTCTTTTTAGTGGACTTGGAAAAACTAGTAGAGTGTCTTCCCACTCTCTAATCTTAGAGACTTTTAGGGTGTGGAAGCTTGGAGGGAGCTTTTCTACAACCTATCATTTCCATTTTGCAAAGGAATTCAAGGTAGGTGTTTCTTTCCATGTAGTTATTTCCTTCCATTTTGAAATTGAATCTTGGTATTGTATTCATGAGAATGTAGGTAGTGAGAATACCATTGTAAGAAAAATGTGTGGTATCATCTTGTAGCATATTGTGTTGTGTTGTGATGAGAATGTAGCATATTGTGTTGTGTTGTGATGAGAATGAAGTTTGGATTTTCATTGTTTTCTACTTTTGATTTTCCATGATTTTGTGAATGAGTGTTGTTATGGGTGTGAGGGCTTCACTCACCCTTTGGGAATGGAAGAGAAGTTTAGGGTGAAGGAGTTAGTTGAGCTTGAAAATGTATTGAGAACCTTGGAGTATGGGCTCCATTATATGCCATAATCATCCATATCTTACTCGGGGTGATAAGGGAAGTATGATGTATAAAGGAAGTTTATGGATTATGGGCTCCAAGAGAGCTACAACTGATGGTAGTGTATTTGGAGCATGATTGTGAAAGCCCCAAAAGGGCATGACATTTTTGTTTGTTGAAAGCCCCAAAAGGGCACAAAATTTGTTTATTGTAGGTATTATTTCTATATGGAAAATCTCCATTTTAAAAGCACACCCTCACCCTATGTTTATGGTTATATTGGTGAACCGTTGTAAAATATCCTTGGGATAGAATTGTTCAAGTTTGAGATGTAATGTATATGCAGTTGCAAGATTTATGTGAAACCTAGTTTGTGCCTTGTTACCCATAGTGTGAGGGTGGTCTCTTTGGAGGCCTATGGTTGGGTGGAGAGCACCCATGGTCCTTGTTTTTTTTTTTTTTTTTTTTTTTTTTACAGGTTTTGTGAGAGTGGTTCCTTAAAGAGATTAGGGTTTTACCCTTGGCCTTATTGAAGAATCAAGGGTTGTGAATAAATCAACCCTTTCATGTCACCTCATAAAGTGTTGTGTTATCAAGCTTCCATTTGTTATAATTCTTTTGAATAACTGAGAGGGGGGGTGAGTCAGTTATTCAAGGTCCAATTCCACTTTTTCAAAAATCCTTAATGGTGCATAACTGAAATGATCATGCATGCAATTGGACATTAAACAACTATTAAAAGTAAAGATGCATCACACCATAACCCTAAGAATTTGATAACCCAGAAACCCTTCTGGAGTGAGAAGGTAAAATTGGAGTGGGGATGATACCCACAAAATAACTGCGCAATTGATTTCAACCACTTTTGATGGTCTGCCTTGTTAAAGACCTACCCTATTAAAGGCTACAACACATTGTTAAATGTGACCTTGTTAGAGGGTTTCACCATACTGTTAGGAATGGGCCTAGTTAAAGAAATTTGGAACATTCACTTGGAATGTCACCCTGTTAAAGGATTTATAACATGGCTATTAAACCAAACTAAGTCCATAGGATTTATACTAATTGTTATAATTGCTAGAGAGTAACAATAATGACTTTTTATCTTATACAACTCACAACATATCTTGTAGATTTCAGTTCAATCCTTTGCTTGGCTTTAATCATTGTGGCTCTAACATCTTGTCTTCCTCTCAAGCTTCATCTCCTTGAGTCTTCTTACTCATCATACCAATGCAATCATCCTTGTGGTCATCTATCAAAATTGAGTTTTTGTGCTTTCTTCCCCCTTAGCACCTTCTTCAGCACTTCATGCTTTCATGCTTGACCAACCACTTCTTTGTGACCCTATGACTCCTTAAATAGAAATCTGGAATACCTTTCTTGCTTGATTCACCCTTTCCAACTTTAGGGTTTCAAATAGGTTAAGTAAGATACAATGTATCTATCCCATATTTTGCTCTTATCTAGAAACTTTGTCTAGAATCCAATTACCAAAAAAAATGGTTTACATAGTGTTTTGTGCCACCAGTTCATCATTCTTATCTTCTATCAGATTCATAGAATTCTAGATAACAACCATGTCAGCTCAGATCTTGTGAATCTTCGATTTTCAAAATAATGCAGCAACTCGACATTATTGATTTACTAATGCTCAGCTTCCTTTGTGTTACTCAGATCTTGTATTCTGTTCGGCATCTGATCTTCACTCGACACCTAATCTTTGCTCGGCACTTGATCTTTACTCAGCACTTGAAGATCACTCAGTACTTGAAGATCACTCAACACACTCTAAGTTGAACTTTGCTCAGCTTCAACTAAAAATTTGTTCGGCACTAACTAGCTTGCTTGGCTCTTAATCTTTGATATGTCTTGGTGTGTCCATTCTCTATGTCTTAGAGTATGTCATCAATACACTATTTCATCAATGGCTTAGCTGATCCTTATACTTCATTACAACATCATAACTTCAACCTTTGTCTAGGTACTCTAGTTACATCTTATTGATTGCCACCTCCTTGTCAATCAACTAATTAATACTATTTGGATCACTAAGGCAATTTTCATTCCTGCAAGTAGCAAGTTTGACATCAATGACAAAACAATGATTGAAAACATTCTTTTACCAGTTCCATTACTCTTCATTCATGAGCTTTTCAATCATTTCCAACAATCTCCCTCTTTGGCATTGATGGCAAACCAAACTGATCACTTGATCAACTTAGTTACCACCAATTTTTTTTGCTACATTCTACTTCCTTCTTGATTGTTGCATCCTTTACTACTAATCTCATATATCCCCATATCTTTACCTTTCAATCTCCCTCTTTCATAAATATCTCCCTCTTACTTTTTAGATGATCAGTTTTCTACATATATCTCCCTCTTTGACATAAATGCCAAAGATGTAACATCTTTAACATGCTAAATATAAGCTTTACATCTCATATTATCTCCCTCTATCACCATGCTTGTGACTGATTTGGAGTTCCTGCTCCTGCTATCATCCTCTACATCATTCTTCTGATATTTCATTAATTTGTTCTTGTTGATGCAGGGCAATTTCTTTACTTTAAACTGCTTGAGTTAGGGGCATTACCCCTAACTTGCATCTAAGATATTCATAAGCATCCTTGGGCAATGGTTTGGTGAAGATATCTACAGTTTGTTCCTTTGTGTGAATGTACTCCATCTTCACTTGTTTGTCTTCTACCAATTCTCTGACATAGTGATACTTGATTGCAATATGCTTGGTTTTTGCATGCATTACTAGATTCTTGGATATGTTTATAGCACTTTTATTATCACAATACAATATCATAGGTTTGGTTACCTCTTCTTTCATTCCTTGCAATAAATGTGTGAGCCACACAATGTTTGTGCAATTGACTATTGCTGCCACATATTTTGATTCTGCAGTGGACTAAGATGTGCATGTTTGCTTCTTGCTAGTCCAAGTAACTAATATTTTACCTAAAAATAATGCTCCTCCACTTGTGCTCTTTCTATCATCAATGTTGCCTCCCCAATCTGCATCTATGTATGCATTGAGCTCAAACTTTTCATTCTTTTTATAATATAGGCCAAAATCATCAGTTCCTTTGAGATACCTCATTATTCTTTTTACTGCTATGAGATGATTCTCTTTAGGATTAGCAGAGAATCTAGCCACTATTCCAACTGCTAATGCTATGTCTGATCTGCTATGTACAACATATTATAATTTTCCAATCATAGATCTATACATTTTTTGATTAACTTTAGCTGATACATCATTTTTGGATAGCTTATGTCCTATTGCCATTGGTGTGTTGACTGGTTTGGAGTCTTCTAATCCAAACATTTTAAGTATCTATTTGTTCTTTAATTGTGTCATAAATATACCATGTTTTAGTTGATGTACTTGCAAACCAACAAAAAATTTGATTTCTCCAAACATAAACATTTCAAACTCATGTTTCATTTTTTCAGCAAAACTTTGCAAAGCACTTCCTTTCCTCCAAACACTATGTCATCCACAAAGATTTTAGACAATAATATCCTTACCTTCTTCTGATTTGATGTACATGTTGTTGTTATCATCAGTTCTTTCAAATCCTATTTGCACTAGATACTTGTGAAGTCTCTCATACCATGCTCTAGGTGCTTTTTTCAGACCATATAGTGTTTTATGTAGTTTACAAACCATATCCTTGTTGTTCTCATCAACAAATCCCTTTGGTTATTCAATATAGACTTCCTCTTCCAATATACCATTCAGAAAAGTAGACTTTACATCCATCTAATAGACTTTAAAACCTTTATATGAAGCATATGCAAGTAAAGTTCTTACTCCTTCCATTCTTGCAACAGGGGCAAATGTTTCCCCATAGTCTAATCCTTCTTCTTGAGCATAACCCTTACATACTAGTTTGGCTTTGTTTCTAGTAATCTCACCATTCTCATCTAGCTTGTTTTTGAATACCCACTTGGTGCCAATCACATTCTTGTCAACTAGTCTAGGAACCAAACTCCAGGTTTTGTTCTTCTTTATTTGACCAATCTCTTCTTCCATAGCTTTATACTAGTCACCATCTTGTAATGCATCATACACTGTCTTAGGTTCAAATTTTCTTAATAGACATGATTCATTTCTTAGTCTATTCCTTGTCATTGGTCTCACATCTTTGTCACCAATTATCTATTCAGTAGGGCGATGCCTCTTCACATATTTGGACAACCTTGATTCTGTCCTTGTTTCCATATTTGATCTTTTAGATTCAGGATCACTATGCACTTCATTGTCAGGTAGTTCTATATCTCTATCATGTGTACTAACTTTAGAGTTAGAATGAGTATTTTCTTCATTCTACAACTCAGGTTCTGAATCCAGCTCGACATTCACTGGTTGTGACTCGGCTGAGGCTAAAACTTGATGTTGAATCCCAATTTGATTGATAGTACCTTTGTCAATAGGCATTCCTTCATAAGAATACTCAAAGGTTCTGTAGTCATCCATTTTCTTTGGTTTTTCAATTTGGACATTTGCATGCTCATCAAAGTTTACATTTGCACTTTCCACAATTTTTCTAGTGTTAGTATTTAAACACTTATATGCTTTACTTCTAGTGGAATAACCAAAGAATATGCCTTCATCACTTTTTGCATCAAATTTTCCATTTCTAGCATCTTTAAGGATAAAGCATTTGCAATCTAATATGTTGAAATGCTTTACATTGGGTGAGTGACCATACCATAATTCAAAAGGTGTTGCACTTGTACCTTTCTTAACTTGTACTTGGTTCAGTGTATGAACAGCCACACTTACAGCTTCTCTCCAATATTTCAGAGCAACAATATTTTACATCATTAATGTTTTGGCACAATCAATCACATATCTATTTCTTCTCTTAGCAGTTTCATTCTGTGGGGGAGTTCTAGGAGCTGATATTTCTCTCTTGATTCCTTTGTCTTTGCAAAATATCTCAAATTCATTTGATGTGAATTCACCATCTCTATCTGATCTTAGGCATTTCAAACTCTTTCCTATTTCCTTTTCAACTCTAGCCACATACCACTTAAACATTTGAAAAGCATCATATTTTTATTTTAAGAACATAACAATCATCATCTTGGAATAGTCATCAACAAACAACATTATATATTTATCTTCTTTGTAGCTTTGTACTTCTATTGGTCCACATAAGTCAGTATGGACTAACTCAAGTACTTCTTTAGATGTATAGTTTTTACTCTTGAAACTTGACTTGGTCATCTTTCCTAGCTAACATTGTTTGCACATGATATTGTTAGGTTTCTTCAGTTTAGGTAAACCTCTAACTTTCTTCATTTTATTGATATTGACCAAATTATCAAAGTTGACATGACATAGCCTTTTATGCCATAACCACACCTCATCAAATGTTGCAACAAGACAAGGAGTATTTTTTAGATCAAGATAAAATAGATTACTTCTTTTTTGATCTCCTTTTCCTATCAATCTACCATTAGTATCATAGATTTTTGCAGTTTTATTTCCAAATTCTACTTTGCACCCTACATTGCCTAACTGTGAGACACTTAGCAAGTTGTAGTTTAGTCCTTCAACATAGTATGCATTATCGCATGAAATTTTCTCTATAAGTTTAATGGAACCTTTTCCTTTGATTTGACATGGAGCATCATTACCAAATCTAACACTATTTTCATCATACTGAGTAAAGTTAACAAACTTACTTTTGTCTCCTGTCATGTGATGTGAGCATCCGTTGTTTATGATCCATCTATCATTCTTGTTCATACATGTTACCAGTGTTGTAGGCTCTTCTTCATTAGATTGGTCCTTCATGGTCACATAAATAACTTCATCATCATTATGATCAGAATCTTCTTCAACAATATAGCACTTCTTGCCTTTATCTTTGTAATCTCTCTTATCATCTTCTCTTCTATTTTTGTACTTGTTGCCTTCCTAGTATTCCTTTTTCTGTGTACACCGTGTAGCAATATGTCCTACTGCAATTGAAACAAATGATAGGTAGCTTACCTTTGAATTTTCCTTTGCCTCTATGGAATCTTCTAGCTAGCAATGTTTCCAATTGTTCCACATCTTCCTCATCAATGCTACTGTCACTGGATACATATTTCATCTTTCTTCCATTCTTTGATTTCACTTGATCAACATCTTTTAATGATAGCTTGGCTTTGAAAGTAGATTCAAAATTCTTAGGTCTATAGTTGTCAAAGTTAGATAACTCAAATGCAGTGAGTCCACCCACTATACCTTCAAAACTTAGATTGTTTCCTGGCACACATCTTAGCTCTTGTATAGCTAATACTCTAATAGCATATATAGGGAGCAAGGTTCTTAAAACCTTAATATTAACAGTATCATCATCTAATTGACCATTCAAACATCTTATTACACTTACCACTTCCGTTATTCTAGAGGCATACTAAACAACATTCTCACTTTCTTCCATTTTCATATCATCAAACTTTCCTCTGAGGCTTTCTCTTTTTGCTCTTTGGACATTATGATCTCCTCCATAGATGTCTGATAGGGCTTTCCACATCTTGAATACAATGTCACATCCTTTGATATCACCGAATTCAGCATTGTCTAATTGTGTTCCTATTTATTTTTCAAATCTTCTGCAGTAAGAGTACCAGTTGGAACAACATGCTCAGTAACACTTGAATTTTGGGCATAATCTCCTATGGATCCAAGATGTAGCTTCATCAATCTTTTTCATGCAACAAAGTTGTCTTTGTTGAGCTTGGGAACTTCTCTTTTAGGCATTTTGATCTTTTTTGCTTCTAGTCCCTTTAAACTAAGTCAGTAGTACTGCTCTGATACCAATTGTTATAATTCTTTAGAATAACTAAGAGGGGGGGGGGGGGGGGGGGGGGGGGTGAATTAGTTATTCAAAGTCCAATGTCATTTTTTCACAAATCCTTAATGGTGCATAACTGAAATGATCATGCATGTAATTGGACATTAAACAACTATGAAAAGTAAACATGCATCACACCATAACACTAAGAATTTGATAACCTAGAAACCCTCCAGGAATGAGAAGGTAAAACTGGAGTGGGGATGATACCCACAAAATAACTGCGCAATTGATTTCAATCACATCTGATGGTCTACCCTGTTAAAGGCTACAATACATTGTTAAATGTGACCTTGTTAGAAGATTTCACCATACTATTAGGAATGGGCCTGGTTAAAGTGCTTTGGAACATTCACTTGGAATGTCACCCTATTAAAAGATTTATAACATGGCTATTAAACCAACCTAAGTCCATAGGATTTATACTAACTATTACAATTTCTAGAGAGTAACAATAATGACTTTTGATCTGATACAACTCACAACATATCTTGTAGATTTCAGATCACACTTTAGTTCAATCCTTTTCTTGGCTTTAATCACTATGGCTCTGACAACTTGTCTTCCTCTCAAGCTTCATCTCCTTAAGTCTTCTTACTCATCATACCAATGCAATCATCCTTGTGATCATCTATTGAAACTGAGTTTTTGTGCTTTCTTCCCCCTTAGCACCTTCTTTAGCACTTCATGCTTTCATGCTTGACCAACCACTTCTTCGTGACCTTATGACTCCTTAAATAGAAATATGGAATACCTTTCCCACTCGATTCACCCTTTCCAACTTTAGGGTTTCAAATAGGTTAGGTAAGATACAATGTATCTATCCCATATTTTGCTCTTATCTAGAAACTTCGTCTAGAATTCAATTGCCAAAAAAATGGTTTACATAGTGTTCTGTGCCACCAGCTCATCATTCTTATCTTCTATCTAATTCATAGAATTCTAGATAACAACCATGTCAGCTCAGATTTGGTGAATCTTTGATTTTCAAAATAATGCAGCAACTCGGTATTATTGATTTACTGATCTCAGCTTCCTCTGTGTTACTCAGCTCTTGTATTCTGCTCGGCATCTAATCTTCACTCAGCACCTAATCTTCACTTGGTAATTGATCTTTACTTGACACTTGAAGATCACTTGGCACACTCTAAGTTGAACTTTTCTCAGCTTCAACTAAAAATCTGTTCAGCACTAACTAGCTTGCTCGGCTCTTGATCTTTGATATGTCTTGGTGTATCCATCCTCTATGTCTTAGAGTATGTCATCAATACACTATTTCATCAATGGCTTAGCTGATCCTTATACTTCATTACAACATCATAACTTCAACCTTTGTCTAGGTACTCTAGTTACATCTTATTGATTGCCACCTCCTTGTCAATCAACTAATTGATAGTATTTGGATCACTAAGACAATTTTCATTCCTGCAAGTAGCAAGTTTGACATCAATGACAAAAAAATGATTGAAAAAATTCTTTTACCAATTCCATTACTCTTCATTCATGAGCTTTTCAATCATTTCGAACACCATTTTTGTTCTTTGTAATGTGAGAGAGATTTACTTCCTATTTTATATTATTGTAAATGTGTAAAGTGATGTTTGAGATTATGTGTATAGTTGTCTTTGAAAGAGAAATTTTGTACCATCTTCATAGTTGTATAGAAAGGAAATAATCTATTCATTTAGAAGAATAACCATCATTGTGAACCTATTAGAAGTTATGAAAAATTAGTTAATTCTTCCTTATGAAGATTTAATTCTAAATCAATGGTCAAATTGTATAGACATCTTGTATGAGAGAAAACATTGTAAGAGTTAGTGTCAAGATAGGATTATGTTTTAATATATGTTACTAAACATGTTAGTACCATCGCTGTAATTATCAATTAGGATATTTGTTTGGTGGATTAGCGAGGAGTAATGTAGTCATTCTAATCCAACCACTAGGAAGATACCCTTGATTTAGATAACAACATTTAGAAACTTAATGAACATAATAGTACTATAGGGTTCTTAAATTGTTGTGTCTTGATCATACATCTAGTTAATAACCTGATTGTAACATCTTATGTCAAGGAGTAAGTAACCCAAGCTCACCTATATAGAATAATAATAATAATAATTGTTGTAGTTGAGTTTTTTCTTGTACATTTTGAACAGGACATTTTGGTATCAAAGCTTAGATTTAACACTAGGAGCCTAACCCATTACGTTTCAACATATGCAATAAACTACAACCTTGTGTAAGATGTATTAGTGCACATGATTAAACCACAATATAAGGATGAAGCACTTAGAGACATAGGTTAAATGAGACTTCTTTCTAAGCCATTAGTTTTATAAAATGATGGTTTCTCATTTTCTCTATCAAGGAACCTTGGTATGATCACATCATTCTTGTGAAATTTTTATTCAATGTGAATTCTTATTGGTTCTTTGTTTCAAATTTTGTATTTATATGTTTGGAAAATGATGTGACATTTTTTTCTATTTAGCTAGATTTCATTGGGATTTACCAATGTAGCCACATCTGTGTTGTTTTCTTATAAAATTGTTTCTTTTATTTTTAATTTATTTATGAGGCATTTTCTTGTGAACTATGTTGGTAGATATATTATATTGAAATGACCATACCAAGGAGGATTCTTGACAAACCATCTAGAAAATTAGTGCACTATTAAACCTTCTTGTTATGCATTGCAAAGATACTAGACAAGATCCCTAAGACACCACCCTTTTCTATCTCATAAATATGAAAAATGGTCAAACTCCTTGAAAACTCTATTAGCACAGATATAGATTGTATCTTATACTTGTTAAGACTATAGGCAACCATTATGTTAAGAACCTTAAGTAAGCGCATAGACAATTTATTGGTTAGACCTTGGTAAGGTAAAGATTGGTTTTCTAGCACCAATAAGTAGAAGACTTAAGTTGGGCCAAGCTTGGTAAATGCAACATAGATAAGATCATAGAACTTGCATCTTGTTGATGAACTCTAGGAGAAGGTTCATGCCTAGGGGGGAAAGGATGTGAGGCCTCACCCAATCTACCCTAGCATAGATGACATATGTGCATTATGATACTTTTAATTCAACATTTTGATACACTTTTGAGACTATAGGGTTATGTCATTTTAATATTTGCATTTTGATGATCCGTACTTATGCTTGCACATTATGACCTAATTGATATATTTATTGATCTCATTTCATATTCTAAATTATTTCAATTTCTTTAATAAAAATTGAATTATAGAAATGCTTGAAATTTCAAATTGTAATGTTTAAATAAAAATTCATGTTAAAGGATAGATTGTGATATGAAATAGGACCTAATGTACATGCCTAGTGAGTTAATAGTAATAGATTCAGTAGTTCATCAATATGATAGAAAATAGATTATAAGGTTGTTTAGAATGTTATTCAGATCATGTTAAGTAAAGATCAATATTGATATGTAGGGATTGATATTTTAATGTTTTGAATATTTTACATGATGATTAGAAAAGGGAAAGTTAATTTGAATTGATAAAATATACAAGCCTAATGTTGAATGGGATAATGATTTATTGCACATATTTACTTATTGCTTACATGATTTTCTTGGACTACTGATGCTCAAGTTTAGGATGCAAGAATTTGACCATGGGCTTTAATGAGAAACCAAGGCTCAACCCCATGTGAACATAACATAGCCAAGGCAAATCTTTTGAAGATTTAAAGCCTCATTGTGATGTCTTTATTTTGTAAATGTGAGTTTGCATGTGTAGTAAAATTTAAATTCATTAATGCATTAGAGAAATGTCATTGTGAATGGTGATGTGTTTTAATGTGTCACTTGACATTTGTGTTGTCCATGTGGAGATGACATGTCATTCAGGGTTTAGCAAGAAGTAACCTAACCTAAACCTAACCCTAGTGTAGTCCCTAGGTTAACCTCACATGAAAAAATGTTATGAGAAGTCGCGATCAAGGGAAATTCGAATTAAAACTTCCTATTGACTTTTAAGGATCAAAAAGTAGTCCTAGGGGGTTATTTTGGTGAAAAATAAGTGCTCTCATGATAGTAATATGGCTTGGGGGTCTAAATTTGACCTTTAGTAGGCCTAGATAACCTTGGGAACCCTCCAAACAAGTCACTTTCAAACCAATTCGAAATTTGAAATGTCCCATGAGTTTAGCCCCACTTTTTCCAGATAGTCAAAGTAGCAATTTTGGTAGGGACAAGGGTGTAAGAAATAGTGGCTTGATTTTTTTGGCAAGAAATATAGGGGAGGAGTCTTTTTAGTGGACTTGGAAAAACTAGTAGAGTGTCTACCCACTCTCTAATCTTAGAGACTTTTAGGGTTTGGAAGCTTGGAGGTAGCTTTTCTACAACCTATCATTTCCATTTAGCAAAGGAATTCAAGGTAGGTGTTTCTTGCCATGTAGTTATTTCCTTCCATTTTGAAGTTGAATCTTGGTATTGCATTCATGAGAATGTAGGTTGTGAGAATACCATTTTAAGAAAAATGTGTGGTATCATCTTGTAGCATGTTGTGTTGTGTTGTAATGAGAATGAAGTTTGGATTTTTATTGTTTTATGCTTTTGATTTTCCATGATTTTGTGCATGATTTTTGTTATGGGTGTGAGTGCTTCACTCACCCTTTGGGAAGGAAAGAGAAGTCTAGGGTGAAGGGAGTTAGTTGAGCTTGAATATATATTGAGAATCTTGGGTATGGGCTCTATTGTATTCTATAATCATTCATAACTTGTTGGGGGTGATAAGGGAAGTATGATGTATAAAGGAAGTTTATGGAGTATGGGCTCGAAGAGAGCTACAACTGATGGTAGTGTATTTGGAGGATGATAGTGAAAGCCCCAAATGGGCATGATATTGTTGTTTGGTGAAAGCCCCAAAAGGGCATAAAATTTGATTATTACAGGTGTTGTTTGATATGGAAATTTTCCATCCAAAAGGCACACCTTAACCCTATGTTTATGGTTCCCTTGGTGAACCATTGTGAAATATCCTTGGAATGGAATTGTTCAAGTTTGAAATGTAATGTATATGCAGTTGCAAGATTTTATGTGAAACCTTGTTTGAGCCTTGTTCCCCCTAGTGCGGGGGTGGTCTCTTTGGAGGCCTATGGTTGGGTGGAGAGCACCCATGGTCCTTGTTTTTTTCTTATTTTTTTTATAGGTTTTGTGAGAGTGGTTCCTTGAAGAGACTAGGGTTTTACCCTTGGCCTTATTGAAGAATCAAGAGTTGTGAAGAAATCAACCCTTTCATGTCACCTCATAAAGTGTTGTGGTATCACACTTCCATTGTTGTTATTTGTAATGTGAGAGGGATTTACTTCCTATTGTATATTATTGTAAATGTGTAAAGTGAGGTTTGAGGTTTTGTATATAATTGTCTTTGAAAGAGAAAGTTTGTACCATCTTCATAGTTGTATAGAAAGGAAAGAATTAATTCATTTAGAAGAATAACCATTATTGTGAACCTATGTAGGAGTTATGAAAAATTAGTTATTCTTCCTTATGAAGATTTACTTCTAAGTCAATGGTCAAATCTTATAGACATCTTGTATGATAGTAAACATTGTAAGAGTTAGTGTCGAGATAGGATTATGTTTTGAGATATATTACTAAACATGTTAGTACCATCACTCTAATTGTCAATTAGGATATCCATTTCATGGAGTAGTGAGGAGTAATGTACTCATTCTAATCCAACCACTGGGAAGCTACCCATGATTTAGATAACAACATTTAGAAACTTAATGAATATAATAGTACTATAGGGATCTTATATTTTTGTATCTTGCTCATACATCTAGTTGATAGCCAGATTGTAACATGTTGTTTCAAGGAGTAAGTAACCTAGGCTCACCTATGTAGAAAACTAATAATAATAATTTAAAAAAATAAAAAATAAAAAATTTGTTGTAGTTATATTTTGCCCAGTAAATTTTGGCCATGACATTATGGTATTAGAGCTCAATTTCAACACTAGGAGCCTAACCCATTACATTTTAACATATGCAATAAATTGCAACCTTGTGTAAGATGTATTAGTGCACCCAATTAAACCACAATCTATGGATGAAGTACTCAGAGACATAGGGGATAATAGACTTGTTTCTAAGCCATTAGTTTTATAAAATGATAGTTTTTCCTCTTCTCCATTAGGGAACCTTGGTATGGCCACATCATTCTTGTTAAACTATTATTCAATGTGAATTCTTGTTGGTTCTTTGTTTCAAATTTTTCATTTGTATGTTCTTCCAACAATGTGACATTTTTTTTTCAATTTAGCTAGATTTCATTGGGATTTACCAATGTGGCCACATCTGTGTTGTTTTCTTGTAAAATTGTTCCTTTTATTTTTAAGTTATTTATGAGGCATTTTCTTGTGAATTATGTTGCCAAGTATATTGTGTTGAAATGGCCATAACAAGGAGGATCCTTGACAAACCATCTAGAAAATTAGTGCACTATTAAACCATCTTTTTATGCATTGTAAAGCTACTAGACAAGATCCCTAAGATGCCACCCTTTTCTATGTCATAAATATGAAAAATGGTCAAACTTCTTGAAAACTCTATTAGCACAGATATAGATTGTATCTTATACTTGTTAAGACTATAGGAAACCATTATGCTAAGAACCTTAAGTAAGGGCACAAACAATTTATCGTTTAGACCTTAGTAAGGTAAAGATTGGTTTACTAGCACCAACAAGTAGAAGACTTTAAGTTGGGCCAAACTTGGTAAATGCAACATAGATAAGATCATAGTACTTGCAACTTGTTGGTGAACTCTAGGAGTAGGTTCATGCCTAGGGGGGAAGGATGTGAGGACTCAACCGATCTGCCCTAGCATAGATGACATATGTGCATTATGCTACTTCTAATTCAACATTTTGATACACTCTTGAGACTATAGGGTTATGTCATTTTAATATTTGAATTTTGATGATCCACACTTATGTTTGTACATTAGGACCTAATTGATATATTTAATGATCTCATTTCGTGTTCTAAATTATTTCAATTGCTTTAATAGAAACTAAATTGTAGAAATTCTTGAAATATCAAATTGCAATGTTTAAATAGAAATTAGTGTTAAAGGATAGATTGTGATATGCAATAGGACCTAATGGACATGCCTGGTGACTTAATAGTCATGGACTCAATATTTCATCACTATGATAGAAAATAGATTATAAGGTTGTTCAGAATGTTATATAGATCATGTTAAGTAAAGATCAATATTGATATGTAGGGATTGATAGTCTAATGTTTTGAATATTTTACATGAAAATAATTAGAAAAGGGAAAGTTAATTGGAATTGATGAAATATGAAAGCCTAATTTTGAATGGGATAATGATTTATTGCACATATTTACTTATTGCTTACATGATTTTCTTGGACTACTGATGCTCAAGTTTAGTGTGTAGGAATTTGACCATGGGGTTTAACAGAGAACTAAGTCTCAAGCCCATGTGAACATAACATAGCCAAGGAAAATATTTGGAAGATTCAAAGCCTTATTGTGATGTATTTATTTTGTAAATGTGAGTTTGCATGTGTAGTAAATTTAAATTCATGAATAAATTAGAGACATTTCATTGTGAATGGTGATGTGTTTTAATGTGTCACTTGACACTTGTGTTGTCCATGTGGAGATGACATGTCATTCAAGGTTTAGCAAGAAGTAACCTAACCTAAACCTAACCCCAATGTAGTAACCAAGTCAATCTCACATGGAAAAATGTTATGAGAAGTCTTCATCAAGGGAAATTCGAATTCCAACTTCCTATTGATTTGTAAGTATGAAAAAGTGGTCCTAGTGGGTTATTTTGGTGAAACATAAGTGTTTTCATGATAGTAATATGGGTTAGGGGTCTAAATTTAACCTTGAGTAGGCCTAGATGACCTTGGGAACCCTTCAAACAAGGCACTTTTAAACTAATTCGAAATTTGAGTTGTCCCATGACACTTTACCCCCACTTTTTCCACTTAGTCAAAGTAGCAATTTTTGTAGGTACAAGGGTGTAAGAAATAGTGGCTTGATGTTTTTGGCAAAAAATATAGGGGAGATTCTTTTTAGTGGACTTGGAAAAACTAGTAGAGTGTCTACCCACTCTCTAACCTTAGAGACTCCTAGAGTTTGGAAGCTTGGAGGGAGTTTTTCTACAACTTGTCATTTCCATTTTGCAAAGGAATTCAAGGTTGGTGTTTCTTTCCATGTAGTTAATTCCTTCCATTTTGAAGTTGAATCTTGGTATTGTATTCACGAGAGTGTAGGTAGTGAGAATACCATTGTAAGAAAAATGTGTGTAATCGTCTTGTAGCATGTTGTGTTGTGTTTTGATGAGAATGAAGTTTGGATTTTCATTGTTTTCTACTATTGATTTTCCATGATTTTGTGAATGATTGTTGTTAAGGATGTGAGGGCTTCACTCACCCTTTCAAAAGGGAAGAGAAGTCTAGGGTAAAAGGGTTAGTTGAGCTTAAAAATGTATTGAGAACATTGGAGTATGGGCTCCATTGTATACCATGATCATTCATATCTTGTTGGGGTGATAAGGGAAGTATGATATATAAAAGAAGTTTATGGAGTATGGGCTCCAAGAGAGATACAACTGATGTTAGTATGTTTTGAGGATGATTGTGAAAGCCCCAAATGGGCATGAAATTTTTGTTTGGTGAAAGACCCAAAAGGGCACGAAATTTTTTTATTGTAGGTATTGTTTGATATGGAAAATCTCCATTTGAAAAGCACACGTTGACCCTATATTTATGGTTCCATTGGTAAATCATTGTGAAATATCCTTGGGATGGAATTGTTCAAGTTTGAAATGTAATGTATATGAATTTGCAAGATTGTATGTGAAACCCAGTTTGAGCCCTATTACCCCTAGCAGGGGGGAGGTCTCTTTGGAGGCCTATGGTTGGGTGGAGATTACCCATGGTTCTTTCTATTTTTTTGTGTTGTTTTGTAGGTTTTGTGAGAGTGGTTGCTTGTAGAGATTATGGTTTTACCCTTGGCCTTATTGAAGAATCAAGGATTGTGAAGAAATAAATCCTTTCATGTCACCTCATAAAGTGTTGTGGTATCAAGCTTCCATTGTTGTTCTTTGTAATGTGAGGGAAATTTATTTCCTATTGTATATTATTTTAAATGTGTAAAGTGAGGTTTGTGGTTATGTATATAGTTGTCTTTGAAAGAGAAAGTTTGTACCATCTTCATAGTTGTATAGAAAGGAAATAATCTATTCATTTAGAAGAATAACCATCATTGTGAACCTATGTAGAAGTTATGAAAAATTAGTTATTCTTCCTTATGAAGATTTACTTCTAAATTAATGGTCAAATATTATAGACATCTTGTATGAGAAAAAACTTTGTAAGAGTTAGTGTTAGGATAGGATTATGTTTTAATATATGTTATTGAACATGTTAGTACCATCACTCTAATTGTCAATTAGAATATTTTTTTTGTAGAGTAGTGAGGAGTAATGTAGTCATTCTAATCCAACCACTAGGAAGATACCCTTGATTTAGATAACAACATTTAGAAACTTAATGAGTATAATAGTACTATAGGGTTCTTAAATTGTTGTGTCTTGATCATACATCTAGTTGATAACCTAATTGTAACATCTTATGTCAAGGAGTAAGTAACCTAGGCTCACCTATATAGAATAATAGTAATAATACTTTAAAAAAATTGTTGTAGTTTTGTTTTGCCCTATAAATTTTAGGCATGGCAGTAGTAGTAAGTAAATTAACAACAATAAATTTTTAATATCCTTGCAAACTAGTCTGTTGATTTACTGAAGACTTTATAGCTATCCTGGTGTTGTCTTTTTGCTATCTTTTTGTCGCCTTTTCTTGTTTGATGTGTTAAGGTTGCTTTTCATAGTTTTGTTTTTTTTGGTGTCGATGCACAATTTCTCATGTGGTTTTTTAGCTTTTCTATTTGATACTCTATAAAAGGTTTCAAGTTTTTCAAAACCTATTTTTACTTAATCAAAACATTAAATTTTTAATGGTAAATATTTGGAGTAGGGTAAATCGAAGGTTTTTTTAAAACTTGTAATAAATATGGTGATATTTTTAGATGTTAACTATGTCAATCACTTGGTTTCAAGCAATGCAGAAGGAGGACCTAGTTTAATATGCAATCTCAAGTCATATGCAAAGGACATCTAGCAGAGCTAAACAATGTAACATATTTTTATTTTTGTTAGAGGTCTTTAATTAGTAATTTTAAGTTATAGACCATCACAAACATTATAATTTTGACTCTTATAGGCAAGGGTAATGTCCTCATCATGCAAGAAAATCAAGAATCTTTATTTGTTGGCTTACTAAGGACATTCTCTATGTCATAGCAACTAGAGTTCTAACATTCATGATGGTCTATTAAAAAAATGTAAATGTAGTGAATTTTTTCAGCTACACCTATTTTTTGTGTGTATGGATTGAAGTTGCATGTGCATTCTTGATTCAGAGGGAAAATTCTTATTTTAGATGCAAGGGAGAGAACCCAAAGATATAAAGGACATTCACTAGAAGATGGGAAAATAGTGTCACTTTGTAGGTTTGGAACCTTTTTTGTTATATTTTATCACACATATTCACATGAATATGAATATTTTGTAGAGAAATAGTAATACGAATCTTCCCTACACATTTTAAAATCCTACTAGTCTCATGATCACCTAAATATAGAAGTTAAGAATTTGTCCTCACATGTTGAGCATAGAATAGAATCAGAAGAGTAGCTAGATACACATGCACATGATTCACTAGCTTCTTTTTCAACTAGAAGACCTCAAATTGGGCAATCTTATCATCTGAGCTTAAATCATTTCCATTTATAAAACAATGCACAATCACAAAGCTAAAACTCATAGTGTTAGGTTTTGGTCCACACTTTGTAAGCGTGAACGCTATATTTCTTGAACTACACTTCCTTGTAAGGGCATGCTCTATAGAACACATTTCTTTTGGATGATATGTCAAACAAGCCATGAGCCTTAGGTTCTTTTGCTTCATGTTTAATATTGCATTTTTATTGAATCATCTAAGACATTTCTACTAATTATATTATTGTGCATTCTTCTAAAGTGACATCCTCTTGAGGAAACCTTTCATGAAGTTCATGTGCATTGTTCGTGGTTCAACATTTTTTCCATGACCAAATTATCAAGGGAAATTTTTAACTAGTTTCCATTATCATCAACATTTTTTGATATATGTTCATAAATATCCCATCATTGTCATAGTAGTGGGGTGATGCAAACTAGTTGCATTCACATATCCTTTGAGGAGGCTTTTTACATTGTTATTATACCTACTACATGCTTTAATAAATGTCCATATTTTACATAAATATGTCTTTTTTATATGTTATATATTACTATTTCACTTTATTAAATTCCTTGAGATGAAATTTGTCTGTCATTCTATCAAGCATTTTAGTTATGTAATTCTTGATTCTATATTTAAAAATGGATCTTTATGAGATAGTTTAAAATATTTGACAAAATCTTGTTGTCAACATGTTTCAATGGAGACTTATAATCTCTACAATAACATCTTTTTTCCATGGAAATTAGAATTATTGGAAAATGTTGTTGTAACCCAATCTACACTACTTTTTATATTCGTGAAGATCTCCAAACTCTTGACATCGTATATAATATTTGTGTTGATAAAGTCTGACCAAAACCCTCATTTATATCCGATGGCTGCAAATAAGATGTTCCAATGTATTTTATTTTTATGTAGGTAGAGAAGATATTGGAAATGAAACTTTGGTATGCATCTTCAAATGTTTCATGCATGGATTACAATGAAATTGAGAAATTACTTTGAATTAGTTATAATAACTAACTCCTTGGCGATAAATCCACAGATGTTTGAACATACTTAGATACACTCTCAATTTTGTTCTGGAGATAATATTGTTGAAATATTCTCAAGAAACCAAATTTTATGACATCCTTATATTCCTTAAAGATATCCTATCAAAATATCCCTTGCATCATCTACGATTCCATATTTTAAATGAAATATTGTGAATTACCTCCCAATATAAAGTTGACAAAGATATCCCATTTGTATGTTGAAATGGACACTCATAACCTTTTTAAATTCTCCTACATGCTATTTGTTAAGAATATATTATTAAAGGGAGTGTCTTTCATTCATTTATTAATGAAAAACATAGACAACTTCTAGAGTCAATAACTCATTCAAATCCCTCATTTCATTGTGGCAAATTGTTGGCAAGGCTAAATAATTTGGCAAATAAACATTAACATTAATATTAACATTAACATGTGAGGGAGGGGGAAGAACAATTGATTAAAAAAAATACAACAATCTGTCACAATTACAATGCCATCCTAAGAATGACCAATGGAAATTCCATGGATACGATGGATATTTTTTATGACCATTGACAGATTACTATTGGAACTCTCTAATAGATATCTATTAGTTGTATAGAATTATTATTACATAAGCATCACAATCATAACACTAAATATAATTTTTGATGACGCCCAAAGGAATGTGTTTACCATTTCAACCATCTTGTAGGGCCTTTTTTCTACAAGGTTTTGATGGTGTTTACCATCATAATTATGACAGATATCATCATTGTTAGAATTTGTGACTGTAAAAGTGTGATGAGAGGTTGTGTCACTTGTGCAATAGATGAATGTTGGAATTGTGATGGTCAACCATTAGAAAAATGGCTTAAATGTGTGTAAGATCTTCTATGATTAAATTCCACTTGTAGATGCTGCTCTAGTAGTTCTAGCTCTTGTAGTTGAGATATATGGTAATCATCCTCTAAAATGGGGTCTCCCGTGGAAACTCATAGAGTGGAATCTCAACTTCAATAGGAAGCACAATATCCTCTCCATAGATTAAAGAAGAGGATGTGGCTCCAATTAGTGTTTTGATGGTAGTACGATTAGCCCATGGAGCTAGATTGATTTGAAGGTACTAGTGCTATCTAAAATTTCATATTGTGTTATATAGGATTTTTTAGATAGCCTTATTGGATTCTTTCGCTTGTCTATTATCCTAGGGGTAGTAGATAGAAGACCAATATTGTGTGATTTTAAATTTGGCACAAAGTTCTTTCAAATCCTTGTTTTTGAATCATGCCCCATTATCAGTGATTATTGAGGAGGGTACACCATACCCACATAATATGTAATCCAAAATGAACATAGCTACAATTTTACAATGGCCTCAATAAGAGGCACTACCTTGACATATTTTATAAAATAGTTTGTAGTAGTGATGCTGAACTTATGCCCATTCCAAGAATACATCTGAATCTATTCTACTAGATCAAAGGCCTATTATTGAAGTGGCCATAGTGTGATAAATGAAATCAAATCTCTAGTTAGAGCATGGATAATATTACCATGCAATTAGCATTATTTTCAAGATTAGCATATTAGATAGATTCATTTTTCATATCTAGTAAGTAGTAACCAACTCTAATAAGTTTGTGAGCTAGTGTCAAGTCATTTGAGTAAGATATCCACAAATTCCATCATGTACCTCAACCAACACACACTTGGACTCATTGGGTTTTAAACACCTAAGGAGAGTATCATTTATACCCCATCTATATACGTCATTTTCTATGATGTACTATGAAGCATTGCAGATAAGGTTGCATTTTAAATTTTGGGTTGAATTTTTAGGAATGGTCTAGTCATGTAGGTAGGAGTAGATTAGGTGGTAGTGAGACAAGTCTTGTCATATGAAAAAACTGAACATCAAAGAATTAGGGGAGTCATAGGAAGGGTAGTATAATGTTTCTACTAGAAACTCTTATCTGAAGTCATTTTTTGGAATCTTGAGCATGGAAGCCACAATAGCCATGGCATTAACCACTTTGTTGTCTTCTCAAGGAAAATACTGAAAAGTAACATATGCAAAATACTTCATCAAGTCATCTACCATTCTCTTGTAGGGAAGTACTTTCTCATTCTCTATGGTGTGCACCAAAAATGTATATGTCAAAAGTGGCATAACACACACTTCAACATAGTCATTACATTCTAGATCCATCGAAGAATGAACATGAGATTTTCCATCCTAAAAGATCTAAGAAAATTGACATGTTTCCTTCTATCTACTAGGGGTTTGAATATGTTCTCTTAGAATTAAGAACTTTAGTGACCATAAGACCTAGCTAGAAAAAGGATTTGAAAATATGAAGATCAATTCAATGTAGAACTAGATTTTTTGTATTTTCTATGCAAATAGATGAACTATGCTATATGAGAATCTAGATTTCAACTTAAAAACAAGTAACAAAGATATTTGACTAAGATGCATGTGTTAGAATATATATAGTCCATCAATACAAGATACTTATACACAATAACACTATATATGCTAAGTAGGGAAGCCCTTGATCAAAGGGAAAACCTCTGTGAGGATGGTAGCCACAAGATGATATACACATATAAATATTCCTTGTTAGAGGATGGACCTTGTTAGGAGTCTATGAATACATTCAATACATATGAGTCCCTATTAAGAAACTTTGAATCCCTATTAGTAGATTCCAACCCTATTAGGAGTTGTGGAAGGTAGCTAGACCCACTACCCAAACAACTTCAAGGTCAAGAATATTGAACCCACTGTCCAAATGATCTCTATATTATTCCTTGTAGAATAATAGAATTGTACTATATTTTTCCTTCCTCTTTCTCCATCCTACCAACCAAACTTTTGCTTCTTCTAATCTTGAAACCAGATCACAAATCTTGTATCCAATAATCCCTTGGATCACTCACATGCATTTAGTAAGCACTCTTCTTCTTTTCACACTTCATACTTCATACAACAAATGCACCACATTATAAACAAGGAAAACATCTTTTCTTTATATTGTATCTTCATAATAATTCTTTGAGCTAACCTTGAGGCTTTCCCAAATAATTATAATAAGATAATTAATTAATTACAATTATAATATCACTGTTGGCACACAATCTATACAAAAATTCACATGTATGATACTAGGGCTCGTGCACTCATTGACATCACCACCTGGCTATCCTTTGTCACTACCTGACTATGCATCTTCTTACTGCATCTCAGATGTAAGATAGTGGAAAAACATTAGGAACTACTTTCCCTATACTCTATCTTTGAACTTCTCTCTATAAATTAGGTACAACATCTATATATCTTCAACTTAGACTTTTCACATTCAAACACATCATCAAGACATAGTGTAGAACATGTCCATGACTGCACATCACTCAATAATCAAACCATTTTCTATACCATTAAGATCTATGTCTTCTACTTAGCCAATCCTTATAGAAACTATGGTATGTTGGCATCAATGACAAACACAATCATGATCATTCAACATGTCAATACTCTCCAATGTTTAGGATACTCCCCCAATGTAGTATCATTAAAATTCATGCTAACAATATCCTCCTTTTGAATTGATGGTAACATAGATGAAAAATATCCAAGTCTAAGAATACCAAACAATGTTCTGTTGTTGCACTAACTAGCATCAGTTGTCCACACACTAAAAATAATCTCAAAATAATAGGTGCATATTCATGCTTCCTTTCATGAACTCTTCTAAATCTCTCTAAAGAGATATTTCTCCCCATTACCTTAGGACTTATTCTCCCCCATAGGCTAGGAGATGTTTTTCATGCATATTATCTCCCATTTACATCAATGTCAAAGGTCTCAATCTCAATGTTACAACATACCAATTGCTAATATGATGCACTAAGTCTTCAACTAGCTTGAGTGTCCAAAGACATTATTCAATACCAAATACTAAGAGTCCTCAATGAATCAATTCATTATAGATAATCCTCCATATGGGAAGCATTAGCATTCAGTATAGGCTAACAACAATGCTCTATACACTGGACTAATGCACTGTTTGCACCATCTACTCAAAAGTAGGTAGGGGCATAACCCCAAGCATATCTCTCAAGTACTCAAATGTATATTTATGCAAAAGTTTTGTAAAGATATCTATGATATGATATTTAGTACTTACATACTCCAATCTTATCTCCTTTTCTACTACTTTCTCTCTTAACACATGATACTTAATAGATATATGCTTAATCTTAGAATTCAATACAAGATTCTTAGACATACTCATTGTACTTGTGTTATCATAGTAATTAATAATAAGTTCTTCAAACTCAATTCTAATATCCTTTAGCATTTGTTTCATCCACATAACTTGATTATAGTTATTAGTTGTTGTAACATATTCTACTTTAGTACTACTCTATGATCTAAAATCTTTCTTCTTTCTTAACCAATGATGCAAGGAAGGATGGGGAAAGACTAGGGCCAAAGGCACACCTAGCTCTCCAAACCACCCTACAAGAGTTAACAAAATGGAAGCAAACACAGAGAACAAAAATAAAGGAGGAAGAAGAGTAAAATGATTTCATTGATTCTTCAAATATTCAACATACATGTCCAACTATAAGGCCTTCTGGGTTATGGCCAAATACAAATACATTCACATCCAAAGATCCAACAACAAATTCACAATTTCTAGTTCTACTCTGCAATCCTTTCTCCTACTTGCTAACTCTGCCTAGTTCTAAGCCTCAACACTCTATTTATACTTACCAAAATGGTTTATAGATAATTATAAAATATGGATAAGCCACAAGTTGGCTCTCAAAAAATATTAAATGAAAATAAACCAAAATTAAATGCACAAGTCAGCCTGCATCAGCAATTAAATGTGCTAAAATTGACGTCTGAGAAAAATCACGATATCTCCTAGCTTTGATTGAGTTAGAAATTTTTCTTTGAACTATGGGTAGATATCTAAGTCCTCTACTACCCATTAATTTTTAAAGGTCTAATTCATCAAGAAAAAGTAAGCATCCATTTTGAAAGTTGAGCACATAAAACTATCGCACAAAACTACCAAAAATTGATATTCTGGGAGAATTTCCATATCTCCAAAACTATAATGAGTTACAACTTGTGCTCTAGAAGATATATATTAATCTAGTGCCTCTTAAATATTTAAAGTTTTTAGACCTTCATTTATTATGTAAAATTAGTTACATGATCTGAAACAGGAACCCAAAAACTAAAAAATGCAATTTCACCAGAACCCAGTTTTAGCAACAAGATAAAAACTAAAAACATGCAAGATGGAAGTGCAACCCAGGAGGCTCCTACATCAAACAACCAAGATTGGAAGAAATGATAATCCTAAATCATTTAAATGTCACAACCTAAGCTGAATCCAACTCAGATTGAGAAATCCATGAAGCATCTTCCATAGGTTTGTTCTTCCACTTCATCAGATATTCATCATAATCTTTTCCTCTTGTGCTCTTACCAATTCTCTGATCCAATACCTATTCAAATTCTTCAATTTTATTCTTAGGATAGTCCTTTGATATAGTAACTTCATCATTTGATTCATGATACTTGTATAACTCAACCACAATGAATATAGGAGATATATTCATGTCATCAGGTAACTCAACTTCATAACCATTTTTGTTGTCAAATTTCTTCAAGATCTTACAAGGTCCAAATTTCTTCATCTTCAACTTACTCTATGTTCCAACTGGAAATCTTCCTTTCTTTAAATGAACCATCACCTCATCACCAACTTGAAAATCATGATTTACAAGGTCCAAACTTCTTCATCTTCAACTTACTCTATGTTCCAACTAAAAATCGTCCTTTCTTTAAATGAACTATCACATCATCACCAACTTGAAAATCATGATGTCTCCTAGTTTGATCAGCATTCTCCTTATACTTCTAATTACTTTGTTCTAACTTAAACTTCACTTCCTTATGAAAAGACTCCATATAATCAGCAAATTCTTCTCCTACTCTTTTCTTCACTAGCAATATCCCTCAAATTTGATACTCCTTTGGGCTTCATTCTAGTAACAATCTCAAAAGGTGTTTTCCCTATACTCCTATTCATAAAATTATTAAATGCAAATTCATCTTGTGCCAATACCATCTCCCAATTACTTGGCTTATTCCCAACTAAACATCTCAACAAATTACCCAAGCTTCTATTCACAACCTCTGTCTATCCATTTGTTTGTGGATGGAATGTAGAACTAAACTTCAATTCAACACCCATCTTCTTTCACAAAGTCTTTCAAAATAACCAACAAACTTACTATCCCTATCAAAAATAATACTTCTTGGTAATCCATGCAATCTCACAATATCTTTAAAGAAAAGTTTAGCAACATGCTTAGCATCTGATGTCTTCTTACATGGTATGAAATGAGCCATCTTAGAAAATCTATCCACCACAACAAATATAGAATCATACCCCTTCATTGTCTTAGATAATCCAAGAAAAAAATCCATACTGATGTCACTCCAAGGTTTCTTAGGAACAATAATAGGTGTATACAAACCAGTATTTTGACTCACTCCTTTTGAAACTTGACAAACTCCCCAACTCTTTATGAATTTCTGAACATCCTTATACATTTGCAACCAATAATACTTCTCTTTCAACAAACTCAATGTCTTATCAATTCCAAAATGTCTTGCTAATCCACCACTATGATTTTACTTAATTAGATTCAACCACATAGGACTTATGGGAATACCCAACTAAATATCTTTGAACAACATAGATGGCCCAGGAGGCTGCTCAGGTCATGCAAGAGTTGGAAAGAAAGATCAAGGATTAATTTCTATCTTTTTCCTTTTTGGTTGGTTTTTTGCTTTGGATTTTGACTATTTCATTTGTCTTTTCTTTTCTATTTGGCCTTTTCTTTGGCCTTTTTTTATTTGGCTGGGCCTAATGCTTATTATCAGCCTTTAGACTTGTTACTTTTGTGGCTAGGCTTCTAACGCTTATTTTCAGCCTATTATGTTTTAACTCTCAAGTTTCAAGATCCTTGTAAAACCTATTTATCTAATCAAAAACATACCTTCTTAAATGAATTACTCATCATACTGACATGATTTGTTAGATTTGGTGCTTTGCACTCTCTCCACACCTCATAAAATTAGGATCAACATCATACTCTCTTTCATTTCATCAAAAACAAGAACTTCAACCTTCATTTCAGTTAGCAAAGAATGTCTTCCACTCAATGCATCGGCAACTCGATTAGTAATTCCACTCTTGTGCTTAATGAAAAATGTAAAATTCTACAAATGCTCAACCCACTTCATATGTCTCTAATTCAATTTATGTTGACTGTCCAAGTATTTTAAAGCTTTATGATTAGTATATAGTGCAAACTCTTTAGGAATCAAATAATGTCTCCACTTCTTCAAAGCTTTAACAATAGCATAAAACTCTTGATCATACATAGAATACTTCCTTTTAGTATCATTCAACTTTTCACTAAAGAAAGCAATAGGCTCACCTTCTTGACTTAATACAACTCCTATTACATTATCACTTGCATCCCATTCAATTTGAAATACTTTGTTGAAATTAGGTAAAGCCAATACAGGTAATTCAACAACCTTTGGTTTCAAAGTCTCAAAACTCTTGTCAGCTCTATGTGTCCACTTGAATTCCTTTTTATCTCCTCTCATTGTCTTAGTCATAGCATTAAAAACAACACTAAAATTCTTTATAAACTTTCTATCAAAAACTAGCCAAACCATGAAATGATCTTACCTCACCCACATTCTCAGGTGTAGGTCACTACAAAATTGCTTTAACCTTCCTAGGATCCATCTTCAAACTGTCAGCTAAAATCAAAAATCCCAAATACATAATTTTCTCTTACATAAAAGAGCACTTTTTCAGATTAATCAGCAACTTTTCCTCTTTCAACCTCTACAATACTTGTCTAATATGCTCAAGTTGTTCTTCCTTAGTCTTACAAAATATCAAAATATCATCCAAATAAACAATCACAAACTTAACTAAAAATATTTTTAGAACTTCATTCATCAACCTCATGAAAGTACTAGGTGCATTAGTCAAACCAAAAGGCATAACCAACCATTCATACAAACCATCTTTTGTCTTGAAAGCAATCATCCATTCATCACCTTCTCTAATTTTGATCTAATGAAAGCCACTCTTCAAATCAATCTTGGTAAAATACTTTTCTCCACTCAAACAATCCATTATGTCATCTATCCTTGGCATAGGAAACCTATATTTCATTGTGATCTTATTAATAGCTCTGGAATTAGTACACATTCTCCATTCTCCATTCTTTTTAGATGCTAATACAATAGGTACAATACATGGATTCAAACTTTTTCTTATCAAACATTTCTAAAACAACTCATGTACTTGCCTGTTAAGTTATTCATTCTCTGTAGGTGTCAATCTATATGGTGTTTTTTTGGCAAACTAGCTCTAGGAATCAGATCCATAAAATGATTTATGCTTCTTACTAGAGGTAAACTATTAGGAATATCATTAGAAACAATATCTTTATACTCATTTAGAATTTTTAAAATTTCTATTGTCATACCAACTTTTTCTGCTTGGTCATTACTACCAACACTTGGTCCTCTAGGAACTATAGCAAAAAAAACTTTATTCTTGTTTACTTCCTTTTCAAATTACTTTCCATCAACCATGCAAACTTATATTGCAATACAACTAACCTCATCTGGACTTTCAATCAAAGGTAGCAATGTTTGTTTCTTCCTATTTACCCAAAGAGTATATTGATTCAATATTTTGTCATGCACAACATATCTATCATATTTTCAAGGTCTACCCAACAAAATATGACAACAATCCATAAGCATAATATCACACAAGACTTCATCAATGTAATGTCCAATTTTGAACTTCACAATACATTGTTTACTTACCAATATCTTATGCTCATCTTTGATCCATGAAAAATAATAAGGTTTGGGATGTTTTAGCCTCTGCAATTGAAACTTTGTAACTAGCTCTTCTGATGCCAAATTTGTAGAACTTCCACTATCAACAATCACCTTGTATAATTTTCTAGCCATCTTACATACAGTCTTGAAAAGAATTTTCTTAAGGATAGGTTCCTCATCACTTCCCTTATTACATAAGGTTCTTCTCACCATCAAATTTTCTCTAGCCTCAGGTCCACTTGGTGAACTCTCATTGTCCTCTTGAATCACAATATTTCTATTATTCTGCCCACTTTCAAAAGATCTACATTCAAAATATCTATGTCCTTCTTTACCACATTTGAAACAATTACCATGGAAACCACCTCTAGGATAAGAATTGCCCCTTCCTTGGTAAGATCCAGTACCTCCTCGGTAAGAGCTACCACCTTTCCACTCAGTCTTGGTTTGTCATCATTCTTCCATTCTAATTTTCTTTTATGCTACACAAAATTTTCAGATGTGCCATCTTCACCATAAGATCTGACTCTGCCTCTCTAGAATCTACCACCTCTACCTCTTTGTCTTTGTACATGCTTCTTTTCTAAGATCTCCTCAACTTTCAAGGCATATCGGTATGCTTCTTCCACACTTTCCAACTTCACAAAACTTACTTCATCTTGAATTCTAGATCTCAATCCATTTATGTATCTTTCAATTTTCTCAAAATCATCATATACATGTCTAGATCTAATGTCCAATCTATAAAATTCCTTAGTATACTCTTTCATAGTCATGTCCTTCTATTTCAAATTTTGCATATTTCTCAATAAGCTAACTTGGTAATTAGTAAGAAGGAATTTTTTCTTTACCTTGTTCACCATCTTCACCCGAGTTTTGATCTTCTCCTTTCCTCTCCTTTGTCTATTAGTTTGCAAATGCTCCCACCATAGTGAAGCATGACCTTTTAGCCTAGTGACTGCAATCTTCACCTTTCTATTATTATGAGTGTTTTCATACTCAAATAAATTCTCCATATCTAAGATCCAATCTAACACAACATTGGTATCCAATTTTCCATCATAAAGAACAACTTCTATAGCAGGCTTTGAATTTTCCCTAGACAATACTCACAACAATCTTTCTTCATCTTAATCTTCTTCAAGTTCTAGATTATGGTTTGGTGTTGTTGCTTCATCATCACTTACATCATCAAGATGCACTCCTCTCCTCTAGGCTATCTCCATAGCATCTAATCTAGCTATAATTTGTCTCAACTGATCCAATATGGCATTATAAGCATTTCCTCTACCATGAACCATCTTTACAAATCAGGTTCCTGCAAGATTGTAACCCTACAACCAAATCCAAATTAGGTTTCTACATGATCCAATCACCAAAAGTATGGACTTCAAGCTCTGATACCACCTAACACAAGGAAGGATGGGGAAAGACTAGGGCCAAAGGCACACCCAGCTCTCCGAACCACCCTACAAGAGTTAACACAATGGAAGCAAATAAAAAGAACAACAACCAAAGGAGGAAGAAGAGTAAAATTCTTTCATTGATTATTCAAATATTCAATGTACATTCCTAGCTATAAGGCCTTCTAGGTTATGGCCAAATACAAATACATTCACATTCAAAGATCCAACAACAAATTCATAGTTTCCAGTTCTACTCTATAATCTTTTCTCCTACTCCCTAACTTCACCTAGTTCTAAGCCTCAAAACTCTATTTATACTTGCCAAAATGGACTGAAAATCATTTTAGAACATTAAGAAGCCACAATTCAGCTCTCAACAAATATTAAATGAAAATAAACCAAAATTAAATGCACAAGTTGGCCTGCATCAGTAATTAATTGTCCTAAAATTGATGTCCAATAAAAATTGTGATATCTCTTAGCTCCAATTGAGTTAGAACTTATGCTTCAAACTGTGGCTAGATATCTAGGTCCTCTACAACCCCTTAAGTTCATAAGGTTTGACTCATCAAGAAAAAGTGTGCATCCATTCTGAAAGTTGAGCACAAAAAATTGTTGTGCAAAACTGCTAGAAATTGATGTTCCGAGAGAATTTCCATATCTCCCAAACTATAAGAGTTAAGACTTGTGCTCTAGAACATAGATAGTACTCTAGGACCTCTTCAATATTTGAAGTGCATAGCCTTTCATTCATTACAAAAAATTTAGTTACATGTTCTGTAACATGCACCTAGAAACTAGAAAATGCAGTTTTAGCAGAACCCAGTTTTAGCAACAAGATAAAAACTAAAAACATGCAAGATAGAAGTGCAACCTAGGATGCTCCTACATCAACCAAGAAACCAATATTATTCTAAGAAAGAGTGCTCCACAATTGGTTCTCTTTTTTTCATCCACTTTCTCTACCCAATTTGCATCAATATATGCACATAGAACAAAATTAATTAATCTATCATACTAAATTCCATAGTCAAATATCCCTTTCAAATATCTAAATATTCTCTTCACTACTACAAATTGATATGACTTAGGATTATCTTGAAATATAGCTACAATCCCAATAACATTTTCTATATTGGTCTAGTGTGAGTTAGATACTAAAAACCTCTAATCATGGAGCTTTACTTCTACTCTATTGTGGGTGTCTCATCTTTTCTAGGTAACTTGTGAATAGTTATCATAGGTGTACCAATAGGTTTACAACTTTCCAAACCAAACTTTTTCAAAAAATAATTCAAGTACTTAGCTTTTGAAATAAAAATACAATCATTATTCTACACAATCTGCAATCCTAGGAAAAACTTTATTTATCCTATCATGCTCATTTCAAACTCATTCTTCATCTCTTTAGAAAGCTTATCACTTTATTCATCATTACCTCCAAAAAATATTATAATAATCTGCAAACCATCTTCAATTTCTTTCAAATACAAGTTACTGTCTATCGTACCTTCATCAAATCCAAGTTTTTCCAAATAATTGTCCAACCTTGCATACCAAGTTCTAGGTGCTTGCTTCAAACTATATAAAGATTTCTTTAGTTTGCATACCATGTCTTTGTAATGAAGGGTGCTTGCCTTAAAACCATAAACTCATAACAGAAACAAAGAAACAACAAAAAATGTGAGAACAAAATATGGACTTCTTATTTGTGCTACAAATGTGGATTTATAGAATTCACAAGTACAATATGCGTTAACCCACATAGGTGCCTTCATTAGTAATCTACAAGACTAAGCTACAAACTTCCACCTAGATTTGTTTTAGATAATGTTTGAGCCTATCTTAACTAGGTAATTTTATGCCACCTAGGAAGGTTCTAGACATTGAAACTTAATACCTAGGGTCAACAAACCCTAACAATACATATAGAGTCAGCCAAATACATCTTTGACAATTATTTTAGATATTTCAAGTAGCCCAACTTTCAAAGACCATAGCTCATGAACTATTGTTTCAATTAGCTATTATGACCATTTTTCAAAAATGCCAACTCTTGATGGCTCAAAATGGCACAAGTGCCCTTCCATCAAGTTTTTGGACCTCATCTAGGAACTCTAAGGCCTCCAATGGTGAGTGATGTAACACCCCAACCTTGCTTCCAAACCCCAAGCTCTCTCTCAGGGCTACCTTAGGTCATTCACTAGACCCACTAGGGCTTCTTCACACCCTATAATTATTAGGACCTTGCTCAAGATATCCTAATCCTTCAGTTGGGGGTACACCAACAAAGTAACATCAAATTTCTTACTAGCCGGCTCCAGTCCGCTATTAACCCTCAAGTCCATCTATAGCTCCAAGGGTACCAGTTCTTCATCTAGGGTTTTTTTAGACTCCTTCTAACATCCATGACCCTAAACAATGCTGATTTCATAGGCGCATTCAATCTACTAGGGAAGATACACCAAATTGCTCCAAAAAGGCTACTAGGAATTAGCCCTCCTAAATAGCTGGAAACAAGATTTCTTGAAAAACTTCTTAACAACCCTACAAAAAAATTATATTTTTGGATACTCTTTTTAGAGTACTTCAAAATTCTATAATTTTCTAGCCTCCAAACTTTCCGTACAATGAAAGTATAGTTTTAGGCCAAAAATGAGGATTTCAAGTGCTTTATCGCTGTTGTGATGGAAAACCACCTTAGACACCTTTCCAAGACCTCTCCTTTGGACTGGAGCAAGGTTAGACCTTCTCATTACTTGCTGTGCAGCCAGATTAAGGTATTTGTACACTCAATCCTCTCCATAACTCATTTTCCAACTGTGATTCCTAGCCAAGTTGCATTTGGCTTGCCTAGGGCATCACCTTAAAAATGCTTTCTGATGCTTTCAAGGGCCCTCCTTCTTGATACATAATTTACATGGATCCTAGTTCCAAATTCCAAAATACCAGAGGTTTCCAATGGTGGGAAGTGGCCCTAAGATCCCATTTTCTAAGTGCAGCCCTGTTTAGATCAGCAACTTGCCAAGAACAAAAAGATTTTTCTACACTAATGCAAACGAATTAAAATGATCAAACAAACACTACAAAAAGATTAAAAACAATATTTCAGAACTTTTCCAACATGAAAATCAGGCCATTCAATCCTCCTCTATTAAAAATGCCTTCAAATGCATAAAATCGGCAACAAAATACTTGCTCAATTCGTACAAAATGCAAAACCAACTTGTCCAACCCCCTAAAAATGGTTGTCCTCACATTTTTAAAGGCTCCTCCATCAGTTCCATAACTTTTCTAAATAGTTAGGATGTTCTAAACACACAAATGCCAAAAAGTTGCTTTTTGCAAGAAAATGTTGTCATGACAACATGACAACATTTCAGCAACTTTTGTTCTACATGGAGTTAGACCTCCAAATTTGGCACAAAAACAAAGTAGACATATAATATGCATAAAATGACTTCAAATAAACTATTTAAATCCATTGGAACCTTTCTAGACCATTTTAGCCTTTACCGGACCTAAGTCACCTAGTTGACAATAGTCGGCAACTTCTAGCAACTTGGTCACTTTGGGTCTTGCCAAGTCTCCTAAACACACCTAAGGACCACATAGGACCTATTATTAGAATAGTGATGTGGCTAGCATCACTACAAGCCAAAAATAAAGAAATACCTAGGTTTCACACTTAGCCTACCTAGGTGCTCCTGCACCATACTCCCCCCTCCAACAAAGAACTCAAGGTGGATCAGTTTCCAACAAATCTAGAGGTATGTCAACCTTCTTGAAATCTGTCTCAGCAACCCATGTAGCCTCTAAAACTTGTTTCTCCTTCCATTTGATGAGGTGTTCCATGTAAACCTTGTGCCTTGTAGTCTTCTTTACCCTTGAATCTAACACCTTTTCTACCTCCAACTTGTTGTTTGTAGGTGTTGAAGCAAGTTCAAGATCTTCATGAACATCGGGACTGAGCTGAGATGGGTCACCTTTGTATGCCACCAAGTCTTGCACATTAAAAATAGGGGATATGCCCAAATCGGAAGGTAAATCTACCTTATAGGCATTTGCTCCATATTTAGCCAATATTTTGCAAGGCCCTACCCTCTTCATCTGTAACTTAGTAGGAATGCCTTTTTGAAGCTGTGCTTTGTTCAAATGGACCATCACATAGTCCCCAATAGCAAACTGAACATCCTTCTTCTTTTCATCCACCTTGGCTTTGAGTTTTAGAGTGTTGTCTTGAATAGTCTTCTTGACTTGCTCCTGAATCTCCTTCATGGTTTGTACAAAGTCTTCAGCTTGACCACTAATCTAATCCATGTTTCCAAGACACCTTAGTTCACACACACCTCTTGGGTGCATGCCATAAACAATTTCAAAAGGACTCTTTCTGGTAGTCCTATTCTTGCTATCATTGTAGGCATATTCTGCTTGTGAGATGATAACATCCCAAGTCTGACCATACTCCTTAGTTAGGCACCTAAGAAGGTTACCTAAAGTTCTATTAACCACCTCAGTTTGACCATCAATTTGAGGATGGTAAGCTGAACCAAAAGACATGTTAGTGCCAAGCTTCTTCCATAAAGTCTTCCAAAAGTGACTCATGAATTTCACATCTCGATCTGACACAATGCTTAATGGAAGTCCATGAATCCTTACAACCTCTTTGAAAAACAAACGAGCTATATGACTTGCATCATTAGTTGTCTTACATGGAATGAAATGACCCATTCTACTGAATCTATCAACAACAACATAAATGCTATCATACCCTTGCTTAGTTTTAGGCAAACCAACAATGAAATCCATACTTACACAATCCCATGGTTTGCTAGGAATTGGTAAGGGCTGGTAAAGACCTGCATTGCTCATTCCTCCTTTTTCCTTCATACACACCATACATTGCTCCACATACTTGGTTACATCTTTTACCAATTTAGGCCAATAATAGAACCTTTGCACTAGTTCTATTGTCTTGCTGATACCAAAATGCCCACTCAAGCTGCCATTATGCTTCTCTTGTATTAGGTTCTCTCTCATGGAACCTCTTGGTACACACAACTGGTTACCCTTAAATAGCAACCCATTTTGCAAAGTGTATTCTGAAAATCTGCTATGAAAGTGGTTTCCAAAATCCATGCATACCTTATAGGCTTCAGCAAAGTCCTCATCATTCTTGTAAAGATTCTGAAAACTCTCCACTCCAATGCTATGGAGCTAAATCTCTTGGACTGTTAAAACCCTTCTACTTAATGCATCAGCAACTTTGTTCATTTGTCCTTTCTTATGCTTGATTGTAAAGGTGAAGGCCTGCAAATATTCCATCCACTTCAAGTGCCTGTTGCTCAACTTCTCCTGTGTGTTGATGTAGCTAAGAGCTTGATTATCTGTAAACACAACAAATTCTTTTGGCAACAAATAGTGTCTCCACTTCCTAAGACACTGGACTAAGGCATACAATTCTAGATCATAGGATGAGTATTTCTTCTTGGCCTCATTTAGCTTTTCACTATAGAAGGCTACTGGTCTACCTTCTTGACTCAACACCCCACCCACTGCTAGGCCACTTGCATCACATTCTAAGGTGAACAACTTTTCAAAGCTAGGAAATTTTAGGATGGGTTGAGTAGCTACTTGTTTTTTTAACATATCAAATGACTTTTCAACCTCTAAAGTCCACCTAAACTTGGACTTGACTCCCCCCTTTATGGTATCAAGAAATGGTGCACAAATACCACTAAAGTTCCTAATGAACTTCCTATAAAATTGAGACAAACCGTGGAAACTTCTTACCTCACTAGATGTGGTAGGTGTAGGCCAACTTAGGATAGCAGCAACTTTCTCCTTGTCCATCTTCAAAGTTCCTTTAGACACCACAAAGCCTAGATACACCAACTCTTGCTTGAAGAAGTCACACTTCTCAAGGTTGATAGATAACTTCTCCTCATGAAGCCTCTTCAAAACCGCTTCTACATGCTTGACATGTTCCTCTTTGGTCTTGCTGTAGATGAGGATATCATCCAAATACACCACCACAAATCTGCCTGTGAAGTCTTTGAGCACTTCATTCATGAGCCTCATGAAGGTGCTAGGGGCATTGGAAAGACCAAATGGCATCACAAGCCATTCATAAAGACCATCAGTATTCTTAAATGTTGTCTTCCATTCATCTCCCTCCTTTATTCTAATTTGGTGATACCCACTTTTCAAGTCCAGCTTAGTGAAATACATAGCACCTCCTAGACAATCCATAAGGTCTTCAATTCTTGGAATAGGAAACCTATACCTGATTGTAATGCGGTTAATGGCCCTTGAGTCAATACACAACCTCCATTTTCCTCCCTTCTTGGATGCCAAAACCACCGAGACTGCACAAGGGCTTATGCTCTTTTGGATCAAACCTTGGTCCATCAACTCTTGGACTTGTCTTGCCACTTCAAGGTTCTGATCTGGGGTTAACTTGTAGGCTGCCTTATTAGGTAGTGAGGCACCTGGAACAAAGTCAATTTGATGGCTGATAACTCTTCTTGGTGGTAGGGTAGCTGGTGTACCATCACTAACAATCTCCTTATACTTTACAAGCAACTCTTGTACCTCTGCTGGTAAAGGTTCTTGGACTGGCTTTTCTTCACTTGCAGCCTTTAGTATGACTGCAAATCCTTGGCTCTCCTCATGCTTGAGGTCTCTAATAAACTCTTTCTCTCCACATAGCAGCACATTAGGCACCTTGGACTGTGGTTCATCCCCTTCTAACAATGACTTAATTTTGAAGGTCTTGCTTCCTTTCTTAAATGTTATGGTATTTTCCTTGCCATCATAGACCACTTCCCTATCAAATTTCCAAGGTCTCCCTAGCAAAAGATGACAAGCATCCATTGGCAAAATATCACATAATAAGCGATCTTTATATCCTGCAATTGAGAAGTCCACCCATGCTTGTTCATTCACTAGGATGCTTTGCCCTTTGTTAAGCCATGTGACTTTGTAAGGGTTGTCATGAGGTATCTTCTTCAGTTTGAGCTTTGTAACAGCCTCCTCTGATATTACATTATCAGTTGATCCAGAATCAACTACCACCTTGCATACTTTTCCTAGGATCTTGCACTTGATCCTAAACAATGCCCGTCTATGTCTAGGCTCATTAGAAGCTGGTTGCTTGATCAGCACCCTCCTAAACATGAGGTTCTCACCTTTTTTAGACTTAATATGGTCTATGTCAACATCCTTGCAACTTCTATTATCTTCTTGTGCATATGCTAGCCTTTTATCTTGGCTTGAGGAAGAGGGTTTGTCCGAGCACCTATAGGTAGGATGGCCTAGTTGACCACAATTGTAACACTTCATTGTTGCAAAGTAAGAGCTACTCCTACCTCCTCTACCCCTACTTGATCCTCCTTGATTTCCTCTCCCTCTATTATAACCACCTCTTGAAGAGTGGTCAATAGTTTGCTCCATGGGTTTGCTTTCACTTTGGCTCTTTTGATCACTACCTTTGCCTTGGTAGCCTCCTCTTTCATTTTTCTGATTTTTGCCTTTGCCTCTATCTTTGATGTTAGAATCTCCTTTCCTCTTGTTCTTTTCTTCTACCTTCAAAGCTAGCTGATGACATCTTTGGATAGTGGTAGGGGCCCATAAGCTAGGCTCCTCTTGAATGTTCCACTTCAAGCCACCAAGATACCTTGCCACCTTGAGTGACTCCTCTTCTTGCTTCTTGGATCTCAAACACAACCTCTGAAATTCTTCAGTGTAGGAGGTCACATCAAGATCTTTTTGCTTCAGTCCTTGCCTCTTTTTATGGAGTTGGATCTCAAAGTCTTCAGGTAGGAAGTTCTCCTTGATTTTGTTTGCCATAGCACTCCAATTTGCAATTGGATTCTTGCCCATGCTGACTCTTTCATCTTGTACATACTTCCACCACGTTAAGGCTGAGCCTCTAAGCCTTGACTTAGAAACCTTAACCTTCTGTGCCTCTGAGATACCCTCACACTCAAAGTGGTTCTCCATACCCTCCAACCAATCCATAACTGCATCAATATCCATCTTACCACTGAAAAGTGGCACTCCTTCCAAAGCTTTACCTCCTAAGGCTTTGATTGCCTTCAAGAAGGGCTCTTCTTGCAAGATAGGATCAGGTTTAGGTAAAATATCTTCCTCTGCTACCTTTTTACCATTCCCATCTTCTTCTTCATCTCTTTCCTTGGCTGCCTCTACAACTACATCTAGTTTTTGCTTCACCTCTTCTAGTGCTTCTTCAAGAAGCTGATTTCTTTGCCTTTGCTCATCAACTTCTTTAGCTAACTCCACATTTGTCACCATCATGGATTCTCCTACTGATTCTTTAGCGGCTTCCAACATTAACTACCTTTCCCAAATCTTTAACTTGCTCTGATACCACTCTGATGTAACACCCCAACCTTGCTTCCAAACCCCAAGCTCTCTCTCAGGGCTACCTTAGGTCATTCACTAGACCCACTAGGGCTTCTTCACACCCTATAATTACTAGGACCTTGCTCAAGAGATCCTAATCCTTCAGTTGGGGGTACACCAACAAAGTAACATCAAATTTCTTACTAGCCAGCTCCAGTCCGCTATTAACCCTCAAGTCCATCTATAGCTCCAAGGGTACCAGTTCTTTATCTAGGATTTTTTTAGACTCCTTCTAACATCCATGACCCTAAACAATGCTGATTTCATAGGCGCATTCAATCTACTAGGGAAGATACACCAAATTGCTCCAAAAAGGCTACTAGGAATTAGCCCTCCTAAATAGTTGGAAACAAGATTTCTTGAAAAACTTCTTAACAACCCTACAAAAAAATTATATTTTTGGATACCCTTTTTAGAGTACTTCAAGATTCTATAATTTTCTAGCCTCCAAACTTTCTGTACAATGAAAGTACAATTTTAGGCCAAAAATGAGGATTTCAAGTGCTTTATCGCTGTTGTGATGGAAAACCACCTTAGACACCTTTCCAAGACCTCTCCTTTGGACTGGAGCAAGGTTAGACCTTCTCATTACTCGCTATGTAGCTAGATTAAGGTATTTGTACACTCAATCCTCTCCATAACTCATTTTCCAACTGTGATTCCTAGCCAAGTTGCATTTGGCTTGCCTAGGGCATCACCTTAAAAATGCTTGCTGATGCTTTCAAGGGCCCTCCTTCTTGATACATAATGTACATGGATCTTAGTTGCAAATCCAAAAATACCAGAGGTTTCCAATGGTGGGAAGTGGCCCTAAGATCCCATTTTCTAAGTGCAGCCCTGTTCAGATCAGCAACTTGCCAAGAACAAAAAGATTTTTCTACACTAATGCAAATGAATTAAAATGATAAAACCAACACTACAAAAAGATTAAAAACAATATTTCAGAACTTTTCCAACACAAAAATCAGGCCATTCAATCATCCTCTATTAAAAATGCCTTCAAATGCATAAAACCGGCAACAAAATACTTGCTCAATTCGTACAAAATGCAAAACCAACTTGTCCAACCCCCTGAAAATGGTTGTCCTCACATTTTTAAAGGCTCCTCCATCAGTTCCATAACTTTTCTAAACAATTAGGATGTTCTAAACACACAAATGCCAAAAAGTTGCTTTTTGCAAGAAAATGTTGTCATGACAACATGACAACATTTCAGCAACTTTTGTTCTACATGGAGTTAGACCTCCAAATTTGGCACAAAAACAAAGTAGACATATAATATGCATAAAATGAATTCAAATAAACTATTCAAATCCATTGGAACCTTTCTAGACCATTTTAGCCTTTACCGGACCTAAGTCACCTAGTTGACAATAGTCGGCAACTTCTAGCAACTTGGTCACTTTGGGTCTTGCCAAGTCTCCTAAACACACCTAAGGACCACATAGGACCTATTATTAGAATATTGATGTGGATAGCATCACTACAAGCCAAAAATAAAAAAATACCTAGGTTTCACACTTAGCCTACCTAGGTGCTCCTGCACCAGTGAGACTAAAGAAATGTCTACAAATATTTCCACCAAATATCAATAATAACTTCTCTGATACTTAAGTTGGAGCAATGAGATTTTTATGGTAGACTTATAGCTCTAAAATGAACCTTCATGTAGAAAATGAGAATATTTCAAGCTCGTATGACAAACTTACTAAAAACAATAAGTTCCCATAAAAAGTAAGATGCTCCTGCATAAGATACTTGGGGTAATTTGAGAAGTTACTCTATCACATCTCAGGTTTTCAAGGAAAACCAAGACAATGAACCTCCTCTCTTTCTAACCATGATGAATCCTCTACTAGCCTGCCTTTCCATTTCACCAGGTATTCTTCATTAGTTTTGTTCCTTGTATTTTTGCCAACATGATTGTCCAATATCTCCTCAATCTCCTTTGTAGAAGAACTAGTTTCTAGAATACTCCATTGTGCTTCTGCAACTTCATCTCCATTACCTCCTTCATAATACTTTGTTAAATCTAAAATATTAAATACTATTAAAATATACAATTTAGTAGGAAACTCCACTTCATGACTATTTCTAGAATCATGTTTTCACTATCTTGCATGGTCCAAACTTCTTCATTTTCAACTTTTTATATGTCCCCACTAGAAAATGTTTTTTTTTCAAATGAACCATGACTTTATCTCCAATCTAAAATTTCTTAGCTTTATACTATATATTCATATTTATGATGTGTTTCCTCACCTCCTCATGGATGTTCTTCAAATGTTCAACACATTCTTCTACTTCAGAACTACTTATCTTTCCTTTATCTAGCTACCTCAATTCATAAGCATTTCTAGGACTACTCCCATATAGAATTTGGAATGGTTATTTTCTAGTACTTCTATTCAAAAAATTATTATATGCAAATTCTGCCTATGGTAAAATCAAATCCCATCCTTTTGGCTTGTCTCCAACCAAACATCTCAACAAGTTTCCCAAACTATGATTCACAACTTTTGTCTGTCCTTCAGTTTGTGGATGATGTGATGAGTTGAACTTCAAATCTATCTTTAACTTCTTCCAAAATGTACACTATAAATACCCAACAAATTTGGTATTTTAATCTAAAACTATACTCTTTGGCAAACAATGTAGTCTCACCACTTCCCTAAAAAATAATTCTACTACATGAATAGCATCACTAGCCTTCTTGCAAGGAATAAAATGTGCCATCTTTGAAAATCTATCAACCACCACAAAAATAGAATCATGCCCACACTAAGTCCTTGGTAATCCAAGAGTAAAATCCATGCTAACATCCTCCTACAACTTCTCTAGTATGGGTAATGGCTAATGCAACCCTGTATTCTACTTCACTCCTTTTGCCATCTGACATACTCTGCAATTGTGTACAAACTTCTTCACATCTTTCTATAAATATGTCCAATAATAATTCTTAGCAACTAAAGAAATGGTCTTATCTCTTCCAAAATTTCTAGCCAATCCTCCACTATGCTTCTCCTTAATGAGATTCTCTCTCATTGAACTTCTTGGAATGCACAACTGACTTCCTTTGAACAACATACTATCTTGGATCATGAAATCCAACCACTTTATCCTATCAAGTGTATCATGTTCTGTACAAGCCTTCCGTGCTTCACTAAAATTAGGATCATCTACATACAAAGTACTAATTTTGTTGAGCCCAACCACCTCTATCTACATTTTAGTCAACAAAAGTTGTCTTCTACTAAGAGCACTACAACTTTGTTAGACTTTCCACTCCTATGTTTCAAAACAAATGTATAATTTTGCAAAAATACAACCCACTTCAAATGCCTTTGGTTCAATTTTCCTTGACTATTTAAATATTGTAAATCTTGATGATCAGTATACAAGAAAAACTCCTTAGGAATAAGATAGTGTCTCCACTTCTTCAATGCTTAAACTATAGCATAAAATTATTGGTCATAAATAAAATACTTTCTTTTTGCATCATTCAATTTCTCACTAAAATAAGAAATAGGTCTACCTTCTTTCCTCATAAAAGCTCCTATTGTAGTATCACTAGCATCACAATCTACTTGAAACACTTTGTTAAAATCAAGAAGTGTTAAAATAGAATACTTAGTAACTTTTTGTTTAAATAGATTAAAACTCTTATCTACTCCTATAGTCCACTTAAATTATTTCCTATGCCCTCTCATTATTTCAATCAGGGGTCCACAAATACTACTAAAACCTCTTATGAACTTTCTATAAAAAATATCCAATCCATTAAAAGATCTTACCTTTGTTGCACTCCTTGGAGTAGGTCATTCAAAGATAGCCTTCACTTTCTTTGGGTCCATTTTTAGACCTTCTGCTGAGACTAAAAATCCCAAGTACACCAACTCCTTTACCAAACTGCACTTCTTTAGGTTTATTAGTACCTTTTCTCCCCTGAACTTATCAAACACCTAGTGAATATGGATCAAATTCTTCTTTAATGTCTTACTAAAGATCAAAATATCATCTAGGTAAACAATAAAAAACACATCCAAAAACTCCTTTAGTACCTCATTCATGAGCTGCATGAAAGTGCTTGGTGCATTGGTTATCCCAAAAGGCATGACTAAGCATTTGTAAAGTCCTTATTTTTTCTTGAAAGCAATCTTCTACTCATCACCTTCTCTAATATGAATATGATGGTATTCACTCTTTAGATCTATCTTTGTGAAATACTTAGCTCCACTCAAACAGTCCATAATATCACCCATCCTTGGCAATGGAAATCTGTACTTGATTGTGATCTTGTTGATAGCATAAGAATATATGCACATCCTCCATTCTCTATTCTTCTTTGTTACTAATATTTTTGGTACAACACATGGACTCACTCTCTCTCTAATCAACCCCTTCTGCAACAACTGATGAACTTGCCTATTTAACTCTTCACTTCTACTAGTGTAATTCTATAAACTGCCTTGTTTGGAAAACTAGCACCTAGAACCAAATCCATCTGGTGACTAATCTTCCTCATTGGAGGTAATCCATTAGGTACATTATCTAATACAATATCATAAAACTCTCCCAACATATCTGCAACTTTTATAAGTTCTTCCTCTACTTCTTCTTTACTATCTTTTGGAATTATAGCAAAACACACATGCTCACACTTCATACCTTTGAGAAACTTTTTTCCATCAAGAAAACATATTCTATCAAACTAAATACTTTTTTTTTTCTCCTTCAATGGCTTCAACTTATGTTTCACTCCATCCTTGGTTAGAGTGTAGGTATTTTCTCTCTCATCATGTACAACATGCATGTCAAGCTGCCACAACCTACCCAACAACATATGACATATGTCCATAGGTATGATATCACATAGTACCTCATCCTAGTACCTTCCAATCTTGAACTTCATTGAGCGCTACTCATTGACCATGACCTTGTGATCATCTTGCACCCAAGAAATATAGTATAGACATGGGTGTTTTTGTCTCTTTAGCTTCAACTTGGTGACCATCATTTTTGACACTAGATTGTTAGTACTTCCACCATAAATGATCACATCACAACACTTTGTTAGATAATGTTTTCCTTGATGTCACACAAATGTCATATCAGTCATTAGTCTCAAGTTCACTGAGCTCAGACAGTCTGCAATGCAATTTATAGTACCAACCGAGCTCACTCGGTTATCAAAGGAAATGTGGAAGATAGTGTTAACTGAGCTAACTCGGTCAATGAAGGAAATGTGAAAAGCCAGTGTTAACTGAGATTCACTCGGTCTCCAAAGGTTAGTTTCCACTGAGCTCACTCGGTCATCAAATGAATTATGGAAAAGTCAGTGTTAACCAAGCTTCACTCTATCTCCAAAGGTTAGTTTCCACCGAGCTCACTCGGTCATCAAATGAATTATGGAAAATTCAGTGTTAACCAAGCTTCACTCGGTCTCCAAAGGTTAGTTTCCACCGAGCTCACTCAGTTATTTCAAGAAACTCAGTAATTACCGAGTTCTCCCAGCGATTGATGGTTTGTCATGAAGTTTGCTGTATCAATCGAGCTCAGTCGATTAACACAAGAATTATTTTCTGAAAAAAGTTCACCGTGCAGGGTCGGCCAGTATAGGGATTTGCTAATTAATTACTTTTAGCCGACTATTGTAATTGTTTGTTTTAGTCAGTGATTTGATCCAACTAAGATAATCTGAAAGGTATATATGGTCATTCAAGTTATGAATTAAAGTGCGTGATTATGAAAAAGTTATGAATGCGAATTATAGTATGAAGAGGTGAATGTTGAGAAAAGTCCAATGGAGGATTAGATGTGTTAAAGGAGTTGCAAAGTTGTATTTGATCAGTAAGGATCCAGTCAAGCATAACAGAGATCTGCAATCAGCAAAGATAAGTTGCACATTATATTAGGTCATTTCATTGTTGCTTTCTAACCATTGTAACAGTGTATTCAAAATATCTTAACAGAGTTGGTTTAATAGCCATTCAATAAATCCTCTAACAAGGTGATAGTTCAGTTGAATTGTTCTAAAGACCTCTAGCAAGGCCACTCCTAACAGGGTGATTAAATCCTTTAACAGGGTCACACCTAATAGTGTGTTTTTGTAACCTTTAATAGGGTTGGCTCCTAATAGGGCTCACTTTAGAAGAGTGAAAAAGTTGCATTGGTGGTTTTTCCCATATTGGGTTTCCACGTTAAAACTGGTGTCTCTTGTGTTCTTAATTGCTAAATTACTTTGTGCATGATATCATATCAGTTCTTAATATTTATCATTTGCTGCATTATCAAGTTTCAACATTTTATTAATCAGATCAAAGGTATATTCAGACATCTTAGGGACTGTGGAAAGTTTTGTAGTAACTGATTCACCCCCTCCCCCTCTCAGTTACTCTATTCTCATTTTCAACACACTTATCTTCACATCTACACCTTGTGTGAAACAAGCTACTTCTTTAATCAGGTTCATTCTCACCACTCAAAAGGACTCTTCTATTAACTAGGGCTTCTCCTCTTTCAACATCTTTAGAATGTGAGGATCTGGCATCTTCATCAACATGTGCAACTCTGGCCTAGCATTCTATTCTTCAACCTATCCTTCCTTGACACTGGGAACATTCAAATGCTTTATGCCCTTCTTTTCCGTAGTGAAAACATTTCCCACTGAAGCCTCCTCTTCCAGATCCTTGTCCTCTACCTCTTCCATTCTGATCTCCATTATTCTAACCATGGAAATGATTAGAATTATTTCCCCTTTGGTTCTGATTGCTACTTCCAACCTCATCCTTGTTCTTCTAATCATCATTACGATCTCCATAAAATTTTCTAACAAATCATCCATCGTGATCTCCTTCGCTATTCTTGTTGTCAAACTTTATGCTCAATTTCTCCTCAACTTTTAGGGAAAAATGGTATGCCTCCTCATTACTATTCATTCAAACTGGATTCAACTCATCCTAAATTCTTGGACTTAACCCATAAAGATAATGGGCCACTTTCTCCTTATCAACTTCTGCATGGCCAATTGTAATGAGAACTTGGTAGAACTCTTTGGTATACTTTTGAACAAATTTTCTTTCTTACTTCAACCCTTTCATTTTCTTTAATAGATCAAGCTCATAATCCATGAAAATGAATTTTTTCTTTATTTTAGCTACCATATGTTCCCATCTTGTAATTTTTTCCTTTCCCTTTCTATCTCACTCCAACTAAACCTACTACCACCAAATCTTTGCATGTCCCTTTAGTTTTGCCTTTCCAAACTTGACCCTATTAGGATCTTCAATATCTTCATACTCAAAGTACTCTTCCAATTCATTGATCCAATCTATCAACTCCTCTAAATTAAGATTTCCCAAAAATATGGGAACTTTAAACTTAGGTCTTTTTCCAATCTTGGAGATGGCCCTAAAAAACCTCTCTTCCTCTAGGTTTAGAACTACCTCTATTGCAGAATTTTCTTCTACTTCATTTTCATCCTTTCTTTCATCTCTTATGAGAAGATTTATTCCTTTGTACATTTTTTCTTCCAATTCTTGCATTTGTCTTTGGAGGGCTAGGAAACCCTCAGGCGTAACACCTACAACTCTTCTACCATGCTCTCTTCATGGAGGAAATTTCACACTTTTGCTTAAACCCTAGTACAAACTGCCTCACAATCACTAGAGAATTAAACTATTATCCATGCCATTAAGATCTTTGTCTGCTACTCAATTAGCCTTTACAAAAACCATGCCATATTGACATCAATGACAAATAGAATCATGAATGTAACATGTCAATACTCTCCAATGCTTAGGATACTCCCCCAATGTAGTATCATCAGCATTCATGCCAACAACATGTAACTTTAATCTATGTTTTTGAGATTTTTCAATCTAATAAAAATAAAATCTAAGTTGATGATGGATCATGGAGTATGATCTGAAACATTGATGATTAAAAACTTTCTACACAATCTAGTCCAGAAAAATAGTGATACAAATCTATGCTATCAAATCAAAGAACGAGAGTAATATAAGATGACTACAAGTATAAAGCTAGAAATGAGAATAATGTGCAACAAAGCTTGGATGCAAAGAGTGATTTCTCAATTTGACAAAGTTTCATTACTCAAATGTGGGATCCTTTGTGAGAGATAAGAGCTCTCTATTTTTAGAGAAAGTTGGTCAAAAGTCCAAGTAGAGGAGTGAAGGGAGTATGAATAAAATAGGAGATTCTGCAAGAGTAGGAATATGACATGTCTTCCCACTTGTCATTTGTCTTATCTTGGAGATTTATTTGAAAAGTGTCATTTTTTAATATTCCATAAGGGTGTCTCATATTTGAATATTTAAATTCAAATATAAAATACGTTGAGACAACTTAATTTGAAATGAATTAATAAATCCCATTGTCATGTATTTTTACTAAAGTGTATTAATTTAATAAAAAGTGTAATAATTTAATTTAATTATTTTATCAAAGAGGTATAATTATCTCATTTAAATCTAACATTTATAGATTTATTTAGATTAAATTATTATTATGAATTATTGGTTTTATGCAATTAGTGCTCAAGTCAAGTAGTGTGAATTAGGACTAGAAATGCCTAGTGGATTTAGGAATTTGATGATTGATTTAGAGTTTAGGAGAAAATTAGTTTAGGAGACCAATTTTAGGGTATTACACTACACAACATGAAAAATTTAAATTATGCTCATCATACTGACCCAGGAGCTGGTAGATCCATCTTGTGCTCTCTCTTTTGTTATGTGCTTATTTCCCTTGAAGTGTACATAGGGGTACTTCATAGTGGATATATTTTCTACAATAGAATATGTACATCGAGATCTAGAGGCCACCACTAGTAATATCACAATAAAATTTCCTAGAACTTACCATATTTCTAGTATAGGAACATTTCTAGTCACATTTTCTATGACCAAATATTTTCTTCTGATTAATATAGAGAAGGTTCCATGCACTTTAAAATTATTATTAAATATATAATACAATTATAATTTACTTATTGATCACTCATTTTGGACTAATGATCCCATGATTGTTTCACACATGATGATGTATTTATAAAAACCTATATAAAATCACATTGAAGATCTTTGATCTCACCCTACATTAATTTTTTAATGAGACGGATAAAAATTTAAAAGAGGAATTCATGAACCATATTGTTGTGTTATTCAAAAATAAAACATTTGGTAAAAGTCAATCCTTTAGAAAGTTGGCATATATCTAAAATATATGAGGGACCATTATAGGATGCATTTAGAGAACAACAAAAAGTATGAGTTGGTAGACCCTAATATTTCTTTGTCCAAACTAACAAGAATTTTCATTTTTTCTCAATAGAACATTGGGAAAAAATCATGTTTTCTACCATATCAAAGAAGATGAAGAAAGTTACTTGTGAAATATTAATTTTATATTTTTTAGGAATAAGAAAATTAGTACCATGTGAAATAGAAATTCTTTTCCATTTCAGAAGGGGTGAATTGTAGGGCATGCAAAATGGTGATTATTCACTGAATCATAGACATTGTTCTTCAACAATTGTAAAGTTGCAAAATTTTAGAGCTTCAGAAGATACAAAAGGGAAAGCATGTGAAAGTGTGAAATTAATTTTTTGAACTCTTAAAAGGGTCTAAAATAAAATAAATAATGTAATTTTGGATCTCTTAACATACAAATGCATTAAAATAAGGATTGTTTGAGTTGACAACTTGATGGAAATGATGAAGTGGTCATTTTTCGCAAAAAGTTTAAGCTCATGAATATGAATTAAATGAGAAATAAAGAATGACTAGTTATAAAATAATCTAAATTTTATTATGTGAAGTGGTGTCTAGAGTTAAAAAGAATTACATAGAGCAAGCAAGTGACTACAAGGTGATTTTTGCAAAAATAGTAAATTCGGTTCTCTACCTAGACTCAAGCTTCCTTTTCCTAAAATCAAAATGTCAATTAAAAGGGAAGTTTGTTCTAAAAAGACTAAGGAATAAAACATGAAAAAAATTATTCAAAGGGTGTTTTTAGATTTATTTTATGGGTCTTCCTCTACTAAGAAAATGGGGGTATTCACTGATGAATTAAGAGGATGTAGAGATGCTAGTCTCGTAATTTATGATAGGTTCATTTTTGGTATTTCTATGCTAACAAGGATGGAAAAGTGCTTAGGAATAATCCATAGAGATTATACTTATCCAAGATTATAGTGCCAAATTTATTTGTCAACATTGATCTCATGAACACCCTAGTTGAACACAATGAACCTATAACTAAAACCATAAAAAGAAGATGGTATGCCCTTGTTTTTCATTACCAAGTTCTGCATTAAGGAATGCATTGACTTAATCACCCAAGATCTCACTAATATTGATAGAGAGTAGCTCAAAGTAGATTATCATAGGATGATGGAACTTTTTGGATATAGGGAAATTGTACATTTTATGAATAAATGTCAGAACAATAGACTAATGATAGTTGAGCACATGGACCCTCATTCAGTTGAGTCCTTCATGGGTTACTTTAAGAATACCTACAATGCCTAGTCCTAGTTGTTTGGTGAAGATGAGAAAAATACATTCCCATTGGATTATATGTATATATATATATATATATATATATGTGTAGATTAAACATCCTCATACTTAGAGTTTGACTTTTCCTATGAGATTGATAAATCACTTCACATATAATTAGCCCAGTAGAAGATCTCAAAAACTATGAAATACAATTCTCTTATTTTCCATCTAATTCTATTCCAAAATTTTAACCAATTTAGAGATTCTATGAAATTGACTACTTACAATGAGGAAGGGAACAAACTGCTTGTTTATATGTAGTCTAGAGCTTGGGATGTGCATGGTAAAGATGGTGGCTATAGGGTATTCAAAGATGTGTTTGTGACATCGATTATAGGGTTTCTTGTGGGGTTTGTTACTAGGTTACCTTAAGAAATCAAAACTATGCTAAGGGCCAAGGAATTATTATCTAAAAAAGGTTACGAATTTTATTAGATTGTATAGGTGTAAACAACCATCCTGTAGACTACCACAAGTTCTATCTAAAATGATAGGTTTATTGGAATTCATATGTAAGTTATTATGGATAGATAAGGATATTGCACAACCAAGAAGGAAAGGAAATATTATGCCTCAATTTATTAAATTTGATGGTTTTATGGTGGACCATTCTTGATTAAAAGAAGTCCAAGAAAACATAATAAACAAATTTTGGTTTCACAGTGACAAGGATAGACAATATGATCATGGGGGACATATTGAGTCTTTTATTGCAAGATGACCTCATCCAAAATTGTGATGATACTTCATAAATAATTTTTAGGATGAAGAAATAGGGAATTCTATCTAAAATAGAGTATCAAAGGCTAAGAAAAGGTCTTCCTCATTTCCATAGTGAGGAAGAGTTTGAGGCAATTAGGATTGATAGGGGTGAATTTAGGATTTTGATAAGTTATATCAAGAGAATTTGAAACAAGAGAATGGGAAAGGAATTGTGAAATATCAACCTCCACTAGCCACAAATAGATGCACCTAAGAGAAGTAGTGCCCCTTGGGTTTCCTATCATGACTTAGATAATGAAGGAGGTTCAAAAGAGGTAGCTCATATATTGAGGAGTCTAACAGAGAATACAATAATTAAAGAAACATCACCACCCTCAAGTTTTCAAGAGAAGGAACATGATTATTATGCACAAACTATTGAAAAGGATCAACCTATAGAAATTGTGTAGAAGATGATTGATGAATTGAACTTGGATGAAATCTCTAGCATTGAAGAAGAGGCAAATGAAATTATACAAAAAATTGGCATGTTAATTGTGTTAGGACTGACACTAAAGGAGATATTCTTATGAAATAAATTTATAAAGAAGGAAGACCCCACTTTTGTGTATGAGTTTGAGACTCTTAAGAAGATGCAAGGATCAAGGTTTGACCCTAAGATGGAAACTCTTGCCACTTTAGTTATCCTCAAGGGTAATAAACCAAAGTTTATTGATATTTCCACTAGAATAGAAGGAATTTAATTGGTACAAACTATTAATAATACCAACCCTTTGATTATTGCCACTCAAATTACACACACTACTACATTTTAGGTCATTTTGTAATGAAAAAATTTCACATATGTGACACTAAACTATCACAAAACCAAAAGATAGAGGCATCAAATCTAGTCCATTGTGAGTGTTTGACAGTTGGTGTGATCATCACAATTGCAAAATCAATGATCATCACAAACCACCTTTAAAAGGGCCTCGGTGCATGACACAATAACATTGATCAATACTTTTAGTTGTCAATATTTTGACAATAAAGTGTAGTAACCATTTTGTATAATAGTGGCCAAATGTTATTAGAGGGATCTTAGATGCAATGGATGCTATGACAAAGTTTATGTATAACTAACAAAAAAGTTTCTCTACCATACGATACCTTGTTGGAAGCTCCATCAAAGAGAATATGGTTGTGAGATACCTTCTAACAATGATACTATATAATTGACACCAAAGAGTCATTGTTTGAATGAAACATTTCTATTGTCAAGGATTTTGAAGAGCTTATTTATGTGATGAAGTTTCTGAATAAATGATAGAATAGTGTTGTAGGTTTATGACACTTTACTGTCAATTTAGATTTCATTTATACAACATGGTCATTGCAAGGATGTCATAAAATCCTTGCAATTGTGATAGATATAGTGTGGTTTTTGATAGAGTCATCAACTTCAACATGCCAAGTTTGAATGCAAGACAAATATCTCTCTAGCATTAGTCTTTGATTCCCCCTACAATGGCCAAAATTTAGTCACAATTAGAATCATTTTGTCTCTTCCATAAGTTACAAATTGAAGCAAAAAATATAAACATGTGTTCATCATTTTTTCTACAATTTTAACTTATAGAAGAGATTGGATGAGTCATGACTACGAAATTTAGGCCATTCTAAGGGGGATCAAAGAGTAATGGTAGATACCTATAAGTTTCACATTCACTAGAACATTTTTCCTTGATTTTCAACCATCATTTTTTATCAAAGGCCATTTTGGCTTGTGATTCTCACTTTTTTTTGTTTATGTCTCAAAAAGGTCAAAATTTTGACCTTTTTTTTTCTTGAAATTTTGAAGTCACTTATGTTTATAGTAAAAATTTTGACCAACACATGATATAAACAAAACAAAAAAAAAAAATTGAAACTCATCATTTCATTCTATCTTAGCTGTGAGTGGGGGAAAGGGTTAAATGCAGCATCGTCCAATGAATAGATATGTCCCCAATGCACCTCTGGTTAATTCATTCATTTAGGATTATGGATTGAATATATATATTATCTCTTTTTGAGTCCTTGTTATTATTGAACAAACCCATCTATCCACCAAGACAATTAGAGTACAGAGTGGACCATATTCAGCATGAGCCAAGTAGAACCACATTGTAGGATAGAGATAGTGATATATATTGAGGTGATGTGCAATATATAAACTACATGCCAATCAATATTTAGGAGTGGGTGATATATTGCTAAGGGTTGTTATTATTATTTGTCTACATAGCCTAACCTTAGGTGGTTGTAGTGGATCATTATCCAAATTGATCATATTTTCTATGGCTTCAATCCAGACATTTGATCCAATAGTAGATAAGTCTACCCCATTTTTTCCTCTTTGTTGAGTTCTAGCATATAATTTTGATCCAACTCCATAGATCTATCCAAATTATGCCATTGTATAAGTGGACCCTTCTCTCCATTAAGTATTTGACAACCCCAATCAACACCAACATAGAAACATCCATGATCTATAAGGGAAAGAATTATTCTAGCTTAGAGGCTCATGACAAGAGCTACTTATCACAATGTACTATTCTCCACACTCAATGTAAGGAGCCCAATATTTTCTCTTTCTATAGTTTCAGGACTCTCTCTCTCTCTCTCTCTCTCTCTCTCTCTCTCTCTATATATATATATATATATATATATATATATATATATATATTTGTATCTTGTCATGAATATTATGTCCCTTGTCATGATCTACATCTCTGCAGTTATCTTTTACACTAAAGGAAGAAAGGGTTTAATATCTCTACAATGATATTTTACACATGCCCAATTTGATCTCAAATGATGACATGTGCCTACTAAATGTTGACTATCTATGTGGATCAATTTTCCAAAATCATCCATTTCATACCCTCATATTTACACAATGTCTTTCTAGTTTATTTACACTCCTATGCCCATTTCATTTCATATATCATCTGAAAATTGTGTCAATCTAAGCTCTCAATTATTCCCTAGTTTTTCAATACATTCATTCATTTAGGATTCACTAGTGAATTCATTTATTCTATTAGGTTTAAAAAGGATAATAAGATTAAAGATTAAATGTAGTACAATAGATAAAGAGAGTGTCTAAAACATTATCTTAAAGAGTATTATAATTATGTCATAGTGTTGAATCTATTTGATTATCAATTAGAAACAAATTATGATCTTTAAATTTAAAAATACAAATCATGGATTGGCAAAGGGTTCTCCAAGATACACTAATCATTGCAATAGGAGCATTGGGAATGATATCTAGATACTCCATACTATGGTGTTGGAATGGAATTTCACACAAATTACATGATTAATAGTCTATATAGTAAAACACTAGTTAGATTGAGGCAAGGTTAGAAGTATTTTAGGTGTCATATATTAAGTTTAACAATGAGTTTCAATTTGATAAGGATCTTATTTGCACCTATCTCAATAGTCCAAAATTTTCCAAGTATCATGCCTTCTTTAGTGGATATTGCTTTAATCTTAATCAATTATCATAAATTAAGAAATTTACTCAACAACCCCCATGTTAAAATAAGTATTACTCAATTAATGATTTTTCCCTTCTTATACTCCACACATGATCCTGCATTGTAAGAAGATAATAATAAAAATGAATTATTGAGTTTTGATGTGTCTTTCTTTGTCCTTTTTTAGGGTTTTAGACTTTTATATATTCACATGCTTTCCTTCTATTCTTCAGTCCTCCATTTTCTTTGAAGAAGGGGGAAAAGAATTTGAGTCCAATCATTGTGAGAGTATTTAGGGGTGATAAAAGTATGGGTACAATTTTCACTATAAAACAAGTTTATGTATTTAGGAATGGTGCACCAAAACAAAAACTACTACCATTACAAAGTGAGAACCCATTAAAACAACATGTTTTTAATTCAATTCCAAATGTGCCTACATTATTATTTTTCATTTGAATGTGGATAATCAGTCTATTAATATTACATTGATTCATTAATGTGTATTGAACACCTAATATTTAGTATTCATGAGCCTTTATGCCTACTTTATATGTTCCAAAATCTCAAGCTTTTGATTTTCTAAAACGTGCTTTCTCTTTATGATATATTCACAATACTCAATCTCTTACATGATTTAAGGTAAAATATAGTCATAAAACTATAAATCTATATATACATAGATAAATCCCAATTAGACATGCATACTTCAAATTTAGGTGATTTGAAAATAAATATATTTCAGTTTAGATGAGTAGAAGCAAGAAATTGCAATACAAGGGTCACAATATGTGAACATTAGATATGGAGTTTCATGTCCATTGTAAGTATGGGCCTCCATAAATTTTATCTCTTTGTGAAACACTTTCTATTAGGAATACTTAATATAATATGACATCTCATAAGTTATTGGGTTGCCTTTTTTTGGTTTAAGAAATAACTTCTCTAATGGTAATAATTTTGCTACAACAAAGATTTTAGATCTTAGGAATTGTTTCATTATTTTTGTAATATAATATTTTATTATAATCACATGGACTAGAAATTTTGCAATGATTGTCTAGAAAGAAATATTATATTACTTTCCACATTCTATTTCCTTTGTGAATAGACAATCTCTTTTGTAATTAATTATAATGACACCTGTTCTTTAGACCACTTGAAATTATCATCAATATGAATCATTGTAGTTGTAGCAAATCCTCTTCTTTGCTGAATAACCTTCTACTTTTCTTCTTATATTTTTCTCCTATAATTCTTCATTCTATTTTGATGTGATATTTTTTTGACATACCTCCTCCCTTGAGTGATATTTAACTTGAGAATATATATCCTAAATTATACATTAAACTCATCCATTTCTATACTATGTCCTAGGTCTAATGATGTTATAGATCACAAAATATAAATTCATAATCTTAATTTGAGAAGGTACACTTCAAATTCATAAAGTTGATATCAAGTCTATCCAATACTTTAATAAATAGAAAGACATATTGGATCCAAAATATACTGGTGCTTTAAACAATTTTATTAAGTATCTTAAGATTGATGATATATAAGATAGTTCTAGGGCTAGGAAACCAAATAATCCTAACTCTTGGCTCAATAGAATTATGCCTATGATTGTATCATTAGTGCTCCTAATAGTGGTGTTGATGAAGGTGATAAATTTGAGTGAAGTCACAATGACATTAACTTATGAGATAGTTAATACAATGGTTAAGGAAATACTTTTTGATGCTTTTATGTAAATATGATGCAAATTGTAAATGATTTAACTCCAAATAAATTGATATTAATTGGTGATAATAGGAAATGCCAAATTTTTTATTGTATGTAAAGATGATACTACATAATACCAAACTAATATAAATCCTCTACATTGATTAGACTAGTTATGTGCTAGATCTTTTGAACTATCTTTAAAAATAATTAGTATTTGTGAGATATTTAGACTATTTTGTATTGGTTTATTCTTATAGATCATGGAAATTTTTTAAATACCTAAAGAATTTATTACTATCTTGAGTGATGCATTAGTAAACAATCAAACTCCATCAAAGACAAATGATACATTAGTATTGTAATTAACTCTACATCAATGAATCGCTAGGATTCTACAAGAGTAAATATTGAAGAATGCTCAAACAACATTCTAAAATATATTTGTGATACTATTGAAGAAGCCAGTCAAATGAACTAAACCCAAGAAGCATGACATGTGCAAGATAATGAAATTGAGATGGTAGAAGAGACTATGCAAAAATTCCATACACAATTTGGGGCACTAGAAGTATTTTACATATTTATATGTGAGTTAAGATATTATGAATAATATAACATGGGAAATTCCCCTATACAAAAACATAGATTTCAAATGTGTTTGGCCAACATATGGTCCAATTTCTTTGTTTCAATTTACAAAAGATTTTGGTTGTGTCAAATAAGACCACCACATTGATAAATATTTTGGTCTATTTTTTTTCTAGTTATAAAACATTGCTAATCTATGATGATCTTGTCAAACAATATGATCTTGTTTATCTCTAATGGTAATCTTTTTGCTACAGAAAAGATTTCAGATCTTAGGAATTATTTCAAAGATTATATTACTTGCCATGTTTGAATGTTTTGTCCCTCAAATTTCTTGATGAAATATAATTTATCCATAAGTATGGTTTCTTGAAGCCCTTGCTACCTAAGATTTCATGGACTGAGTAATGTATATGACTATTGGAAATAGATTTTTAATGTATATATTTCAGCATTCAATTAAATTTAGAACATAGTCCTAGGCCAGGAGGTGCCAACGATCTTGATCACTTCTAATTTGATCAGTAGTTATCTAGGAATTTCCATTTTTGAACTGAAGAGAAGAATTAGAAAGAATATTTATTTAATAAAATGAGATATGCTCTCATAAATACCTTTTCTATTTAATTAAATAATTTTATTTAATTAATTAGAAACACTTTTCTTATTTAATTAAATAACTTCATTTAATTAATTAGGAATGGCTTCCTATTTAATTAAATAACTTTGCTTAATTAATTAGAAATAGCTTTTTTATTTAATTAAATAATTTCATTTAATTAATTAAAATAGGCATATTTATTAAATTAAATAAATTTAATTCCATAGTACATTAGCCTTAGGAGATAATTTAATTTAATAAAGTATGAATACTTTGGATTAAATTAAATTGAAATCAAATAGGTTTAACATGGCTAATATGAGTGTGTACTATAGGGATTAAATAATGAGTATGATGAATGTAGATTAGGGTTTTAAGCATATGACAATTAAGCCAAGTAGCAAGTAGCAGAATGAGAATTTCCTATTAGAATAGGTCTTAGAATTGGTCAGAATAGACCATAATTGGTATCATGGCAAGTGAGCCAATTTTGGGGTATTACATTAGGATCCTCAATATCTTCATAATTGAAGTATTCTTCCAATTCATTGATCCAATGAATCAAATCCTCTAGGTTAAGATTTTCCAAAAGTGTGGAAACCTCAAACTTAGGTCTTTTTCCAATCTTGGAGATTGCTTTAAAAATCCTCTCATCCTCTAGGTTTAGAACCACCTCTACTTCACTATTTTCTTCTTCTTTATCCTCATCCTCACTTTCATCTCTTATGGCAAGATTTATTCCTCTGTGCATTTATTCTTCAAATACTTTAATCTTCCTCTAGAGTGTTGTGAAACCCTCAAATGTAACACCTACAATTCTTCCACCACACTCTCTTCATGGAGGTATTTTCATACTACCGATAAAACCCTAGTAAAAAATGCCTCACAATTAGTAATTTGTCTACACACTCAACCCAAACCATGGTCCTAGTGTAACTGCCTCATAGTCGATGATCTATTTGCACACTCAAGAACTCCTTCTCTAATACCACTTGATGAAGGATGCTCCCCTTAATACTTTAAATATATAATAGAAACAAAGAAATAACAAACATTTTGAGAGAACAAAATATGGGCTTCTTATTATCACTGCAAATACATAATTATAGAATTTAGAATTACAATATGCTAACCCAAATGGGTGCCTTCATTGTAGTAATCTTCAAGACAAAGAAAGCTATGAGCTATCACCTAGGGTTGTTTTAGATAATGTATAGACATTTATAGGAAATTTTATGCTACCTGAGAAGGTTCTAGACACTCAAACTTAATACCTAGGGCCGACAGACCCTATCAATGCATATAGAGTAGCTAGTTATGTTTTTGACATCTATTTTGGAAGTTTTGGTCAACCTAAATTTGGAAGGCCATAAATTTCAAACCCTTACTCTGATTGACTATTATAACCACTTTTCAAAATTCTCAGCTCTTGATCTACATTTTCAAATCCATGCAAGCACCCATCCATCAAGTTTTCAAGCCTCATCTAAACATGTTTAGGTTTTCAACAATGAGCTTGAATTTTTAATACAAAAATTGCACACCAAAAATCTATAATAAATCCATGAATACTCATGATATGACACTGAGCCTCAACTGGTAGGTCGATATATACAAGATGAATATTCACCTCTAAAATTAGGACATTTTGAGCTTGTCTGAATGACTTACTAAGTAGCAAGCCTCCAAAAACAACAACTCTACATTAAGACAACCCTTATTCAAACAACTAAAATAAAATATTCTTGGGTGATGCAAGATTTCTCTTACACCCAGGATATGCCTGCATCATTTTGTTATTAACAATAAAATTTCCCCTTAGATGTCTATAAAGAGGGAGCACGTCATGTTAGAAATGATTATACCAAGTATTTCTTCATTTAATAGTTAACTAAATTAATTTATAAACACTACATCAAAATGGGCATAATAATTTTATAATACTTATGTCTATTTAACTAGGTAAGTACCAAGTGAAATATATGAATGTTTATATCATAAATTAATTTATAAACACTGCATCAAAATGGCCATAATAATTTTATAATGTTTATGTCTATTGAGCCAATTATTGATGATTTGTTGGAGTTATGGCATGGGGTTACTATGTATGACATCTATAGACCAATGATAGGACAAAGACAATTTCAATTCTATGCAATGCTTGTATGGATGATACATGATTTCCCTAGGCCAACACATTTTTGTAGTATGTAAATTTTTTACACATATTTTTGGTATGTAAGAGTGTTAACACATTTTCATTGTATGTTTAAGTTGCACATGATAACTGTAAATATCAAAATTAACATACATCATCCAATTATACACGATCTTGTAGGTCTTCAGACAAACAGAGAATTTTCATGTCTAGTTTGTGGTCCAAAGATGAAATCTCATCATTCAAAAAGTTTAAGAAAGTAGTTGTTCAATGAGCATAGGCACTTTCTCCACAAAAATCATAAGTATCGAATTATCAAAAAAATAATAATGGGAAAGAAGAGACAACATCAAAGCTACCAAGAATTACACCTCACCTATGGACGTTGGAATACAATAAAATGAATTATCGAGGTAATTTTATTCCATTTGATGGTTTTTGTATGAAGTTTATATTTGAATATTGTCTTTTTTTAGTAATGATGTAATTAATGTTCATGAAGGTCATCAATGCATCAATGAGTAACTTCCAAAAGGCCTAAAAAGTTGTCCAAGAAAATTTAGTAGACCGTCATACTATGTGTGCCTCCCAATGTACATTTTTTTGATGTTATGCATATTGGAAATAATGTGATAGAGACACTATGAAAAATATTGGATGGAAGGTGTGACAAAGAAAAAATAGTCAAAATTTGTAATGACATTCATGAATCCAATCATGCATTGAATTTTTTCATTGAATCAAATAAAAATGGAGAAAAAATTAGTATGACTGCCATTTCTTGGTTATTAACACAATAGAAAAATGATGCCATAAAAGAAACCATACAAAAAACTAAATTTCCCACAGGATTTTCTGCAAACATAAGCAGTCTCATATCAAAGAAAGGTGATTGTGGGTCAAGGATGTTGAAAATGCACAATTGACATACATTCATCAAGGTAAGTCATGTTCTTCTCTATTTATACTATATTTTTAAAACTTCATGTACTTTTTATTATACTATTTTGTAATATATTGAAAATATCATTTTATATTTATTAGAGTACATTCTACCTCTATCTCTCCCACGCAACTTTGACAACATGAGTGTCAAACAAGTTGTATATGATATTGGGAAATACATGAGGTTAGAAGTGTTATTTCTTAGATTTTTTGTATAGATATTATTTTTGAGTCTTGCTTTACTTTTTTTATAATTTATTGTATAATATTTTATAGAGTCTTGTTTATATGCCTTTGTGTGTTGAATATCTTCTAAGTGGTTGTCATCTAAAAAAATTGATAAAAAAGACATAAAACATTAGAAGAGAAAATCTCCTTAGCTTATGTGTGAAATGCAAAAGTGTCTACTTTCAACTTTATTCAATGCACATGAACACTACTTCATACATCAAGTTGAGGAGATTTAATTGTGTGGATTTGTACCAACTAGGTCAATTTGGATGGTCGAAAAGAACTTTAAATTTTTGAAGAACTTGGTTTGACAAAGAGCACATATTGAGAGTTCTATGGTAAAGAGATATATGGTATACCATACCATGATGTATATTAGTGAATATCTTCCCAAGTTTGTAGAAAAAATCTATGTAGATCACATTTGGGATCCCAACTCCATTAAAATATTCAAAGGGTAGTACTTGATGAGAAAAGGTAGATTGAGAAAAGTGAGAGGTAACTATAAGATGTGATTGTAGTTAATTAATCATTATCCATCATCAATAAAAGTTATTTCTAAGTGGTCTATTTATTCTATACAATTTCTCATGAGTGGAATGCACTTCATTTGTATATTGAGAATAATCTTGATTGGATGACGTTGTGGATTGAATGATCTCAAAAAAATGGTCACTCATTAACATGGGAAGGTGTTGCTTCATTGGTTAAAGAATCTCATCATAATGGAGATTCTAATATAACATCAATGGTAATTGATCTCAAAAGTGGTTTAAGAGGTAGAAATTAAGGTATGTATAACTTTACTTATCATGGCCCATATGTTTAATATCAACTCACAAATGGATCCAAATAATTTTGACATGTTTGTAAAAATTGCATTTCAAGCACCACAAAGCTCTGTACTACCAATGTTGTAAATTTTGCATTAAAAATATAGATGACACAAAGAGAACCTATGATTATAGAATAACTATAATCTTTGAGGTCACTAATATTTCATCTAGAAATGACATGCATTCTCAAAAATCTAAAAATAGATACTATGGAGTTTTGGATGATATACTTGAGTGTGACTTAAATTCCTTCAAACTAGTTATATGTTTCATCAAATGGTACATGCTACTATTGAATCAAAATGATCCTAATAGAACTATTATTGAACATGATAATGGATTTACAATGATTAATACAAGGTTATTTGAGACAGTTGTGAATCAAAATGATCGTAATAGAACTATTATTGAACATGATAATGGATTTACAATAATTAATACAAGATTATTTGAGACAGTTGTAAATTAGCCCTATGTTCTTCCAAGCTAATGTGAGAAAGTATTTTACTTTCACATTCCACATTAATCTAGTTGGTCATTTTTTGTTAGACATGATCCAAGAGGAAGACCAGTAAAGTATAATGTGATTGAAGAAGAAGATACTAAAAAAGTGAAAGATGAAGTAGATGATGATCATAAATGAAAATTAGTGGATGATGAAGAAGAAGAAGAAGGTGATGATGATTGATGGTGATGGCAATGGTGATGGTTATGATGGTGATGATGATGTTGTTGTTGCTACCACTGCTACTGCTAATGATGATGATGATGATGATAATGGTATTGGTAGTGGTGATGGTGATGGTGATGATGATAATGGCAACGATGATGACAATGACAATGGTCATGGTGATGATGATGACAATTATAGAAATGATGATGATGAGATGGATGAAGAAGATGATCAATGACATGATCAATGGAAATATATAAGGTTTGATCAATGAAATGTAAGACGTATTGATATATTCATTGAAATTTGTTTGACTTATTATATGTTTTCATGATTAATATATTTTGTATTCACATCTAATGTCATTGTATAATTATTTGATTGTGTTCAATTCTAATGATAATAACATAGGTGATTTATGATACACATGTTGTAAATATGTGTTATGATTCTCAATTGTTGTTGTTGATTACTTATAACATATCTTTTGTGCATGATTGTCACCCTTTGTGGAAATAGGCTAAGGACTATAGACATCATCACCCCTTTTTTTGAGGATCTTACATAGCTACCACACATAAAGTAGAGGTAATTAATTTAAAAATATACAATGATTATGATGTATGCATATTGTTCATGTTATGTTCGATTTAATTTGTAGCATATGTATCATGTAACTTGTAACTAACTTGATAAATGATTTACATATGTAGGAAATTTAACCACATTGACGAGGATCCTATTTAGATGCTTGATTTCTCTTTACCTTAAACATCAACTTTAGGCCAATCATCAATATTAGCCTCATTTTATAGAAAAATATCTCACTTCTTCAATTGTATCTCTCATTTGATGGGCTACAGGACCACCAAATAGGTATTGTCAGATCTTTCTTCCTTGAGTGAGGGAAATGCATTAATAGAAGACTATAGTGAGACATGTAGTAAGTCTGCAATAGGGAGACCAACTAGAGGTCAAAAGATTATAGTAAAATTCAATAAACACATGCAAGTTTTCCTTTCCTAAGGGGGTTTGTGTTTTAATGATGATGAAACCAAAAGGTGACATCAAGGTTCCCTTGAGGTACACACATCTTTAGAAAGAATGGGTACCCAAAGAATTACCTCCAATTAACACTAATTTTTGTGTTAATGAGAGGATATATCACATAGCTCCATTGCCATTACATCATTTCTATTTCCCATGGATGGTATAAATGTTTTGATTAAGTAAAATTAGGTTTTGAAAGGACCCAAAACCTTTTATATAAAGAGAAGCATAGTATCAATTAAATTCCAAAAGGAACTATGAAACAATACCAAAAAAAGATAAACATGATAGTATAGATAGCCCTAAAATAGTAGGTAGATAATAAAGACAACAAAAAGGAAATTGAAAGACAACAGCATGATAGCTATATAGTCTTTAGTAGGTTAGTAGCATTATCAACCAAAATATTCATGTTCATAGCAGAGGCCCTTAGTTCATTGATCTCTTTATCATCCATGACCTTGGTCTTCTTCAAATTTTCCCTTGTGCATTTATTGGGGCCATGATAATCTCTCATCTCCTTTATACCCTAGTTCTTTCTCCCTTACTCTAGCTTATCCAAAAAAATCCTAATATTATCAGCAATAGCTTTCAAAATCTAATAGCTTTGATTAACAAACTTTCTCAAAACTTTTTCCATGCCCTCAACTTTTCTATCCAAAATATCAATCTTCTTCTACATACCCTTCATCAAATTATCAACAAATATGGTTTTAGCTTCTAGAGGTGGGACTCTCTTCATCATATTAGCAACTTCTTGAGCATTCACAATCACATCTAAAAGCCTATCTAGATGCTGACCTAAGGTCTTCTCACCACTAATATTTTTTCTTAAGTGCTCAAACTCCCTTTTGAGATCCTACATTTGCTCCTTGATACTATCATCGTCCCTCCTCATTGCACCCAAGTTACCAAAGACATCATACCCATGATCTTTTGGGACAAGGGTTTTATTCAAATTATCCTCATCCATTTCCAGATTGTCTTTCTCACCATCAACATCATAATTATCTTTGTCCTCAACCTTCCCTTAAGGAATATTCTTCTTAAATCTCATATGCTCCTTATTCAAAGGATCATCATTTGAGGGGTTGTTCATGCATGTTTTAGTTTTCTTTATTTTATTTCTAGTTTTCATCCTGCTTCCAATTGTTCCCATGATAATATTTTTTCCCTTATTCTTCTTCCCTTTTTCCTACATAGTCTCCTCCTTGGTGCAAGTCTCTATCTCGTATTCAACCTTGTTTCTTTTCCTTCTCTTAGATGACAAGCACCCAAGGATTAAATTCTTTCTCTTTTTCTCCACCAGCTCAACTTCTTCCTCCTCAATTTCCTCTTCATAGACCTCTTTCAAATCACTCCCCTTAGCATCACATTCCAAATTCTTTTTACTTATATGGGGTCTGTCCACTTTCTTTGATTTTAACAAGCTCATAATTAGAACCATTAGTCCTTCATGACAGGCATGATCCCCATCTAGGTCATTTTGAAGGGCTAAAATAGTACTATCTAGATATTTTTGAAGATAGAAGGAGAAATTTATGCTAATACCGTACCTAAATTGATTAATCAATATGAAATGGAGGCCATAAATCTTGGTAAAGTGACTATCAAGAGTAATATACTCAATCAAAACAAAAAGAATGAACCTCTAAGGTCTAGAAATAGAATTAGGGAAGAAGAAAGAATTACTAACTTTGACCAACCTATTTCTCTCCTTGGCCATATCTGCAAATTCATCTATAATTCTATCACACATCTTCCTATCCCTATAGAAGTTCATCACTTCCATGTTTAGGCTAGTGGTTTTGGCAATGATATCTTCTGTGACCTCCATTCTTTGATTTCCAACTAGGATGCTCCCATTCTTCCAAGTTTTAAGAAACTTCCTAGTAATAGATGGGTTACTATTATCCTTTAATTTTCTCCAAATATCCTGTAAACTTACCCTAATCCAAGATATCCCATATCTCTAGTTTTTGCTTCCATTTCTAACAATTTCCAGGTTCACACCTCTTTCTCGTTCCTCCCATGTTCATGATTCTGCCAAATTTTTTAATTTTTCCAAAGGGCTTGAGCAAATTCAACTTCTTAGCTTTGAAGTCATCGTAAGCTTTTCTTTCTTGCAAAAGAACCCATAATCTATGTGGTAATAAGTAAGTAGTCACACCATGCATAATCATAATCCACAAACCCCCTCTCCAATAAATTTCATAATTACACCTCATTTCCATTACCTTCATCATTAAAACAAGTTTTTCTTCTTCCAATCCTATCATACTCCATTAGAGATAGCCCATAAATTGGGATGTTATTGTCATTATCCCATATCATCCTCATGTGACTTTTACAAGCCACATTTTTTTTTCCCTATCAGCCACTTTATTTGTTTCTTTATAATTATGTTTAACAACACATTCAACAAAGTTATTGATCAAATTTATATCTTTGCATATAATATTATGAATAGGTCATGAGAGGGTAGTGACCTTGTTGAGATAATTAATGATATTTAAAGATTCTTGGTCTAGCCAAATTTTCTCCATGTTCATACTCTTAGCATATAAAAGTCCATAAAGGGTAACACTAGCTTCACTATGTAATTGGTTTTATTTCCAATAGGGATTTCCATTGTACCAATACTATACCCATTTTTTTTTCTAATAGTAATACCACAACCTATAATCCCTAGGTTTCCCTTTGATGCCCCATCAAAATTTATCTTATACCAACCCTTAGGTGGACATGAATCCTATCTAGCAATACTTCTAAGAATTCTCTCACTTTGAGGATAACTATTCCCATCCATATTCCAATCTTAATGAATTTGGTTTCCCACTCATCTTGAGGCTCTTGAAATTTTCCACTTAGCCTAACATTCTTCATCACCATCCTCTTGATCTTATGAAAGATCTAACTAGAATTTGACTCATTTCCCTTGAAAACCCTATCGTTTATTTCCTTCTAGATACCCCCATTAATAAATAAGGAAAAATATAATTCCATAAGTTTTTAATCAAGACATTATGGGTGTGTGATTTCTATGCTAAGAACAAATCTTGAATACTGTAAGGGAGAACCCACTCCATTTCCATAAGTCTAAATATCCTTTCCCATAACTTTCTAGTGTATGAATAAAAAATGGTCATGTGATTGAGTGACTCCTCCTACTTGCATAGATAACATCTACTAATAAGACAAATACGTTTTCTTTTTAAATTGTCAATAGTGAGAATTTTATCTTTCATTAAGATCCAAAAAGATGTTAACTTTAAGTATCATGCCTTTGAACTAGGCTTTAGCCCAACAAGATTCATGACAATCTTCAAAAGTATTAGCAAAGAAGAGATAGAAAATAATCCATTAGGATTAAATTTCCACATGAGAGAGTCCTCCTCATTGACTAAAAAGACAACATTCAACATTTTATTAAGGTCATTCATAGAGTCATCCGCTCTAATAAGGTCCACCCATTTATCACCTTCCCATATTCCCCAAAAGTAGTGTTGCATTGCATCATATAGTAATTCCACTACTAATCAAAACTAAGGACATGATCAAGAATCTATATATGATCACATAATTGAATAGTTCTACCATTTCCCACCTTCCATCTCACCCCTTTGTTGATAATCTATTTTTTTAGCATACTTCCAAATAGCTGAACCACCTTAAACATCATCACTACTAAGGAAATAGTTGAAGCTTTTGTTCTCCATATGATATTTGTTATTCTAGATGCCTTTCCATTCTCCAACATCATTATAGAGTCTCCAAATGAGATTAGCAAGTAAGAAATCATTCATATTATTTATCTTTCTTAACCCCAAACCCCCCTTTTTAATGGGCTTGCAAACCTTGTCCCAGGAAATAAGGGTCATTCTTTTTCTTTTTTCCATTCCTGTCCATAAGAATTTTCTCTAAATTCTTTGTATAACCACATCATATTTTCTAGGTATCTTAAAAACACATAGAGCATATAGTGGAATGTTTTGAATAGTAGATTTTAACACAATTATCTTCCTAGCTTGACCAAGGAGGGCTCAGGTTTCTATCCAACCATCAATCAATGAACTCCAAAAGGACTTAAGAGAGTCAAATCAAAAAGGTAAACCAAGATAAGACCCCGAAAGGCTACCCACCTCACATTCCATAATTCTTTGGATTTTTTCTTTTCTTTTCACATTAACATTAATGAAATAAATAGAGCTCTTATTCCAATTAATAATCTATTTTGTGGCCTACCAATAACCTTCGAGGGCCTTTTTAATATTCTTAGTATTTTTACTGAGGCTTCTCCCATCTCAATTGAGTCATCCACAAATTATTGGTGTGAGTAGGTTTGTTCCTTTGAAGAAGGTATTAATTCCAAAAAATCACCCTTTTGAACCATTCTCTCCACATATCTTCCCAAAAATTTAGCCATTAGAAAAAATAAGATAGGGGATAAAAGGTCCCCCCTTGTCTTAGACCATAGGAAGCATGGAAAAAAGGAGTCGGAGTAGTGACAAAGGAGATTTGCATCACCACCTAATATCTTACCATTGCTAAAGAAATTTAAAATTTCTACCTTATCCTTAGGCATCTTAGTTTCTTGAAGAAGTGCAATATCCAATTTATTATCTCTAATCATATTCCTCATCATGTCTTGCTTATGCGGATAATTTAATCCTATGATATTCCATGAGACAATATTCATTGCTTATGCAATGCTTTTGTTCCAAGATAGTCCTTTGACTACCATCTATTATACTTCTATTTTTCTCCAAATTTCTTTTTTTTTCTAATTTAAAGGTGTCCCTATTAGTGTATGATGATAACCAAGATCCCCTATTTTTTTGCTCCTTGTTCTTTGAATAATCATTTTATTTTATTTTTTATTTTTTGGTTAATCTCTTTTTTTCTTATCCTTCACATTTTTCTTACTCTCTACATCTATCCATTCATCTCCATTTCCTACTTCCCTAGCCTATAGGGTTCTATTAATATCTTCTACATCCCCCCATTTGGGTATTCTATATTCTGTTGATGTTAAGATTCCATCCTTGGGTGGTGAGTTTCTATCATCCTTAATGTTCATTTTAGAGCATTAAAATAATCTCAGTCCCAGAATAATACACTCTTGGGCATCTTGAAAGACCAAGTCCTTTCTATTAATAAAACTTTTTCTACTAACTCCTAACATTTCTCTTTCAACCATACTTACATCATATATCTCCTTAGTCTCTAACATTACTAACCCTCTATTGTGGTCTTCCCCATAAAAGGTGACCTTTAATGAATTAGTTGGGTCTTTCACTAGAACTAGGATTTGATCCAATAAATTTCTTCTCTCAGTCTCCTTACTAAACAACTCAATAGTGTTAGCCTAAGGTCTAGTATTATCCTTTTTCACCACCTTTATTTGAGTTTTCTTTATAGACTTATATTCCTTAATACCTTTTTGTACCCATTCTTTTTTATATTTCTTCGAGATACCTATCTTATTAGGGCATTTCTTCACCTAGTTCCCTGACTTTTTACAGTGGAAATAGGAAAATGGGATGGATCCAAATTCAATTTTTTGTTGCTAAGCATCTAATTAAGACTAAAGTGTAATGGAACCTAACATATCTACCTCTTGAATGAATCCCACACAAATTATGGCATTAGTTAGTGTCTTTCTTGACACTATCACTAGATCCATTGATCGTATCTCTCGAAAGGTATTGGCTATTCCTTGGAAAACATCTTTTACCCATAACTCTAAAGGCATTCCTGGTAGTTTAACCCAAATAGCAGCTTGAACTATTGGTGTAAATAAGTATTTACTATTTACACTTTACTTAAGTTTACTTAGGTTAATGCATATTCATATTAGTTTTCATGTAGACACCTAGGAGTTTGCATATTCATATGAGTTGTCATGTTGACAATAGAATAGTTTGCACACCAATTGAGCACATTTTGTCTACTAGATGTCTTTATGAGATACACCTTTACATTCTTATCCTCTCATTTTTGTGCATAAATTTATGCAAAATGGAGGATAATCCACTCTTGGTGGACATTTTCTTAGTTGTTTCTTATCTCTTTGCATGACTCCTAGTCATCTTGATTACCTTTATATAAAAGGCACTTCTATGGTGTATTCATCAAATTATCTGATTAATCCAATTATCTAATTAATCTATTCTCATTTGATCATATCTTGTCTCTCTTGTGCTATCTCTTGAGCTTCTAGATCTTGGCATTTCATTCTTGCCTTAGGAAAATTCTTACATGGTATCAGAGCCATAGGAGTTTCATTGTATAGCCATTGGAGAGATTTTTTTTTTGCAAGTCAAGATTGGAGTTTGCTAGTGGAAATCAGATGTTGGCATTACATTTAGAAGGTCAAAAAACCCCTAAATCAGCTTTTGTTTCATCAAAGTTAGACATCTAAGGTGAAATCTAGAGCGATTTAATTTTTTTATGAGGTGTGACGATAGAGATTCAGGAAAAATAATTACAGATGTGATTTTCAAACAACGATATCTCCCTCATAGACTTCTTTTTTCGAGCTTTTTTTTATTGGGGGGGTAGAATTTCATGATCTACACATTGCTACAAGTTGTTTGCAATCCCTATTCCTAAATGTTACTAAAAACTGCAAATCCTAATTTTTGCAACATCAAAGGCTTCATTTGGGCTCATCTGGACACATATTTAGGTGCCATTTTTGAAAGTGCATATTTTATGTCTACTTTACAGATCTAGTATCAATTTGGATTAATTCTAAGTAGACATAGTACTTTTAGCATTTAGTCATTTTTGGCCTATTTTGGCACTTGTAATTAGATCTTTGAGAGGTCTTGTGTCTTATCTTGTTGAGTTTGATATAGCTTCATATTCGTTGTTATAACCATCAAAATTAGAAGTCCACTTTGGTTCATTTTGACAAGTGGAAATTGTACATGCACTAAGTATAAAGTGCCAAAGCATCTATTTTGGGGGTTTCTTTCTTTTTTTCGCATTTTGGAGAGTGCATTAATTTTTTCCTTGAGATAAGCACGTCATGGGTAAAGTCATGGAAATGACAATCCATCCTGCAATTGTATTTTTTACTAGGGACAATTATGCATCATGGGAAAAGGTAATCATTACATATTGTAGATGGATAAAATTTTTGCCTAATCTTTATGGACTTATTCCTAAGCCCAAGTCAAAGCTCAAAAAGTTAGCTTGGTGTAATAGGAATATGCATATAAGGGGATTGATTGCTTATAGCCTTGGTCCATCATTCTTCTTTGAAGTTGATAGCAAGCTAGAAGGTATTAAGTGCCTACGCACATATTGGATTATTATTTGAGAACACTTTGGAGATCCTCGTGTTCCTCCATTACCAAAAGATCTAGTTGCAAATTGTCTCCTTCCACTTGATGATGTAGATAACACTCCCTATGATGAGCATACCTTATGGAAGATTCAAACTTTTGTTGATATTGAGAGTCTTGATGATCCAAAGACTCTAGTTGTAGCTACTAATTCTCCTATTGATATTCCATCTACTATTGTTCTTGGTGATAGTTGTATTTACATAGTCATGGATTCAAGTGATTTAGTGCAACATGATATACATTGTCTTCCTAACTCAATTCCATGGGATGACTACTTGACAAACATTTCTAGTTTTTTTGTAGAGTCCTACATTATAGATCTGGGAGACATTATTGATGACATTCTCTTTGTTGAAGATGACCCTTCTTCAATTGTTGCAAGGGAGCATGCTGACCCTCATCTTCATTCTCTACTTGATTAGTCTTTTGAGGTTAACATGATTGTAGATCCTTTGATACAATAGTTGGAGGAGGTCACTTTATTTTCAGAGTAGATATTTGAGTCTTTGATACATGCTCTACATTCATCCTTAGTTGATCATAATTTGTCCTTTTCAGAAAAGTGGCATAGTGCATGATTTGGAGGAGGCACCTTTTAGTATTGACACAGAGACAATTGAGCAAGTTTCAAAAATTCCATACATTTTGGGGTTTCTTCCTACACATGGGGGAGGCTTCTTTGATACATCTTTGGTTTTGTTTCTTCCTAAGGGGAGGAATATTGTTTTGAACTAATGGAGGAGTTTCTACATTGAGCCTTGCACATCTACCATAGGTGTACATTCTACATTGAGGAGGGCGGGGGGGTGGGGGGGGGTGTTACTTGGTCTATCTTCCTCTTCTTCTCTCTTATGGGGGGATCTTTTCCTCACATGAGATCTTCTTCTCTCTCATTTTCTTTCATTGTACTTATCTCTATTTTTGGAGGGGGTTTTTCCCATGTGGTTTTCTCTCTTTTCCACTTTATGAGAGATTTCATTGCATGTCATTTGCACTTGCATATTGTACATGGGTACCTAACATGGTCTAGTAGCTGAGACCCATCTTGCATTATTATTTATCTTTTGTGAGCTTAAATACATTCTCCTAAGTTACATTTAAGGGGGAGTGTTGGTGTAAATAAGTATTTACTATTTACACTTTACTTAAGTTTACTTAGGTTAATGCATATTCATATTAGTTGTCATGTAGATGCCTAGAAATTTGCATATTCATATGAGTTGTCATGTTGACAACATAATAGTTTGCACTCCAATTGAGCACATGTTGTCTACTAGATCTCTTTATGAGATATACCTTTAAATTCTTATCCTCACATTGTTGCACATACATTTATGCACAATGGAGTATAATCCACTCTTGGTGGACATGTGCTTAGTTGTTGCTTATCTCTTTGCATGACTCCTAGTCATCTTGATTGCTTTTATATACAAGCCACTTCTATGGTGTATTCATCCAATTATCTAATTAATCCATTCTAATTTGATCATATCTTATCTCTCTTGTGCTACCTCTTGAGCTTCTAGATCTTGGCATTTCAATCTTGCCTGAGGTAAATTCTTACATAGTATTAGAGCTATACCAAATTCTTATATGAACAACCAATTCATTTTGAGAAATTAGGTTAGGGATCAACATTTTTAAAACCATGGTATTCTTACCAACTAACCATGGTCCACTACATAAGATATTCCTATGGCCCTCATCACAAGAAAAGAAAAAGGAAAGGCTACCTTTTGTCATAGTAGCAACATCAACCTGTCCCTTCAAAACCCATTTCCTTTTAACAAAGGCTTTGACTATTTCAATATTCTGTCTGGCTCCAAAGAATCTCCCCACAAGGGTATGATTCATTCTAGATATATTCAAATCAATGATATGATCCAAAATTTATAAAATAAATGAACCTTTCTTGATAATAGAGATATTCTTAATTGGAGGAAAGGAAGACTTACCAGCCAACTTGATACCGAATAATCTTGACCATTTCTTGACAATAATAGTAGACCTGGTCCCCCCACTTCATTCCCTAGGTACCAAAGCTCCATTAGGTTCCTTCCCTTGTTGACCTGCCTCCACAGTTGCATGTTGACCTCCCTCACCTAATGGGCCTACACTAGTCCCATTAGAAATTTGAATTCCACCTTTCTTGCTCATCACTCTAGCTTCCCCCACTCCCATTATAAGTTTTGTTACCGATAGTTTGATTCTTATTTTTCAAGGATGACATAAATTTTAGTTATAAAAAATTAGAATCCCCATCCTAGTGGGAAGCCCTTCTAGCTCCTATCTAGAACTAGAGCCTAAGAAACCAATGATCATAGCAGACACTACAATGGGTACTTGTCACCGTACTCATCTATAATCTACTCTAAGATCAAATGGTCGTATAATATGGTGACATCATGAAACATCTCATGGAAAATTGCTCTCCCATTTATTAGGGTATGATCATAATAAACCTATGACATATAGAAAAACCTTGCATTAGTATACTTTGCATTGATATCAAAACCTGAAAACACAAAATAACACTCAAACATAGAACTCAATTAATCACCATAACATTGTACTTGTAGCATATGATACACATCCTCAGGGTGATGGTTGCCTCTCCAATAGGTATGTGAAAGGTGTTGTGCTTGTTATGCCATTGCTCGACTAGCATAGTCAACAACCCATGGTTCACTCATATGTGGGGCATCTGTGTAACTCACTTCAACCCCATACTCAATATGTTGGCTCTCTCACCATCAATAAGATGCTCTAAAACATGCAACCCCACCACTTTGGGATCCCTGATGTGAAGTTCTAGAAACATAATTTACAAAAAAGGTCAAGAAAACATCAATAACATTGGAAAAATGATCAAACATGCAACATTCAACTCAAAATGCTCAACAAACAGGCTATGTGACACTTTTCTCTATAATGTGCGATACTTTTTGCTGATTAAATGTCAAGCAACACTTTTTATTATACTTGAGTGATACTTTTTACAAAGGATATATTTCGCTTCAGCTCATGCAAGATTTGCATATAGCCCATACAATAAAACTTTGCAAACCATGCAATACATTTTTCTGTGCAAAATATTGTGCAATATTTTTTAAAGTACTTGTGCAATACTTTTTAAAATAATGTACAATATTTTTTGTACAGCATTAAAACATCTGAAAAAGGCAATAAATGCACCAAAAAAAGAAAAAAGTTGATGACTTACCGATGCCTCATAGCCAAGAGCTTATTGTGCAATCGACTGCACTTGAAATGGTGTCAGAGGGTCAAAATGTTTTCTAATGCCATGTTTCTCTCTCTAGACCACTCAAAATCTCTCAAAATCACAAAAGACAAATGAATTGAAAATGACACTTGGACCCCTTATATATCCTTCTAACCTTATTTTGGATCATTTTTCAAACTCCTTGAAATTCCATGAAAATTGCACCCCTAGATAATTTTGATGTCTTAAATTCATTTTTGGGATTGAAATTAAAATTTGAGTTCATCTTGATAGTCAAAATTGTATTTCAAAATTCTACCTTCTTGTATGGAGTTATCAACCATTTGAGGTCTAAATCTTTGAATCTTCACCAAAGAATCTTCATTTCTCTATTATTCATCATTCTACACTTCATATCTGCTCCAATTCACATTTTCATGTCTAAGTCATCTTTCTACTTAATTTGACTTAATTTGTTGTGCTTTATCCTTTGTGGTCCACTCTGGTCAAACTGGGGCATTCTATCATTTCCTTATGGCCACTCTTTGGTTCTAATCATCTATCTATCATCTTGGACATTCCTATATCTTGATTTTCTCATATCTAGCTCATTTCTACATCCCCTTTACCTCATTTTGATTTCAATCCTGAGGGGGCAAAAATACTCTATCATCACTTGCTACAATAATCTATTTCTCAAGAGCATACGATTGATCTTTTCATTTTCTCTCAATCTATCTAATTTTCTTCGCATTAACATTATTCTTGAATTTTGACATCATCTCTTTCCTAATGTTTAGTACTACCACTATCAGGCTGTATATTCTAGATTTACTATCTCTTTCTGCATTTTGTTTTTTAGAATCATAAATCTCTATCAATTGCTTCCTACTTGGCTTTTGTTTTCTTTGACATAATGTATTCCCAAATTGATTACACAATAGTCAAAGAGGGGCAAATGTAATCACCTAAAAATGGTTATCTAGACCATTAGCCCCCTTCTTAGCATTTTGGCTAAATTAATTAATCACTTGGCTAGGCCAAATTGCTACAAATTCAATTAATTTGATTATAATATATAGTTTGACTATATTATCCTATAGCCATTATTTGATTAAAAGAGCACGTCTCCTTTTAATTAAAAAAATACCCCATTCTTCTAACCCACTCAATGTGCACACATGAAATTCCTTTTCTATTTTGTAAATTAAAGGAAAATACTCTTTTTGTCTCACATGAAAAGTCAACTCTTTGTTTATTGATTGACTTGTGTGTGCACATGGATCAATCTCATTTTCAAACTCCACCCTTGATCATCCATCATTTGGTCTTGATCTCCACTATATGTAGATCTTTAAAAGAAAGATCTCTCCCCTTCTCAAAGTATCCACACTCTTAATTATTGCTATGTTGTAGGATATTCATTCAAATCTTTTAAGAACTTTGTAGAGAATTCCTATTTCTTGTCTACTTTCTATTATCCATGGCATTTTAGTGTAGTTTCATGTAGCTTAGTTTTCTTTTTCTATAATCTAGCTCACATCTAGCATAGCTAGGCTAGTTTGTAATACTCTCATCTTGGTTACTATAGATGCATTTTACATTTCATATTAGCTTACTTCATGCTTGCATTGCATATTTAAGGAATACCTTTGTGGACACTTGCATTCTTGCACCTTGTCTCAAAGAAACCTCCTGTTGCATGGCTTACTAGCAAGAAAAGTACCTTTAAGGCTCAGCTAAGAGCCTTCATAAACTTGAAACATGCTTTCTTACACTCCATGGATAGGGATCTCTAAGCTGGCATCCAAGCATTCTGATCTCATGGAATCACTTGGACAGAAGGGTTTAGATTTAGAGTGTGAAACTTTTTTAGTGTATAGTACTATATATAATTTAAACTAATTACCTATAAATTAATAACTCCAATATACAATATATCATTTTATTAATAATTTTTTTTGCTAATTCATCCATTACTTTCATTACCCTAATGTTTTTATATTTATTCTTTGTCATAGGGTGACATGGACACATCAAATGATAGAGGCAGGGATGTTCCCCACACCCCTTCTTTAGTGAAGGTAAACCTTTGTGTAAAAATTGGTTAAATTATAATTTTACAAAATGTTATATTATTTTATTATTTCAATAGGGTTTTGGACTTATTTTTATTGTTTTACTAATATTTCTATCACTCTGCAGATTCTTGCACTTGTGCTAGATCAAAATCCAACTGAGGAGACAAAGATGAAAATAAATGAAGTGTGTCAGAGAGTGCACTACCTGGAAGTAAGTAGAAATGAATCTTTAGCTAGTACAATAGTTTAATAAAGGTTTAGGTTATATAGTAATTTATAGATCATGAACTAAAATATGTATGTGTTCTTATAGGATTTTTTGAGACCTTGTCAATTTTTCAAGACATGAGGGTACTAGCATAGTTCCTTCAAGTATGTGATTTCCATTTTCAACCTGTACTCTAAAAATGTGTCACACTCTAAATCATTCTATCCAAGAGATTCCATGAGATCAAAATGGTTGGATATCAGCTTATAGCTCCCTATTTATGGATTGCAAGAAAGCATATTTCAAGTATATGAGGGCTCTCATTTGAGCCTTAGAGATACTTTTCACACTAGTAAACCATGCAAGGGGAGGTTTCTTTGAGACAAGATGCAAGAATGAAAGTGTCCACAAAGGGATTCCTCAAATATATAATGCAAGCATGAATATACACTAGAATGAAATGAAAAAATACAACTAGATGAAGAAAATGAAATATTACAAACCAACCTAGTTATGCTATGTGAGCTATATTATAGTAAAAGAAACTAAGCCATTATGCAATATGATTCTAGGCTAAAATGCTATGGATGCTAGAAAGTAGACAAGAGGTAGAAGTTCTCCACAAAATCTCTCAAGGATTCGAATGGTAAACTTACAACATAACAGTACTCAAGAGTGTGGATCCTTTGAGAAGGGGAGAGATCTTTCTTTTCAAGATGTATAAATGGTGGAGATAGAGATAAAATGATGAATGATAAAAGGCGGCATTTGAAAATGGGATTGATCCATGTGCACACACAAGTCAACCAATAAACAAAGAGTTGACTTTGCATGTGAGACAAAAAGATTCTTTTCCTTTAATTTGCAAAATAGAAATAAGACTATGTGTGCACATTGAGTGGGTTAAAAGAGTGGGATCTTTTATTTAATTAAAAGGAGACATGTTATTTTAATCAAATAATAAACTTAGGATAGTATATTCAAACTATAGGTTTATAATCAAATTAATTGATTGTTAGGAATTTGACCTAGGCAAATGATTAATTAATTTAGCCAAAATATTGAGAAAGGGGCTAATAGTCTAGATGATCATTTTTAGGTGATTACATTTTCCCCTCTTTGACTAGTGTATGATCAATCTGGGAACACATTATGTCAAAGAAAATAGAAGACAAGTAGGTAGCAATAGATAGAAATATTTGATTCTGAAGAATGAAATGCAGAAAGAGATAGCAAATCTTGAATGTACAACCTGATAGCAGTAGTATCAAACACTAGGAAGGAGATGATTTTAGAACTCAAGAAGAATTCTAACACCAAGAAAAGTAATAGACCGAAAGCAAATGAAAAGATCAAACATATGCTCTTGAGAAATAGATAGTTGTAACAAGCGATAAATTATTTTTGCCCCCTCAGGATCAAAATTGAAATGAGATAAGGGGAATGCAGAAATGAGCTAGATATGAGAAAATAGAGATATAGAAATGTCCAAGATGACAGATAGATGATTAGAACCAAAGAGTGACCATAAGGAAATGATAGAATGCCCTAGTTTGACCAAAGTTGACCATGAAGGATAAAGTATGAAAATTAGGTCAAATCAAGTATAAATATGATTTAAACATGAAAATGTGAATTGGAGTAGATATGACGAGTAGAAAAGATGAAGAAATAAAGAAATATAGATGCCCCACAGAAGATTCAAAGATTAGACCTTAAGAGGTCAGCTAACTGCATAGAAGAAGGTAGAATTTTGAAATGAAATTTTGACTATCAAGATGAACTCAAATTTTAATTTTGATCTCAAAAATAGATCAAGGATGTCGAAATTAGCTAGGGGTGCAGTTTTCGCAAAATTCTAAGAAGTTTGAAAAATGAGCCAAAATGAGGTGTGGAGGCAATATAAGGGGTCTAAGTGTCATTTTCATTTCATTTTTATTTTGTGATTTTGAGATATTTTGAGTGGTTTGGAGAGATAAATATGGCTTTAGTGAACATTCTAACCCACTAACATGGTTTCGAGTGCAATCGATTGCACAACTGGCCACCTGACAACGAGGTGCCAGTAAGTCATCAACTTTTTGCCCTTTTTGGTGCATTGATTTCCTTTTTTGCACATTTTAAGGCTATACAAAAAAATATTGTGCGATATTTAAAAAATTATCACACAAGTAATTAAAAAAATATCACACGATATTTCATATAGAAAAATGTATCACATTGTTTACAAAGTTTTATCGTATGGGCTATACCCAAATCTTACGCAAGCCGATGTGAAATATCACCCAGGTAAAAAGTATCACTTGGGTACAATGAAAATTATCGCATGACATTTAATCTATAATGAAAAGCATCACATGGTCTATTTTTTGAGTTTTTGAGTTTAATTTTGCATGTTTGAGCACTATATTTTAATGTTACTGATTTTTTTTGACTTTGTTTTGTAGATTATGCTTTTGAAACTTCACAGTAGGGCCCCCAAAGTGGTGGGGTTGCATGTTTTAGAGCATCTTCCTAATCACGAGAGAGCTGCTATATCAAATGTGGGGCTAAAGTGGGTTACATAGATGCCCCACATATGGGTGAACCCTAGGTCATTGACTACACTAGCCAAGTGATGACATAGTGAACACAACACCTACCTACTTGTTGGAGAGGAAAACATCACCCTAGAGGATTTGTACCACATCCTTCTAGTACCATGTTACAATGATTCAGTGAGTTCTACGTTTGATTTCTCTTTTAAAATTTTAGCTTCTAATATCCATGCAAGATATATTGATGCAAGGCGTTGTTATATGTCATAGTTTTATTATGATTAGACCCCGATAGAGGGGAGAGTAGTTGTATAGGATATGTTCTATGATGTCACCATCTTAGACCATTGTTTAAGTTGGGAGTGCCTCATAGATGAGTATGGTGATGTGTACATGGGGACCAAAAATCCTCATAGATATGTATCATGAGCTACATGAGGTGGTACAACATCATAGACATTCTTGGGCATGTGAGGTAGTGTTCGCTCAGATATGGGTGCAGGAGCACATTGTCATCATTTAGTTGTGGGTTCAACTACGAGAGTGCAACCAACCCTTTATCTTTAGAAATACAAGCTTTGTACTATAGAGCCACAGTGGAGATATCACTTAACATTGGTAGATGTTGGAAGAGCTTATGTCATTTTTGCATTGGTCATACCAATAGTACTACAAATGGTGTAACTCTTGGGAGTTAGACTACATACAACATAGTTGACCACTAGTCAAGAGGCATGTGGACATAGTTGAGCACTTTGTGATCAGCTGAGTATGGTAGTAGTTTATTGAGTGATAGGTGGTCATAGCTGGGATGACTACTTATGTGCGATTCCATGGAGAAGAGGCATAGGGTTGGCTTCCTATATTGGATTATCAAATACCCCTCTAAGATACAATAATGATGCAGGAGCATCCAGAGGTATAAGGGCAATCCTGTGTCACCCAAAAAAATGTACTTAGACTTAGTTTTTGTTTCATGTGTTTTCATTTCTGGATACCCATTTGGGTCAAATAAAGGTTCCAACTCTCACGGTTCCACTACTAGTGTTCAAGGATAGAGTATTTGAACACCTTGGGATACGTGTAAATGTCAAAAAAATAGGAGTATGTAATTAAGCCATCATTTTGGTAAACTAGGAGGTGTAAATTGGCTAGATGAATGTAATTTTAATTTAGAGCACTTTAGAAAAAGAATCAGGTCAAAAGGCCCCACAGTTTGAAAGTTATCACAGTTTTTTGAGTTTTTGAGACCTCCTAAGAATGCTTCAAAGTTAGGTTAGGGGAATTAAATGACCACAAAAAGGGAAAAAAGGGGGGGGACAAGAAAATCTGTCCATAGGGCTATAGAGCGCTTTGAGAGCTTTTTGGAAATGTAAACGGTTCATCAATCGGAGCTACGGTTCAAAAGTTATGCCTCCCGAAAGTTTAGTTACCGTTTTTGGATTCTTCTAGATTTGCACCAACTTCTAACGCAGCTTCTAGAGCCTTCTACTTGGTCGATGGATGCCTACTAGCACTTTCTAGAATGTATTCCTAGTCCTTAACCCTTTGGGGTCTATTTAAGGACATTTCTGGCATTGTAAAAAGTAGTTCAGAGTGGAGTTTGAGAGGAGGTACTGAAAGGATAAATTATCTCTAGATTTATGTTTTTGATAAGGTAAACAGGTTTTAAGGGGTCCTGAAACCCATAAGATAAATTATCTCTAGATTTATGTTATTGTAAGCCCTTAGGGCATGTTTTGAAGTCTATTTTCTCTATACTGAATGTACTAGTTTATTTTCACAGTTAATAAGATTTCCCTTTCTTGTTGTTTCCATTCTGTGCGTGGGTTGTGTCCCCATCAAGTGGTATTAGAGCAAGTTTTCCTGAGTGTGTAGACAGAGCGTTGATTGTGAGGTAGTTTGCACCAGGACTGTGTGATTGTGGGTTTGAGTTAAGAAAATGCCTCCATGAAGAGAGCATGGTGGAAGGGCCAGATCTGTTAATCCTAAGGAGGTTAGAGCCCTCCAAAGGTAGGTACAAGCATTGCAGGAGGAGCTCCGTAGAGGAACAAATGTTGTCGCAAGTAACAACAGTGAGGACGACAATGAAGAAGAAGAAATTGGACCAGAAGGGGAATTTGATGAGGAAGTTCTGAATCAGGCAGAGGAAAGGCTTTTTAGGGCCATTACTAAATTTGGGAAAAGACCTACAATTGATGTGGGTGTATTTTTAGGAAATCTGAAACCAGATGAGTTGATCGACTGGATCAATGAACTTGAAGAATACTTTTAGTATGAGGATATCAAGGACCCAGATAGAGTTAAGTTTGCAAAGGCCAAACTAAAAGGCCATGCCAAAATTTGGTGGAAAGAGGTTCAATTGAAAAGAAATAGAAGATGAAAGGAGAAGATCACAAGGTGGGATTACATGGTGGACAAATTGAAGAAGTAGTTCATTCCTGTGGACTACGAGCTTGATTTGTTTAAGAAGATGCATGGGCTAAAGCAAGTAGGAAGATCAGTCCAAGAATATACAGAGGATTTTTATCAAATTTTGATTAGAATAGGGCATGAAAAATAAAATAAGGAGAAGGTTTCTCGTTATATCAGTGGGTTGCGACCTAGCATCCAGGAGGAATTAAGTCTGGTAAGAATGACCAGCATTGAAGAGGCATACTAGTTTTCTCTACGAGTTGAAGAGAAGTTGAATAAGAGGTTTGAAGGGAGACAAAGAGGGCATGGTCAAGGAGGAAGGGGAAGTGGTAGGTCATCTGGAGGTTGAAATGAAACCCAAAAGAAAAATGAAGATGTGGGTACTAGTAGGAACAAAAGGAATGAGAGTTTCAACCACTCCCGTGATCAAGACATTGGAAATCAGAGAGGAAGAGGTAGAGGTCATGGAAAAGGAAGATGAGGCTTCTATGGTACATATTTCCATTGCAATGAAGAAGGTCATCGTGCCTTTGAATTCCCTCAACGATAAGGAAGGACATATAAGAGAGCTGAGAGTCAAGCTAGGGTTGCTCATGTGGATGAGGATGCATAGTCATCACATTCAGAGGATGCAAAAAGAGGAGAGACCTTGGTCAATGAAAGGGTCTTATTAAGTGATCAGATTGAACAAGGACAAAGGAGGAGTTTGTTTCGTACCAGCTGCAAATGTGAGGAAAAATGTTGTGATGTGATCATTGATGGTGGTAGCACTAACAACTTGGTGTTAGAGGAGATGGTCTCTAAGATGAAGCTCAAGAGGGAGAAACATCCCCAGCCCTATCAAATTGCTTGGGTAGAAGATGATCATAAGGTTCTGGTAAGTGAACAATGTTTTGTGAAATTCAAAATTGGGAGTTACCATGATGAAGTTCTCTATGATGTTTGCCATCTATTGTTGGGTAGACAGTGGCAGTTTGATAGACATGCCGTACATGATGGTCATGCAAACACATATTCTCTAACAAAGGATGGAGTTCATCACAAACTGAAGCCCATGAAAAAGGAAGGTCAAAAGTATGTAGCAGTGCTAGGATTTTTCTTGTTGATGGAAGAAAGTTTTTAGATGGAATGAAACATCAGCGTATGTGCTATGCTTTGATTCCTAGAAAAGATAAAGAAGGTAGTAGTGAAATACCACTTGAAGTTTCAGATTTACTAGGTGAATTTGGAGATATTATCTCTGATAATTTTCCAGAAGGATTGCCACCAGTAAGACAAATCAGTCACCAGATATATCTAATTCCAGGAGCAAGTTTTCCTAATAAGGCTGCTCACAGGATGACTTCTACTGAAACAGAGGACCTAAATAGATAGGTTCAAGAGCTGTTAAGGAAGGGCTTGATTCGGGAGAGCCTAAGTCCATGTGCAGTACCAGCAGTACTCGCACCAAAGAAGGATGGAGAGTGGAGCATGTGTACATATTCTTGAGCTATAAATAGGATAACCATCAAGTACAAGTTTCCTTTGCCAAGAATGGATGATCTTATGGACTGCTTGAGTGGAGCTCAGTACTTCACAAAGATATATCTCAAGACTGGTTATCACCAGATATGGATACGAGAAGGAGATGAGTGGAAAACAGCCTTCAAGACTAAGGAGGGTCTTTATGAGTGGTTATTCATGCCCTTTGGATTGACAAATGCCCCAAGCACCTTCATGTGGATTATGAATGAGGTACTTAAGAAGTTCTTGGGAAAATTTGTTATTGTCTATTTGGATGATACTTTAATTTTTAGCAAGACTTTGGAAGAACATTTATTGCATATTTGTAGTGTCCTTGAAAAGTTAAGGGAAGAGAAACTGTTAATTAATTTGAAGAAGTGTATCTTTGCAAAAAGGAAGTTAGTCTATTTGAGGTTTGCTATATCACCTGAAGGTCTCAAAATGGATCGAGAGAAGGTAAAAGCCATCTTGGAATGGCCTACTCCAAGGTCTGCTACTAAGGTAAGATCATTTCATGATCTGGTTAGTTTTTATAGGAAGTTTATTAAAAAAATTAGTGGCATATGTGCACCCCTAACTGACACAATAAGAGGGGATAGAAAAGAGTTCAAATGGACTGCAACAGCTATGAGATGTTTTGAATTGCTGAAGAAAAAGGTGATAGAACAACCTGTGTTGGCACTTCCAGATTTTAGAAAAGTGTTCCAAGTGGATTGTGATGCTAGTGGCAGTGCTATTTGGGTTGTATTAAGCCAAGAAGGTAAGCCTATTGCATATTTTAGTGAAAAATTGAATGATGCAAAGAAGAAGTATTTTGTTTATGATCAAGAGTTCTATGCAATAGTTCAGGCCTTGAAGAAATGGAGGCATTATTTGTTGCCAAAGGAATTTTTTTTGTATACTGATCATCAGGCATTATAGTACCTAAATAGACAAGGTAAATTGAATCAGAGGCATATGAAGTGGGTAGAGTTCTTGCAAAGCTATACATTTGTGTTGAAGCATAGAAGTGGAAAATCTAACAGGTTTGCAGATGGACTAAGTAGGAGACAGTTGTTGCTTACAGTAATGTAGGTTGAAGTAGTTGAGTTTGATGAACTCAAGAATTTGTACCCTGAGGATCCTAATTTTGTTAAAGCATGGAAAGCTTGAAAAGAGCCTGTTGCAATAGATAGAACCAAGTGGTTAGACTATTTGATTCAGGATGGCATGTTGTTCAAGGGTAGTCAATTATGCATTCCAAGGAGTTCCATGAGGGAAAATCTGATTAAGGAGAAACACAGCAGAGGGATGGCAGGGCATTTTGATCGAGATAAGACCATTTCCATTCTTAGAGAACATTATTTTAGGCCTCAAATTTCATAGGATGTGAAGAAGTTTGTACAGAGTTGCCAAGTTTGTCAAGTTGCCAAGGGATTTAGTCACAATACTGGGCTATATCAACCATTGCCTATTCCATCAAGGCCATGGGAGGACATAAGTATGGATTTTGTTCTTGGACTACCAAGGACACAATGCGATAATGACTCAGTATTTGTGGTGGTTGATAGGTTCTCCAAAATGCACATTTCATTCCATGCCAAAAGACTCATGATGTTGTCCATATTGCAGACTTGTTTATCAGAGAGGTGGTAAGACTACACGGTCTTCCAAGGAGTATAGTTTCTGATAGAGATACTAAATTTGTGGGGTATTTATGGAGGACATTGTGGAAGAAGTTGAGAACAGACTTGAAATTCAATTTAATGCATCACCACAAATTGATGGCCAAATAGATGTGGTAAACAGAATTCTGGGCAATTTGCTGAGATGTTTAGTTGGGGATAAGCCCAATGGATGGGATTTGATTCTACCACAAGCAAAGTTTTCTTACAATAACTCTATAAATAGGAGTATTGAAAAATTACCATTCCAAATTGTATATGGAAGTAGCCCAAGGACTACGCCAGAATTGAGGAAGATAGAGCAAGGGGAAATGACAAGTGCTGAAGCTGAAAAATTTGCTAAACATATCAAGCATCTACATGAGGAGGTTCAAGCACACATTACCAAGATGAATCAAGAGTATAAAGCTAGGGCTGATCAAAGTAGAAGACATAAGGAATTTCAAGTAGGGGATCTAGTCATGGTGCACTTACGGAAAGAAAGATTTCCAGCCAGTACTTACAACAAGCTGAAAATGAAGAAATTTGGCCCTTGCAAAATTCTAAAGAAACATGACTCAGGAAATGCATATGAGGTGGAGCTGCCAGCTGGTGTTTACATTTCTCCTATTTTCAACATTGCAGACTTAATAGAGTATCATGATGATGGTGCAGATGAGGAGCTGGTGTTAGAGCAATGTCCAATTCCTACTTTTAAGAAGGAGGAGATAGAAGACATTCTAGATCATCGTGTGGGTAGAAGTAGTAGAAACAAGCAGTATGAAGAGTACTTGGTCAAGTGGAAAGGACAGCTAATCGAGGACTCAACCTGAATTTCAGCAGCTGAGGTTTCCCATTTGGGATTTCCTCTACCATTCATAAAGTGGCAGGGTCACTTTTCAATCTACCCTGGGTGTCTGATGCAGGAGCATCCAGAGGTATAACGGCAATCTTATGTCACCCAAAAAAATGTACTTAGACTTAGTTTCTGCTCCATGTGCTTTCATTTCTGGATACCCATTTGGGTCAAATAAAGGTTCCAACTCTCACAGTTCCACTATTAGTGTTCAAGGATATAGTATTTGAACACCTTGGGATACTTGTAAATGACAAAAAAATAGGATTATGTAATTGAGAGATCATTTTGGTAAACTAGGAGGTGTAAATTGGCCAGATGAATGTAATTTTAATTTAGAGCATTCCAGAAAAAGAATCAAGTCAAAAGGCCCCACGGTTTGAAAGTTATCGCAGTTTTTCCACGGTTTGAAAGTTATCGCAGTTTTTTGGGTTTTTGAGACCTCCTAAGAATGCTTCAAAGTCAAGTTAGGGGCATTAAATGACCTTTATAAGGGAAAAAAAATGTGGGATGAGTGAAGCTGGTCCATAGGGCTATAGAGCGCTTCAAGAGCTTTTCAGAAATGTAAATGGTTCATCAATCAGAGCTACGGTTCAAAAGTTACGCCTCCCGGAAGCTCAGTTATCATTTTTGGATTCTTCTAGATTTGCACCAACTTCTAACGCAGCTTTTGGAGCCTTCTACTTGGTCGATGGATGCCTACTAGAAATTTCTAGAATGTATTCCTAGTCCTTAACCCTCCGGGGTCTATTTAAGGATATTTTTGACATTGTAAAAAGTAGTTCAAAGTGGAGTTTGAGAGGAGGTACTGAAAGGAGAAATTATCTCTAGATTTATGTTATTGTAAGCCCTTAGGGCATGTTTTGAAGTCTACTTTCTCTGTACTAAATGTACTAGTTTATATTCATAATTAATAAGATTTCCCTTTCTTGTTGTGTCCATTCTTTGTGTGGGTTGTGTCCCCATCAAGTGGTATTAGAGCAGGTTTTCCTGAGTGTGTAGACAGAGCGCCGACTGTGAGGCAGTTTGCACCAGGACTGTGTGGTTGTGGGTTTGAGTTAAGAAAATTCCTCCATGAAGAGATCATGGTGGAAGGGCCAAAGCTGTTAATCTTGAGGAGGTTAGAGCCCTCCAAAGGTAGGTACAAGCATTGCAGGAGGAGTTCCATAGAGGAACAAATGTTGCCACAGGTAACGACAGTGAGGATGACAATGAAGAAGAAGAAATTGGACCAGAAGGGGAATTTGATAGGGAAGTTCTGAATCAAGTAGAGGAAAGGCTTTTTAGGGCCATTACTAAATTTGGGAAAAGACCTACAATTGATGTGGGTGTATTTCTAGAAATATGAAACCAGATGAGTTGATCGACTGGATCAATGAATTGGAAGAATACTTTGAGTATGAAGATATCAGGGACCCAGATAGGGTTAAGTTTGCAAAGACCAAACTTAAAGATCATGCCAAAATCTAGTGGCAAGAGGTTCAATTGGAAAGAAATAAAAGAGGAAAGGAGAAGATCACAAGGTGGGATCACATGGTGGACAAATTGAAGAAGCAGTTCATTTTTGTGGACTACGAGCTTGATTTATTTAAGAAGATGCATGGGCTAAAGAAAGTAGGAAGATCAATCCAAGAATATATAGAGGAGTTTTATCATCTTTTGATTAGAATAGGGCATGCAGAAGCAAATAAGGAGAAGGTTGCTCGTTATATCAGTGGGTTGCGACCTAGCATCCAGGAGGAATTAAGTCTGGTAAGAATGACCAGCATTGAAGAGGCATACCAGTTTTGTCTAGGAGTTGAAGAAAAATTGAATAAGAGGTTTGAAGGGAGACAAAGAGGGCATGGTCAAGGAGGAAAGGGAAGCGGTAGGTCATTTGGAGGTCAAAATGAAACCAGAAAGAAAAATGAAGATGTGGGTACTAGCAAGAACTAGAGGAATGAGGGTTTCAACTGCTCCCATGATCAAGACTTTGGAAATCAGAGAGGAAGAGGTAAAGGACATGGACAAGGAAGAGGAGTCTTCCATGGTACCTATTTCCATTGCAATGAAGAAGGTCATCGTGCCTTTGAATGCCCTCAATGACAAGGAAGGATATATAGGAGAGCTGAGGGTCAAGCTAGGGTTGCTCATGTGGATGAGGATGCACAGTCATCACATTCAGAGGATGTAGAAAGAGGAGAAACCTTGGTAAATGAAAGGGTCTTATTAAGTGGTGAGATTGAACTAGGAAAAAGGAGGAGTTTGTTTCATACCAGGTGCAAATGTGAGGAAAAATGTTGTGTTGTGATCATTGATGGTGGTAGCACCAACAACTTGGTGTCAGACGAGATGGTCTCTAAGCTAAAACTCAAGAGGGAGAAACATCCCCAACCCTATTGGATTGCTTAGGTAAAAGATGATCATAAGGTCCTGGTAAGTGGACAATGTTTAGTGAAATTCAAAATTGGGAGTTACCATGATGAAGTTCTCTGTGATGTTATTCCGATCGATGTTTGCCATCTATTGTTGGGTAGACCATGGCAGTTTGATAGACATGTAGTACATGATGTTCATGCCAAAACATACTCTCTAACAAAGGATGGAGTTTGTCACAAACTAAAGCCCATGAAAAAGGAAGGTGAAAATGTATGTAGCAGTGCTAGGATTTGTCTTGTTGATGGAAGAAAGTTTTTAGATGGAATTAAACATCAGCGTATGTGCTATGCTTTGATTCCTAGAAAAAATAAAGAAGGTAGTAGTGAAATACCACTTGAAGTTTCAGATTTACTAGGTGAATTTGGAGATATTATCTCTGATAATGTTCCAGAAGGATTGCCACCAGTAAGGCAAATCAGTCACCAGATAGATCTAATTCCAAGAGCAAGTTTTCCTAACAAGGCTGCTCACAGGATGAGTCCTACTGAAATAGAGGAGCTAAACAAACAGGTTCAAGAGCTATTAAGGAAGGGCTTGATTCAGGAGAGCCTAAGTCCATGTGCAGTACCAGTAGTACTCACACCAAATAAGGATGGAGAGTAGAGGATGTGTATAGATTCTCAAGCTATAAATAGGATAACCATCAAGTACTGGTTTCCTTTGCTTGAGTGGAGCTCAGTACTTTACAAAGATAGATCTCAAGAGTGGTTATCACCAGGTATGGATATGAGAAGGAGATGAGTGAAAAATAGCCTTCAAGACCAAGGAGTGTCTTTATCAGTGGTTAGTCATTCCCTTTGGATTGACAAATGCCCCAAACACCTTCATGCAGCTTATGAATGAGGTACTTAAGAAGTTCTTGGGAAAATTTGTTATCGTCTATTTGGATGATATTTTAATTTTCAGCAAGACTTTGGAAGAACATTTATTACATATTCGTAGTGTCCTTGAAAGGTTAAGGGAAGAGAAACTGTTAATTAATTTGAAGAAGTGTATCTTTACAAAAAGGGAGTTAGTCTATTTGGGGTTTGTTATATCACTTGAAGGTCTCAAAATTGATCCAAAGAAGGTAAAAGCCATCTTGGAATGGCCTACTCCAAGGTTTTCTATTAAGGTAAGATCATTTCATGGTTTGGTTAGTTTTTATAGGAAGTTTATTAAGAATTTTAGTGGAATATGTGCACCCCTAACTAACACAATAAGAGAGGATAGAAAAGAGTTCAAATGCACTACAACAGCTGTGAGAAGTTTTGAATTGCTGAAGAAGAAGGTGACAGAACAACCTGTGTTGGCACTTCTAGATTTTGAAAAGTTGTTCCAGGTGGATTGTGATGCTAGTGACAGTGCTATTGGGGCTATATTAAGCCAAGAAGGTAAGCCTATTGCATATTTTAGTGAAAAATTGAATGATGCAAAGAAGAAGTATCTTGTTTATGATCAAGAGTTCTATGCAATAGTTCAGGCCTTGAAGAAATGGAGGCATTATTTGTTGCCAAAAGAATTTGTTTTGTATACTAATCATCAGGCATTTCAGTACCTAAATAGCCAAGGTAAATTGAATCAGGGGCATATGAAGTGGACAGAGTTCTTGCAGAGCTATACATTTGTGTTGAAGCATAGAAGTGGAAAATCTAACAGGGTTGCACATGCACTAAGTAGGAGACAATTGTTGCTTACAGTAATGTAGGTTGAAGTAGTCAGGTTTGATGAACTCAAGAATTTGTACCCTAAGAATCTTGATTTTGTTGAAGCATGGAAAGCTTGAAAAGAGCTTGTTGCTATAGATAGAACCAAGTGGTTAGACTATTTGATTCAGGATGGCATGTTGTTCAAGGGTAGTCAATTTTGCATTCCAAGGAGTTCCATGAGGGAAAATTTGATTAAGGAGAAACATAGCAGAGGGATGGCATGATAGTTTGGTCGAGATAAGACCATTGCCATTCTTAGAGAACATTATTTTTGGCCTCAAATTTCATAGGATGTGAAGAATTTTGTATAGAGTTGCTAGGTTTGTCAAGTTGCCAAGGGATTTAGTCACAATACTAGGCTATATCAGCCATTTCCTATTCCATCAAGGCCATGGGAGGACATAAGTATGGATTTTGTTCTTCGATTACCAAGGACACAATGTGGTAATGACTCAGTATTTGTGGTGTTTAATAGGTTCTCCAAAATGGCACATTTCATTCCATGCCACAAGACTCATGATGCTGTCCATATTGCAGACTTGTTTTTCAAAGAGGTGGTAAGACTACATTGTCTTCCAAGGAGTATAGTTTCTGACAGAGATACTAAATTTGTGGGGTATTTCTAGAGGACATTGTGGAAGAAATTGAGAACACACTTGAAATTCAGTTTCATGCATCACCCACAGACTGACGGCCAAACATAAGTGGTAAACAGAAGTATGGACAATTTACTGAGATAATTAGTTGGAGATAAGCCCAAGGGATGGGATTTGATTTTACCACAAGTAGAGTTTTCTTACAATAACTCTATAAATAGGAGTACTAGAAAATCGCCATTCCAAATTGTATATGGAAGTAGCCCAAGGACTGCGTCAGAATTGAGGAAGATAGAGTAAGGGGAAAGGACAAGTGTTGAAGCTGAAAAATTTGCTGAACATATCAAGCATCTACATGAGGAGGTTCAAGCACACATTACCAAGATGAATCAAGAGTATAAAGCTAGGGCTGATCAAAGTAGAAAACATAAGGAATTTCAAGTAGGGATCTAATCATGGTGTACTTATAGAAAGAAAGATTTCCAGCCGGTACTTACAACAAGCTGAAAATGAAGAAATTTGGCCCCTGCAAAATTCTGAAGAAACATGACTTAGGAAATGCATATGAGGTGGAGCTGCCAGATGGTGTTCACATTTCTCCTATTTTCAACATTGCAGACTTAATAGAGTATCATGATGATGGTGCAGATGAGGAGCTGATGTTAGAGCAATGTCCAATTCCTACTTCTAAGAAGGAGGAGATAGAAGATATTCTAAATCATTGTGTGGGTAGAAGTACTAGAAACAGGTAGTATGAAGAGTACTTGGTTAAGTGGAAAGGATGGCCGATCGAGGACTCAACTTGGATTTTAGCAGTTGAGGTTTCCCATTTGGGATTTCCTCTACCATTCATAAAGTGACAGGGTCACTTTTCATTCTACCCTAGGTGTCTGATGCAAGAGGATCCAGAGATATAAGGCCAATCCTGTGTCACCCAAAAAAATGTACTTAGACTTAGTTTTTGTTTCATGTGTTTTCATTTTTGGATACCCATTCGAGTCAAATAAAGGTTCCAACTCTCACAGTTCCACTATCAGTGTTCAAGGATAGAGTATTTGAACACCTTGGGATACGTGTAAATGTAAAAAAAAATAGGAGTATGAAATTGAGCCATCATTTTGATAAACTAGGAGGTGTAAATTGGCCAGATGAATTTAATTGTAATTTAGAGCATTCCAGAAAAAGAATTAGGTCAAAAGGTCCCACAGTTTGAAAGTTATCTCAGTTCTTCAAAATTTTGAGACCTCCTAAGAATGCTTCAAAGTCAGGTTAGGGGCATTAAATGACCTCAAAAAGGGCCAAAAAATGTGGGATGACTGAAGCTGGTCCATAGGGCTATAGAGTGCTTTGAGAGCTCTCCAAAAATGTAAACAATTCATCAATCAGAGCTACGGTTCAAAAGTTATCCCTCTTGAAAGTTTGGTTACCATTTTTGGATTCTTCTAGATTTGCACCAACTTCTAACGTGACTTCTGGAGCCTTCTACTTGGTTGGTGGATGCCTACTAGAACTTTTTAGAATGTATTCCTAGTCCTTAACCCTCTGGGGTCTATTTAAGGACATTTCTTGCATTGTAAAAAGTAGTTCGGAGTGGAGTTTGAGAGGAGGTACTGAAAGGGGAAATTATCTCCATATTTATGTTATTGTAAGCCCTTAGGGCATGTTTTGAAGTCTATTTTCTCTGTACTAAATATACTAGTTTATTTTCACAATTAATAAGATTTCCCTTTCTTGTTGTGTCCATTTTGTGCATGGTTTGTGTCTCCATCAAGTGGTATCAAAGCAAGTTTTCCTGAGTGTGTAGACAGAGCGCCGACTGTGAGGCAGTTTGCACCAGGATTGTGTGGTTGTGGGTTTGAGTTAAGAAAATGCCTCCATGAAGAGAGCATGGTGGAAGGGCCAAAGCTATTAATCTTGAGGAGGTTAGAGCCCTCCAAAGGCAAGTACAAGCATTGCAGGAGGAGCTCCGTAGAGGAACAAATGTTGCCGCAGGTAATGACAGTAAGGATGACAATGAAGAAGACGAAATTGGACCAGAAGAGGAATTTGATGGGGAAGTTCTGAATCAGGTAGAGGAAAGGCTTTTTAGGGCCATTACTAAATTTGGGAAAAGACCTACAATTGATGTGGGTGTATTTTCAAGAAAGCTGAAACCAGATGAGTTGATCGACTGGATCAATGAACTGGAAGAATACTTTGAGTATGAGGATATCAGGGACCCAAATAGGGTTAAGTTTGCAAAGACCAAACTAAAAGGCCATGCCAAAATCTGGTGGCAAGAGGTTCAATTGGAAAGAAATAGAAGAGGAAAGGAGAAGATCACAAGGTGGGATCGCATGGTGGAAAAATTGAAGAAGCAATTCATTCCTGTGGACTACGAGCTTGATTTGTTTAAGAAGATGCATGGGCTAAAGCAAGCAAGAAGATCAGTCCAAGAATATACAGAGGATTTTTATCGACTTTTCATTAGAATAGGGCATGTAGAAGCAAATAAGGAGAAGGTTACTCGTTATATCAGTGGGTTGCGACCTAGCATCCAGGAGGAATTAAGTCTGGTAAGAATGACCAGCATTGAAGAGGCATACCAGTTTTGTCTAGGAGTTGAAGAAAAATTGAATAAGAGGTTTGAAGGGAGACAAAGAGGGCATGGTCAAGGAGGAAAGGGAAGCGGTAGGTCATTTGGAGGTCAAAATGAAACCCAAAAGAAAAATGAAGATGTGGGTACTAGCAAGAACTAGAGGAATGAGGGTTTCAACTACTCCCATGATCAAGACTTTGGAAATCAGAGAGGAAGAGGTAAAGGACATGGACAAGGAAGAGGAGTCTTCCATGGTACCTATTTCCATTGCAATGAAGAAGGTCATCATGCCTTTGAATGCCCTCAATGACAAGGAATGATAGATAGGAGAGTTGAGGGTAGAGCTAGGGTTGCTAATGTGGATGAGGATGCACTGTCATCACATTCAAAGGATGAAAAAAGAGGAGAGACCTTGGTAAATGGAAGGGTCCTATTAAGTGGTGAGATTTAACTAGGACAAAGGATGAGTTTTTTTTGTACCAGGTGCAAATGTGAGGAAAAATGTTGTGATGTGATCATTGATGGTGGTAAACTGACAACTTGGTGTCAGAGGAGATGGTCTCAAAGCTGAAGCTCAAGAGGGACAAACATCCCCAGCCCTATCAGATTGCTTGGGTAAAAGATGATCATAAGGTCCTGGTAAGTGAACAATGTCTAGTGAAATTTAAAATTGGGAGTTGCCATGATGAAGTTCTCTGTGATGTTATTCCGATGGATGTTTGCCATCTATTTTTGGGTAGACCATGGCAGTTTGATAGACATAAAATACATGATGGTCATGCAAACACATACTCTCTAACAAAGGATGGAGTTCGTCACAAACTGAAGCCCATGAAAAAGGAAGGTGAAAAGGTATGTAGCAGTGCTAGGATTTGTCTTGTTGATGGAAGAAAGTTTTTAGATGGAATGAATAATCAACGTATGCACTATGCTTTGATTCATAGAAAAGATAAAGAAGGTAGTACTGAAATACCACTTGAAGTTTCAAATTTACTAGGTGAATTTGGAAATATTATCTCTGATAATGTTCTAGAAGGATTGCCACCAGTAAGGCAAATCAGTCACTAGATAGATCTAATTCCAGGAGCAAGTTTTCCTAACAAGGCTGCTCATAGGATGACTCCTACTGAAACAGAGGAGCTAAACAGACAAGTTTAGGAGCTGTTAAGGAAGGGCTTGATTTGGGAGACCCTAAGTCCATGTAGCAGTACTCACACCAAAGAATGATGGAGAGTGGAGGATGTGTATAGATTCTCAAGCTATAAATAGGATAACCATCAAGTACCGATTTCCTTTGCCAAGAATGGATGATCTTATGGACTGCTTGAGTGGAGCTGAGTACTTCACAAAGATAGATCTAAAGAGTGGTTATCACTAGATATCAATACGAGAAAGAGATGAGTGGAAAATGGCCTTCAAGACCTAGGAGGGTCTTTATGAGTGGTTAGTCATGCCCTTTGGATTGACAAACGCCCCAAGCACCTTCATGCGGCTTATGAATGAGGTACTTAAGAAGTTCTTGGGAAAATTTGTTATTGTCTATTTGGATGATATTTTAATTTTTAGCAAGACTTTGGAAGAACATTTATTGCATATTCGTAGCGTCCTTGAAAGGTTAAGGGAAGAAAATTTGTTAATTAATTTGAAGAAGTGTATCTTTGCAAAAAAGGAGTTAGTCTATTTGGGGTTTGTTATATCACCTGAAGGTCTCAAAATGGATCGAGAGAAGGTAAAAGCCATCTTGGAATGGCCTACTCCAAGGTATGCTACTGGGGTAAGATCATTTCATGGTCTAGTTAGTTTTTGTAGGAATTTTATTAAGAATTTTAGTCGCATATGTGCACCCCTAACTAACACAATAAGAGGGCATAGAAAAGAGTTCAAATGGACTGCAGCAACTGCGAGAAGTTTTGAATTGCTGAAGAAGAAGGTGATAGAACAACCTGTGTTGGAACTTCTAGATTTTAGAAAGGTGTTCCAGGTGGATTGTGATGCGAGTTGCAGTGCTATTGGGGCTGTATTAAGCCAAGAAGGTAAGCCTATTGCATATTTTAGTGAAAAATTGAATGATGCAAAGAAGAAGTATTCTATTTATGATCAAGAGTTCTATGCAATAGTTCAGGCCTTAAAGAAATGGAGGCATTATTTTTTTCCAAAGGAATCTATTTTGTATACTGATCATCAGGAATTACAGTACCTAAATAGCCAAGGTAAATTGAATCAAAGACATATAAAGTGGGTAGAGTTCTTGCAGGGCTTTACATTTGTGCTGATCAAAGGAGAAGACATAAGGAATTTAAAGTAGGGGATCTAGTCATGGTGCGCTTACGAAAAGAAAGGTTTCCAGCTAGTACTTACAACAAACTGAAAATGAAGAAATTTGGCCCCTGTAAAATTCTAAAGAAACATGACTCAGGAAATGCATATGAGGTGGAGTTGCTAGATGGTGTTCACATTTCTTCTATTTTCAACATTGCAGACTTAACAGAGTATCATGATGATGGTGCAGATGAGGAGCTGGTGTTAGAGCAATGTCCAATTCTTGCTTCTAATAAGGAGGAGATAGAAGACATTCTAGATCATCGTGTGGGTAGAAGTAATAGAAACAGGCAGTATGAAGAGTACTTGGTCAAGTGGAAAGGACGGCCGATCAAGGACTCAACTTGGATTTCAGCAACTAAGGTTTCCCATTTGGGATTTCCTCTACCATTCATAAAGTGACAGGGTCACTTTTCAATCTACCCTAGGTGTCTGATGTAGGAGCATCCAGAGGTATAAGGGCAATCTTGTGTCACCCAAAAAAATGTACTTAGCCTTAGTTTCCATTTCATGTGTTTTCATTTCTGGATACCCATTTGGGTCAAATAAAAGTTCCAACTCTCACAGTTCCACTATCATTGTTCAAGGATAGAGTATTTGAACACCTTGGGATACGTGTAAATGCCAAAAAAATAGGAGTATGTAATTGAGCCATCATTTTGGTAAACTAGGAGGTGTAAATTGGCTAGATGAGTTTAATTGTAATTTAGAGCATTCCAGAAAAAGAATAAGGTCAAAAGGCCCCACGGTTTGAAAGTTATCACAGTTTTTTGGGTTTTTGAGACCTCCTAAGAATGCTTCAAAGTCAGGTTAGGGGTATTAAATGACCTCAAAAAGGGCTGAAAAATGGGAGATGAGAAAAGTTGGTCCATAGGGCTATAGAGCACTTCAAGAGCTTTCCAGAAATGTAAACGGTTTGTCAATCGGAGCTACGATTCAAAAATTATGCCTCTCGGAAGTTCGATTACCATTTTTGGATTCTTCTAGATTCGCACCAACTTCTAATGTGGCTTCTAGAGCCTTCTACTTGGTCGGTGGATGCCTACTAGCACTTTCTTGAATGTATTCCTAGTCCTTAACCCTCCGGGGTCTATTTAAAGACATTTCTAGCATTGTAAAAGTTAGTTCAGAGTTGAGTTTGAGAGGATGTACTGAAAGGAGAAATTATCTCCAAATTTATGTTATTGTAAGCCCTTATGGCATGTTTTGAAGTCTATTTTCTCTGTACTGAATGTACTAGTTTATTTTCACAATTAATAAGATTTCCCTTTCTTGTTGTGTCCATTCTGTGCGTGGGTTGTGTCCCCATCAAATAACCTTGGTGTGTGAGCCTTGGGATTATAGGCAAGAGGTAGTAGATGTAGGGGTAGACCTAGCATATTTATATGAGATGCATAAGTATCCATTCCCATGGTTCACACAACTAGATTTCCCACTCGCAATAGCAGGACAAATGGGAGATGAAGGAGATGGAGGTGGAGGTAGAGGTAGAGGTGGTAGAAAGATGGAGGTTTGGAGTAGTTCTCAAGTAGGGAGGAGATAGACGTGGGCCAAAGCTGTAAGGGATGAGGAGGAGGAGCATCTACTAATATACAAGATAGCTAAGCAAGTGGAGGTATAGGTAGAGTAGCCAGCAAGGGAAAATGATGAAAGAGATGCTTGATTGAGGGCCATGGAGGCAAAGTTGTAGGCATCTCAAGTGGCTATCATTGTACAAGACCAATAGCTAGTGGATGCATAGGTAGAGGCTAACAAATGAGAGCAATCTCTGTGAGATGATTTAGTAGAGGCCTAATGAGAGGAAGAGCGATAGATAGCTAGGGAATACTACTATCATGGGGTATACATTGCTATAGTTCTTATGGACCAATGGGTACATATGTACTCAAAGAGGGCTGGTAGATCAGATCAACCACCATTTTGGGCACTAGTGGCTCCTCCCTTGGCACAACCTACTCATGAGGTGGGTAGTCAATCTTAGGTCTAGGTTTATGTTTCATGGAAAAAATTATTGTACCCCATGTATTTTGAGACAAATATCCAAATTTTGGATCTCATATTGTATATGTATTGTGACACATTTTGATATATATGAGATACTAGATTTGATCGTTAGCTTTGTGTACTTGTATCATTTTGATGGATGTTTCAATATTTTATGTTTTTATGTGATGTTTCAATTTCTTTCTCATCTATGTGTTTTTTTATGCTCATGGATCTTTCTCATGTATTATGTTTTACCTCTTATGTGTATGTTATAGACTTATGTTTTGAAAAATGTAACACTTAGATAGATCATGTGGTTTTTAGATTAACCCCTTTTGATGATAGATTAGAAAAGAGATGAAGCAAAAGATTAAGAAGGTGAAAAGACATGATCAAGAAGAAAGAAAATAAGATATGAAAGCAATTAGCTATGTCCAAAAAAGATGAAGAGGGAGCTCTCTCCATATGCAGGAATGCAAGACTAAGCTAGAAAATGAGCCTATGATGCAAACTAATATGTAAAGTGGTTTACCAAAAATGAATGCATAATATTTAGACTCTAATTTCATCATTGGTCATTTATTAGGGACATCATAATATCATACAACCATCACTAGTATAACTATGAGGATATGAATATGATTGATATTAGACAGAAATTTGGAAATTCAATCTAAGCATCAAAGACATGTAAGTAAAGATGGCTACTCAATTAGATTCCCTAAGTTTAATATAGAAATATTACACCTATATCAATGCATAAGTGCTAGGATAACCCCTAAGTGTGTTCTTGCAAAAATAATCAAGGATGATGTGTTTGTAAGTCAAAGTATCAAGTAGGACAAGCATGAATTCTCTAAATACTATAGACTAACAAAATATACCCACAAGTAGAAAGAAAGTAAACATGCCCCATGCCCCTAGTATTCTAGTCCAGGACATCTTCAAAAGACTAGTAAGGAGGGAACACATAGCAAAGAAATTGTCATAGACAACACAGAAAGAAGTTAAACTTCATCATAACTCAGTCAATAAATGTTTAAGTGCATGTGTCTAAATCACTTGGTCATTTATTCAAGACTTGATTCTAATGGTGAGAAATATCATGACATCAAAGACTATAGGAAGACTATCTAAAAAGTGTTGAGAAACTCTTGATGTCAAATGGGTAGTGTTGAGAAACACTATTTTGTGAGTTTCCAAAGAAACTCAAATGCACAAGGAGAGCTCAATAGGCTAAGTAACTATGCCCTCGAGATGAGGAAAAGGAACAATTCCAAGCTAGGAAATGTGTTACAAAGTGAATGATTGAGACTAATAGACATAGGTGTGAGGGTCTTAAGTATTGCCTAATTCTAAGTTTTCACCACTTGGCATTTTTTTTAGGACTTTTTTTTCAAAAAAATTTTTGTATTTTTCCATTTTTTTGGAGATGCATCAGAGTGCATGTTGCTAGGTTTTCTGAAATGTCCCTTTTCTGATTTTTCATGATATTTCCAACCTCTAATCAGATCTTTAAAAATCAAACAGCTAATATCCCAAAGATCCACCAAATTCCTTAAGAAACCCCAAATCGGGTATGTTGAAAATAGTGCTAAAGGCTTCACAACTTCACAAATTATTAATGAATCTGAAAATGGAAATTTTTACAGAACTTTCAGCAGCATAACAGCCTACAAATTGACATTTCCAGATCCGTATAGCCTTTACAAAACAGCTCGAAAATGTAGGACCAAAACTATGCTCATCGGGCTCCCGAAATAGCACAAAATATGCCCGGAAACACCACAAGAACACTAATAATCTATCTCAGAAGTTTAATCACGTCCCAATATATATATTCAGCTCTATTTTAATAGCTTAAAGTATAAAATACAGCAGCAACCAAAACTGATATGAAATACTCAACCGGAAACACCAAACTCTTACAAAATAACACCTGGAAACTCACAAATCTGCACTGTTCAGCACAAAGGCAAACTCTGTATGAGCATGCACATGGAATGGCTTCAAACTCCCGTCCTTAGCCTTCCTGGAAACCTGCAAACTCCCGTTCTTGGGTCTCCCTGGAAACCTGCAAACTCCCGTTCTTGGGTCTCCTTCTCCACAGGTTTGGCAGCCTCTGAAGAATAACAAAGAATGAGCAAAAATCAAGTTCTGGAATCCCCCCAAAATGCCTCCAAACCTCTTTAAAAAGGGCATAACTGTAACTCACGTCCAAGAGAGGTTAATGAAACATATTTTAATAATAATTATCATTTATTAGTCCAACGGTTTCCAAAGATTAACTCCCTTTTTCCGAAACTTCACTTTCTTGGGCCTGCCTGTCTTAGCAAAGATTATTATTTTTTAATTATTTGAAAAGGGGACATGACAAGTCCTCCCCTCCCAAACATTGCTTGTCCTCAAGCAATGGTTGAACAATAAACCAATCAATCCTCCTGGATCCCAAATGTAGTCATGAACTATACTACTACCAATTAACACAGACTCCTGCAAGATCCTCTGCAATATGACCAAGAGGAATCCATAATCAAACTGGCAATTATAGCTCAACCAAACTCCAAAATCACCATTACCACAATCAAAAACCCATGAGGCATAAACTCTTAGAACATCAGAACCCAAGTAAAGTGGACAAATCAAACTACCAACATAGTAAATACCATCAACGCATCCCACTGGCCTATATGGAATGTACAATCCAACTCTGCAACAATGGTGAACCCTCTCGAATGAAACTATACCAAGTATGGAGAATCCACACACTGTACAACTCCTACAGTCAACACAACTCTGCAAATCATCGGCCACTATCTCATAACCATAACTCCCATACACTACTGATGGTGAAAAGACATTACAAGATAACGAGTAAGAAATGGAATCCAAACCAAATTTGTCTGCCATCAACTCCTCAGCACAGGGATCAAATGCTAACTGATGTACATACCCTGCAATATAATGTTGATAAAAAAAACCAACCTCAGTCAACAGCTCACCATGAAGAAGTGATACAACCCACTGATCACCAGCTAAGTCAAGAGATGTCATAGCCAAAGGAGTAGAATCAATAACAACACCTGCTAAAGCATCACTCCAAAAATCTTGCTCTAAGTCATGTATTATCAACCTGTCAATTGCAGGACCTATCACCATGTCATGCCCATCACAAATCTCATCCCGAGGCATCAAACTATCCCATAACTGATGATAAGCACTAGGAACCAAAGTACATCTCTGTACCATCATCTCATCAACATGGTCATCAAAGGTAGATAGATGAGCATACCTCACAGTGTAATGCCGATAGAATGCACCAATCTCAGTTAGTGGCTTAGACTGCAATCCAGATGTAACTAACTGCAATCGATCATTAACCAAGTTGGAACTGACTACTACCTCTGAAGACATTGCGAAGGGAGTAGTATTACTAGTAGGAACCATGCCAACTATCAGCTGACCAACATCACACATGGTCTTTGATACAACATCTCTAGTCTTCGTGCCATTAGTACTAGAGGTCACCACCATGTTAGGCACACCACAAAAATCTGCTATAGCACCCAACTCAATTGAACCTGACTCTAGTGGGAATGAACCTGATATGCCAATGTTAGTATCAAGGATGGATGCATCCCCATCTCCACTGTCTCTAACAATCTCGGCCATGGACATCCTCGGATCACCAAACACCATTGCTTGTGACTGTATAGAATCAGGTAAAGACTGTAGTCGCTCTAACTCCATGGTCACCTTAGCCAAATGAAACTGTGACTCCTTGAGAGCCAATTGTGTACTCTCAAGAATCTCAGAAGTCACCTCAAGCTGCTCAGTAAGATCACTCACCTCATCTTCCTTGGCCAATAATGCATCACATGCTGTACTGCCCCACTCCATAAGATAATCTCTGTCGGCTACCAACTGCATATAATTCTGTCTCAAAATCCGAATAGCCTCCCATAAAGAGTGGATCTCTGTCAAGGAAAGATAACTTCCTCCCTGCTCATCACTAGTAGGAGAACCCCATCCATAAACTGCTAACAACTGACGAGCAGCATCAAAATGTTGGCAAGTGATAGAAATGTCTTGGTCACTAACTCTCAACTGATTAGACAAATGATGGCACTGGCTTGACTGTCTCCTAAAAACCTCCTCTGATGCACTATCTGAAGGAGTGTCCTCAAAGTTACTAGTCTCTAGAGTATTACCATCCATATCCTGTGAATCAAATCTAAAGCTCATATCAACATACAGAGCATCAAAAACATTAGCATTGCTGTCCAACTCCTCTATACCCAAGGAAACTAAGTCTTCAAAACTGCCCATTGCATCCTTCTGGATGTCATCAATGCCAATGTGATCCTGAGACTCATCTATACACACTGCCAAATATGAAATATCATCAACACATTCCAGCAAGTATGGCCGACTGGATATATGAACAAAGCCCAACATTGGTGTATAAAAACTAATACCAACATCAGACAAGATACTGGCACAAGAAAAGACAACACCATGTAATCTGCTAATCAAATCCATGATAGCACCCAAACAAACACTGCTACCAAAAAGTGTTAAAGATCTCCAGCCAACTGAATCCCAAATGCCAATATAACAATCTCGAGTCCATATCCGTAAACTAGAATTAGCTGGTAACTCAAGCAAAATCCTGACTTGAGTAATATGACCAATACCAACTAACTCCACATACCTGTCATGATGAGATAATGTAGTGACAATACTGTCTTCACACACCTTCAGCTGGCGGGATAAATCATGTGAAGTACTACTAGCCTCAACCTCATGTGACGAAGCGTCTAACTGTGCCTGGTACTCTCTCTCAAAAAAGTCATGAATGCTCAATGTCTGCTCATCTACACCAGGTATCTCACCATCATGCACAACAACATCCTCATAATCATCATCCTTGAGGTCAAATCTATCTATCACTCTTTGACTAAAATCATCAAATGTAGTTACCTGATCATGACCTTGAGTAGTCATTCCATGATACCACCAATCATAGGCTGCATCTTCCAAGTGTAGACTTGCAATTTGAACAACATCACTCTCCTTCATGGGGTTAAGTGTGAAGAAGGTCTGTAATTTTTGTAGCCATGCTCTAGCTGAAATTTTATTTGTTCCATCAAAAGTAGGTGCTATAAACTTGCTTATTTTATTTTTGAGCTCTCTTCCACTTATGTCATGCTCCCTTCTGTACTCTTTCTTGGGCATCAAAGTGTTCATCATATCCACATATTCTCTAAAAGGAACTGAACTACGAAAGTCATCATCTAAGCCATTATAAGTAGCTCTTAATGTAATCAAGTTACCTGTAACCTCTTCCATAGGATTAATGGCTGGATTTGGTACTGGTGGCTCATCTGCAGGCAAGAAAATAGTTTTGGTTGATTTAGATGGTGTGGATTTCAGATTTCTTGGCTCCTCTGAAGTGCTCCCTTTCTCATTAATAGATGCAACTCCTTGTAGTTTTTCTGTCAATATTCGCAAAGCCTCTCTAGTTTTTGCCAAACTAACCACTGTTTGCTTCTGAGTATTTTGGATGTCTTGGAAGAATTTCTTTGCCATCTTATCTGGATCAGCCATACTTTTCCCTTCCTTGGATTTTGTACTTTTACTTTCAACTGGAGGTTTGATCAAAATTTCTTTATTCTTTTCTCGCTGCAAATATCTTTTTTCTCTTTCACTTAGTTGCATGCAACCATAAATTTTGACATGCAACTGATTAGAAGCAACATGCAACCACCAAATTCACCAAGAACTAACATGCATATGATTAGAAGTAGAATGCAACCATAAATTTTGACATGCAAGATTTGGGTAGTTATCAAAACTAACATGCAAGATCTGGGTAGTTGTCAAAACTGACCTGCAACTTCTACAAACCCTCAGGTTGGCAAGATCATGGCTCTGATACCACTGAAATGTCCCTTTTCTGATTTTTCATGATATTTCCAACCTCTAATCAGATCTTTAAAAATCAAACAGCTAATATCCCAAAGATCCACCAAATTCCTTAAGAAACCCCAAATCGGGTATGTTGAAAATAGTGCTAAAGGCTTCACAACTTCACAAATTATTAATGAATCTGAAAATGGAAATTTTTACAGAACTTTCAGCAGCATAACAGCCTACAAATTGACATTTCCAGATCCGTATAGCCTTTACAAAACAGCTCGAAAATGTAGGACCAAAACTATGCTCATCGGGCTCCCGAAATAGCACAAAATATGCCCGGAAACACCACAAGAACACTAATAATCTATCTCAGAAGTTTAATCACGTCCCAATATATATATTCAGCTCTATTTTAATAGCTTAAAGTATAAAATACAGCAGCAACCAAAACTGATATGAAATACTCAACCGGAAACACCAAACTCTTACAAAATAACACCTGGAAACTCACAAATCTGCACTGTTCAGCACAAAGGCAAACTCTGTATGAGCATGCACATGGAATGGCTTCAAACTCCCGTCCTTAGCCTTCCTGGAAACCTGCAAACTCCCGTTCTTGGGTCTCCCTGGAAACCTGCAAACTCCCGTTCTTGGGTCTCCTTCTCCACAGGTTTGGCAGCCTCTGAAGAATAACAAAGAATGAGCAAAAATCAAGTTCTGGAATCCCCCCAAAATGCCTCCAAACCTCTTTAAAAAGGGCATAACTGTAACTCACGTCCAAGAGAGGTTAATGAAACATATTTTAATAATAATTATCATTTATTAGTCCAACGGTTTCCAAAGATTAACTCCCTTTTTCCGAAACTTCACTTTCTTGGGCCTGCCTGTCTTAGCAAAGATTATTATTTTTTAATTATTTGAAAAGGGGACATGACATTTTCACTAAGATCATTCTTTTAGGACATTTTCTATTTTTTAGGATTTTTTCAAGATCAATAAATACGTATAAATAGCTAAGGAGTGAGCCTTTAAGCATAGAACTTTTTTAGATGTAGGACATTAATAGGCTCTACTAGTTGTTCCTCTTCTAGAGTAGAAAGCTAATAAGCACTAGACCTAAATGTTGTTGGGATAATGTAAGGGCCCAATTAGTTAGGTTCAAATTTCCCTTTCTACTCTCTATTCTACTAATTTTTAGGATTTTCTCCAAGCACAAGCTCACTCACTTTGAACTCATGAGGATGAACTTTCTTATTGGAGGTAGTAGAAATGCACTTTTGATAAGCCTTCGTATAAGAAGCCTTGTGGTGTTCATCAAGAGTTTCTAGTTCTTGTACTTGCATAGCCCTATGGTCTTCATCAGCTATCAACCCATGTAAGGAGACTTGCAATGAGGGGCTCCCAACTTCTAATGGGAGGATAGCTTCAGAGCCATAAACTAAAGAAAAGTGTGTGGCCTCTATAAGAGTACATATGGTACTTCTATAGGCCCATAGTGTTGGATTGATTTGTAAGTGCCAATGCTTCCCTAATTTGTGAACTATTCTTTGTAGAATCTTGAGCAATGTCTTGTTAGAGGCCTCAAGTTGGCCATTCCCTTAAGGGTAGTAGATTGAGGAATAATGTTGTTTGATCCTAAATTTCTTGCATAGCTATTTGAGGTCCCTTGTTCTTAAATTTTCCTCCATTATTAGTAATGATGAAGGAATGCCATAGAGACAAATGATGTGGTTGAGTATAAATAGGGAAACATATTTTCCTATAGCAATAGATAGTGGCATAGTCTGAACTCATTTGGTGAAATATTCAGTCGTTGTGATAATGAACTTGTAGCGACTAGATGAACTTGGATGAATCTTCCCTACCAAGTCAAAGACCCATTGTTGAAATGGCTAGTATGTAACAAAGGGTATAACCTCATGCCCAAGAGCATGAATCAAGTTTCCATGAAGTTGGAATTTCTTATAGGACTTAGCATAATGAACAACAATAGCTTGCATGGTTGGCTAGTAATAACCTATCCTAAGAAATTTTTGAGCAAGTACAAGGCCATTAGAATTTGCCCCTCAAATGTCATTATGGACTTTGGCTAGTGCCTTTTTAGACTCTTTTAGCTCTAAATTCCTAAGCAACATTCCATCTATACTCTTCCTATACAAGTCACCATAGACCAAAGTGTAATGTGAAGCATTGTGAAGGAGTTAGCACTTTTGGTTGCGCATGAGGTTTTTAGGAATAACCTGATCACACTAGTAGGAGAACATGGCAGCATAGTAGGATGAATCGTGACCCACAATAGTGCATATCACATAGTTATCAGAGGAATCATAGGCAATATGATGTAGTTCTTTCGCCAGGATCTCAAATTGTGATTCATGTTCTTGTAACTGGAGGATAGATGCTAGAGTAGCCATAGCATCAACAACCTTGTTTTTGCTTTAGGAATTTTTTTAAATGTCACAAGTGTGAAATAATTCCTTAAAGCATCAATCAACTTCTTGTAAGGTACCCACTTGTCATCTTTGGTTTGATAGTCATTGTTCACTTGATTTATGACAATTTGGGAATCTCCATAGATGTGCAATTTTGTGATTCTCCATTCAAGAGCCATTTTAATCCCATTTGTTAAGGCATCATATTTTGCTATATTGTTAGTGCAAGGGAATAGGAGTTTGTAATATTTTTGGAGTTTGTAACCAAGAGGTGAAATAAACAAGATGCCTACCCTAACCCCATTCTATGTATGAGAACCATCAAAGAACATTTTCCAAGTTCTCTCAGTGATGTACATAATTGAGGCATCTAGAAACTCAATTTGCATAGGCACTATATCTTCTAGTAGAAAATTAGCCAATTGGTTAGCTATGGCCTACCTTAATAGCTTTGCATTTGACATACTAAATGTCAAATTTTGAAAGAATCATCATCTATTTAGCTAGACGATCAGTAAGTGTAGCTTTTCTTAACAAGTATTTTAGGAGATCAATTTTAGCAATTAGGTGAACTATATGTGCCAACATATAATGTCTAATTTTTTGAGAGGCAAAGACTATTGAAAGGAAAGCTTTCTTAATGTTGTTATAGTTCATCTCATAGGCCACCAAAGTGTGACTGATGTAATATATAGCACATTCTTTATTGATCTCATCACTTTGTGTCATTAATGCTCCTAGAGAGTAATTTGTAGCTGAGATATACAATATCAAAGGTTTTCCTACTATGGCTGGCATCAAAACTAGAGGTTTAGCCAAGTATCTTTTGATTTAATCTAGGTTGTGTTGACAATCTTCCTTCTAGATACAAGTAGATCCTTTATGCAAATTCTTGTTAAAAGATTGAGCCTTATAAGCCAATTGAGAAATAAATCTTCTAATTGATTGTAGACATCCCTAAAGACTATTGAGTTGAATGATATTTCTAGGGGGAGACATTTCCATGATAGCATGCACTTTTTAGGATCAACCTCAATGTCTTTTGATAATATGATGTAGTGTAGCAATTTTCCAGATGTGACACCCAAAGACACACTTTTTTGGATTTAGCCTAAGTTGAAATTATTCTATACAGTCCAATATAAAACTAAGGTCATGAAGATGTGTGTCTCATTTTAAATATTTTACTAGTGTATCATCAACATAATCTTCCATACTTTTATGCATCATCATGGAAGATGGTGGTCATTTCTCATTGATAAGTAGTGCAAGAATTATTTATCCCAAAGGGCATGACATTCCAAAAGAAGGTGCTCCATGCACATGTAAAGGTTGTCTTTTCTTGATCAAAAAGAGAAATTTTAATTTGGTTATACCCAAAAAAATCCTTCCGTTGAGTACATTTTATACCCCACCATCATATCCACTATTATATATATGTTCAGTAGTGGAAAGTCGTCCTTAGGGAATGCCTTGTTTAAATCTCTAAAATCAATGTAGACTCAAATGGATTTATCATACTTAGTCATAGGTATAATATTGTAAATCAACCCTACATAATCAATAGCTCTGATAAAGTTTGAACTTAGGAGGTTTGCCAACTTTGTTTTGACCAAGAGGGCTACATGTGGATGCATCTTTCTTAGATTTTTCTTAACAAGTTTTACACTAGGAGAGATAGATAAATGATGCATAATTAGATCTATGTCAAGTCCTAGCATATATGATTAATTTCATATAAAACTGATCTTCTTTTCTTCAAAGAACTTGGCAAAACTCTCCTTTTCTTTAGTTGACAATGATTGAGCCACATGGATAATTTTAGGAGATTCTTTTATCCCCAACTTGATAGGTTCTATAGGTTCAATGAGAACTGAAGATCTATCCTAAACATAGCTTGGTAGACTACTAAGTACCTCATGTGCAGGTGCCTCAAAGAAGTTTTCACCATTGGATACATCTTTATTTTTACTTTTTTTAGGTTCAAATATTGTTACAAAGTGGTTTTTTCCATCTAAATGCTTATTTTTTCTTTTAAATTTTGACTAATGTACTTGATATTTTCTTCCATCATATTAACCATGAGTTCACTATTCAAAGAAGTCATGGATTCAATGGTGTTGAGGTAGAAAGTGATCTCATAGTCATTCTAAAAAGATGGTATTTTAGGTCATTGATGTTGAACTGACAAATCTATGAGATCGAGGTGAATCAAAGATTAGGATACAAAATCTTTAAGGTTGCTTATACAAAAAGAATCATCTATGGTTCCATGAGATGTTGAGCCTATAGTGAACATGCAGAGGAATCCATATCAAGAATAGACCTAGAGGGACTAGTGTGGTCCACTAAAGCAGTTTGTGAACCAAAATTGTCTAACCCTACAGTAGACTCTTTAACTACATTTTATTGGGTTGCATAGGTGTGAATGACATCCACCTCTAATTCACAAGATGCATCTAATAGACTTTCCCATTCATACTCACCAAAATCTATGCTCTTGTTCCTAGCAATTAAGCAAGCAATATTTTTTTTAATTCATCCTTTGTTTAAGTCTTCATGGTTGGATTCATCTTGATCATGATATCTAGAAGTAGAAGATTTTGCATCATTATAGGTGGTTTGTGATTCTTCTCCCCAAAGGAGATAAGTGAGAGGCATGAAATCCTCATCTTACAAAGTAGTAGCAATAAAGGGAGGATCATCATCCTCTAATTCACTAGGCATGGGAGCTCTTCTATCAAATGTTAATATTTTATCTTCTAGCCCAAAACATAGGTGAGTAGTATCTTGAGTTTTGTGGCCCTCAATATGACTTAAGGGTTCTAGTAGGAAATTTTTGTTACTAGTTAAGGACCCATGGTCCTAATAGCCCATGTTTGCAAGAAGTTTATATCCTTTTCCATAGCATTTTGGAGAGATGGGAGTAGAGACCATGAACTCCTCATCTTCCTCTTCCCTATATATGCAATCTTTGATTGCTTGTTCTTCTTTTTCTACTTCTAGGGAAATTGAGGATTGAACAAAGGTACCAAAAATATTCATTACAGGAGTTGAAGACTTTGTTTTAGTAGAAAGTTTCCCATAAGACTGAGGGGAAATAGGTAAAGAAACAATAGAGTCCAGAGTGTATTCTCCCATGCCTAGGCTCATCATTTTTAGTTTCTATTCACACTCTATAAAGGATGGTGTAACCTCATGAGAAGAGCAATTATGTGGAACCAATATTTCTATAGTAGATAATATGTTTATAGATATTGAGTTGTCTCTAGGGACAACTATCTCACTATCATTGAAAGGGAACTTGATATACTAATGATATGTGGAAGTTACTACTTACATGTCATGAATCCATGGACATCTCAACAACAAATTATATGCAAGTGGTATGTCTAGGACTTGGAAAATGAAATCTTTTCCAATTGGAACAACTCAAATTGGAAGCACAATGAGACCTTTAGAAGGTCTTTCAACCTCATCATAGGCTTTGATAGTGATCTTGTGCCTAAGGTCAATGGAAAATTTGGACATACCTAATTGTTGATCACATTGAACAAGATGATGGTCAACCCTACACCATTGTCTATCAAGACTTAGTTAATGTGAGTATAGAAGATTTTGGCTTCAACATAGAGGGCAAGATTATGGGGATGACTGAGAACTCTGTCATCTTCTTTAGAAAAGGTGAGATAGTGAGGTGAAGAAATATGGTTCATCATAGATTGGAATCACTTTGTGTCAATATCCATGGGGAAGTTGGCAGAATGCAAGGATTTTTCAAGGATTTTCTTGTGCAAAGGGGATACTTCTAACAACTCAAAGATGGATAGTTGAGCTAGGGTTTGTTGCAGTTGGCTGACAAGTTCATAATTGGAGATCCCTGAGGTAGTTTCTTTTTTTGGATGATGAAGCTTTCTTAGGCTCTTAGCAACTTTTAGAACAACTTTAGATTGCCCCCTAGTAACAATGTTAAGTGACTCATTCCATGAGGAGGGAAGATTGTTCCACTTGAACTACCACCTTAGGTTGGGTGTTCCTATTTTGTTGGGGATCATTTCACATTTTGAGGACAACCTCGTTTCTTTCATCCTCAACATCATAATTGAGTTTATTGTCAGCATCAAAATTCATCGTGTAAAGATACTCAATAAGTTTTATCATGTTTATAACATTATTAATATTAGAATAGGCATAGTTGATATTAGCATCATGATTTTTCTCAAGAGCCTTGGGGTATTTGCCTTTCTCATATTCCTGAAAGGGCTGTTTAAAAGCTTTATGGTCAAATTTTTTAACAAGGGCATCCTTGACAACTTTACCAACATCTATAAGATCTTGAATGATATCTTTAAGTTTAAAATAGTGATTAGTATCATGGCCTTTGCTTCTATGATAGCTGCATAAATGATCATATTTCCACCAATTAGGCCTGATAGGTGGCTCATAGGGGTTGGAGTTGTCTAGAAGTGTGACTAATTTTTTTGTAATTAAGGTCTTTAAGACCATGTCATAAGGTTCAACCATCAGTGTATAAACATGTCATTCTTTAGTAAACTTGGTGCTCTTGTCAAATGTTTGTGGTTTCAAACATTCTTGTTTTTTTGAAACATAAATAGCATTAGAAAGGTTGAACACAGACTCCTTGGTCTTAGGAGCATCCACTACTCCATCATTGACAACATATTTGTTTTTGTTCCAAGGGTTGCTCTTGTCCTTGTCATTTCCATTGCCATTTTTATCTTTGTTCACAAAAATGTGACCCCTCTTGATAGCAGCATCCTCAATACAATATGCACTCTAAACCATTATGTTGAAGGATGTAAACAACTATTTTTCTAAGTCAAAATAAATCTATGGTACAAGTGTATTGACAAAGATGTCAATTTTCTCAGTCTTAGGAACTTGTTGAGGGTACCTAGAGTATAGGTATCTCCATCTCTAAAGGTATGTTGCAAAAATTTCTCCCTATTTTTTTTTGATGTTGCACAAGTCCAACATAGTTATGGGATGTTGAATGTTATAGGTGTATTATTGGATAAAACATTGTGCAAGTTTATCAAATGTTTTTAGAGGGGGGGATCAATTTTTGAACCACTCCATAGCTTTCCCTCTTAGACTCCTAGAAAATAATCTCATAAGATAGGTGTCTTCATGTGTGAAATCCATGCTAATAGCATAAAAAATGCCTCACATGATTGTGAGGGTCACCATTTCTATTGTATATTTCATACTTAGGAACCTCTATATCATTACAAAATGGAAGCATGTATAAAATCCTATCAAATGGGAGAGCACATATTGATTCAACAAATGAAGTTTTAGGTGGCTCTTTGGAAGTTTGTAATGGTTCAAGTTGTTTCCACAATTCTTGCATTTCTCCTCTCAAGATTTCAGCCTTGATGGGTTCTCACTTTTTGATTATTCATTGCACATAAAAATATTGAGGGAGTTACCATCCCTTTGTTGTCATATATTGGAAGTATTGGTCCCTATTTTGCTCCAAATCTTTGAGAATTAGTCTTTGAGAGACCTTGTCTTGTTGAAATCTTATGACATTTTCACTAGTGATCTCATCATCAGTTTAATGATGTGGTTATGTTTGTCTAGGTGGTGATGGGCATGCTCTCGTGTTGACTCTAGGAGTCCTTGGAGGTGTGTTGTTTCCATCATTGCCACTGAGGGGAATGTGATCAAATCAATTGTGATAATAGCCTCTTCTATTTTCCTCATTGTGTGTATGAGTTTTAGGCCCAACTTGTTGATAAGCTCTTTCTCTAGCATGCATGGCTTCCATAAGTCTTTCATTTTCATGTGCTTGCTCTTCTAAGTAGAATTTGATATTAAAAGGTATACCAAATAGGTTTTCAAAGATGCAAAGGTTTTTTTTTTTGGATGTTGGCTATTTGTGTTTGATTGGAGTTAGGATCTTCCACACAAGGTTGTCTACGTGGGCATCTAGGTAGATTTTCTAATTGTCTGAAAATGAAAGAGGGATGACTTTTGTTACCAAGTTGGAACCTAGTTGTCACTGGCATGTAAGGATATGTCTTTACTTAATAGGATGATAGAATTGTTTCAAATTTGAAGCTTGTATAATCAAGAATAATCACTTGTCAAAGTAAAATAAATGGCTTGTCAAGAGTGTTCAAGAATTTACAACACTAGTGACTTGAGCTAAGAGAGTGAGCAAGAAGCTTAGTAGCAAATAGCTAGTGTAGAATAGTCACCAGATTTTGACAAGTGATCATCAATGACATTTTGAGACTTAAATTTGATAGACTAGACTCCTCTTTTAAATTTAGGACAACACCTAACATATAGATTTGAGACGAGACTTAGGAAGGAATAAAGTGACAAGACCCTTGATAGCCTTGATTTTATAATGGGTTGGAATAGTTGGGTTCACTTGTCCCCACTTGGGTCATTCCTCTTGGTTTCCCAAGAGTAGGCCCTCTAAAGGATGCTAACTAAATAGTTTGAATCCACTTTCAAGAGTCAAGATTTCTGATTCACCATACAGATGAAGAGCATACTCTCCTATCTTGATTATTTCTCCCAAACATGCCAAGAAGTTTCAATTACCCCCCCTTACTTTCAAAATCCAAAGGCAAGCCAATATTTTTGATTCACCACAAGGGTGAAGAGCATACTCTCCTATCACCAAAGAATCTCAATCACAAGTTTAATGTGCCTACAAAATGAAAATAACTAGTAGAGTGTCACACATGGAATAATAGAAAAATAAGCAATTTGGTTTTTTATGCTTTGAGAAGCCTTGCAAAAAAGTGTTAGTAGCCCTTGTGCATTTTAAGCTTTAACATGCATTATTTTCAAGGTAATTATACAAGCATTTCAAGGAAAGAACCTACAAGCACAACCATTAGTCTCACAACTTAGTCCCAAAATAGCATAAAGCCTCCAAATAAACCTCTATGAAATAGTCACACACCTATAAAATCCAACAAGCAATAAGAAATAATTGAGAAACTGACCTAATCACCCAAATAGTAAGAAAATTCAAGCTAGGTGACAATTTTTGTTGGAAGATTGTTGTATGATACTTCTTAGTATACTCATACAATAGTTTTCCTTCATGTGATATTTATTCTTAAGCAAGTCAATAAAGCTTACTACACCTAGGTGATAAAGTGTAGTAGGGGCATGTGATATTTTTACTAGAAAAGTATTTCCCAATAGTACAAACAAATGTCACATGATACTAGAAGAGTATCACTCAAAATTTGAGAGTATATAAAAAAAAAGAAAATGCGGATAGAATGTGGAAAATACAAAAAATGTAGTAAGATAAAGAGAAAAACTAGGATGTCCTTCCCAACAATGGGCACCAAAAATGTACACTCAAAAGGGGTCACACTCTAAACCCTTCTATCCAAGTGATTCCATGAGATCAGAATGCTTGGATGTCAACTTAGAGCTCCCTATCATAGAGTGCAAGAAAGTATGTTTCAAGTATATGAGGGCTCTCAACTAAACCTTAGAGATAATATTATTTCTAGTAAACCATTAAGAGGGAGGTTTCTTTTAGAAAAGATGCAAGAATTCAAGTTTCCACAAAGGGATTCCTCAAATATGCAATGCAAGCAAGAATCTACACTAGAATTAAATGAACAAATGTTGCTAGATTAAGCAAATGAAAGTATTACAAACTAGCCTAGTTATGATATGTGAGATAGATTATAGTAAAAGAAACTAAGCCATTATGAAATATGATTCTATGCTAAAATTCTATGGATGCTAGAAAGTAGACAAGAAGTAGAAGTTCTCCACAAAATCTCTCAAGGATTTGAATGGTAAAATTGTAGCATAACTATACTAAAGAGTGTGGATCCTTTGAGAAGGGTAGAGCTCTTTCTTGTAAAGATGTACAAATGGTGGAGATCAAGATCAAATGATGAATGATCAAGGGTGGAGTTTGAAATGGGATCGATCCATGTGCACACACAAGTCAACCAATAAACAAAGAGTTGACTTTACATGTGAGCAAAAAGAGTATTTTCCTTTAATTTGTAAAATAGAAATAAGACTTTATGTGTTCACATTGAGTAGTTAGAAGAATGGGGTCTTTTATTTAATTAAAAGGGGACATGTTCTTTTAATAAAATTGATGAAATTAGGATAGCATGGTCAAACTATATGTTTATAATTAAATTTTAGCAATTTGGCCTAGGCAAATGATTAATTAACTTAGCCAAACTACTAAGAAGGTGAGTAATAGTCTAGAAAACCATTTTTAGGTAATTACACAACCATCACAAGGGACATAATCAAAATAACCATATGCCATGCTTCTCTATTATAGTCCATTAATAGTAGAAATCACACCATTATTTTCTTCATGATTATTATTGATAGATTTATAAGAAAGATGAAGTCTTTTACTATTGTCATGTTTTTGCCTCCTCCAAGTGCATCATGTTTTTGCAATATATATTTTAAAAATATAATACATTATATTTATGATTATTTTTTAGGTCATGATGATGTGCATATGTATCCTTCCATGAGGTTGGCCACCATTGCAAGATTGGTTACTGCAGGATTGGCAACAAGGAACATGCAAACATCCACATATGCTCCAACTAGAGATGGTAAATCCTTTTTTTTCTATATTTGTTACATGTTAAATATGATTTTATTTGTACTTTCTTGGGTTAACTTGATCATAGTCATTGATTAAATTTATGTAGTGACAAATACAACTTCTCATGATAGAACAAAGACTAGTGTTAGTGATAATTTACCATCATTTTTTGGATCATCATGTGTTACTAGTACTAGATTGGTGCAGACATTATTGTTGTTAGCAAAGAAAGATATGATTCCCTTAAAAGTTCCTAATCTTCTAGGTTCATTAAAATTGTTATTATTTAGAGTGTAATTATAGTTTACTTATTCATAAATCCTTTTGGAATAAATGATCCCATGATGTTTTTGTAGAAAATGATATTTTTTATGAAATTCTTTATGATATAGCATCAAATCTATTTGGGACCACATTTCATAAAATATAAGTAGCTTCATATAATTGTTAGAATACTTTTCTTTCCATCTGTTTATTGTACCATATTCAAGGTACATATCTTGAGCTAAAATTTTTATCTAACAATTTTGTTTTTTGTTAAAAGGTGGAATGACCAAGCTCTTGAATTAAAAGATCAACCCATAAAATCTTTAGAGGATATCTTTGGTCAAAATAAAATTGACAAAGCCAAAATTCTATAGAAAGCTTGCAAACATCTAAAGACTATGAGGGACCAATATAGAAGGGCTCTAAAGGACAACCCAAAGTACAAGAATCCTCCTATTCTTCCATAGATGGAGTGGAGTGAAATCATTGAAGATGAAAATGAGAAAAGGTTGAAATCTAATGGAATTTAACTAGAAGAGGGTGAAGCTAGAGTGGTGAGTGGGAAAGGTGGAATTCAAATTTCTAATGGGACTAGTGCAAGCCCATTAGGTGAGGGAGGTCAACAAGCAACTATGGAGGTAGGTCAACAAGGCAAGGAATGTGATGGAAGTGGGGTACCTTAGGACCTAGAAGGGGGACCTATGTTTGATGTTCTTGTCCTGATTCTTGTCAAGAAGTGGTCATGATTGTTTGATATCAAGTTGGCCGGTAAGTCTTCATTTCCTCCAATTAAGAATATCTCTATTACCGAGCAAGGCTCATTTATTTTGGAAATAATGTACCAAGTCAATGATATAAATATATCTAGAATGGATCATACCCTTGTGGGGAGATTCTTGGGAGCCAGACCAAATATTGAAATAGTTGGAGCCTTTGTTAAAAGGAAATGGATTTTGAAGGGATAGGTTGATGTTGGTGCTATGTCAAAAGGTAGCCTTTCCTTTTATTTTTCTTGTGATGAATATTGCAAAAATATCTTATGTAGTGGACCATGGTTAGTGAGTAAGCATACCATGATTTTACAAAGATGGAGCCCTAATCCTCAAAATGAATCAGTTGTTCAAGCTCTTATTTGGGTTAAACTACCAGGAATGCCACTAGAGTTTTGGGTAGAAGATGTTTTCCAAGGAATAGCCAATACCTTTGGAGAGCTTCTATCAATGGATCCAGTATCAGTGTCAAGAAACAAATAGACTTACACTTGAATCTATGTGGGAGTCTTTCAATGGGTAGACAAGCTACATTTGATTACAATTTAGTCTAAATTGGATGCCAGGCAATATGAAATTGAATATGAATCCATCCCATTTGACTATTTCCACTATAAAAAGTTGGGGCACTGGGTGAAGAAATGACCTAAGAAGATCAGTATCCTAAAGAAATATAAAAAATAATGGGTATGAAAAGGTATTAAGGATCCTGAGTTTGTGGAGATGGCTCAAATAGGGAAGGAGGGGAAATGGATAATATTACACCTCAAGTTGACCCTGTTGAGTTGTTTAGTAAGGAGACTGAGAGCAAAAACTTATTGGATCAAATCTTGGTTCTAGTGAAGGAACCAACTAATTCAATACTGGAAACCTTTGATGGGAAAAACCACAACAAAGGGTTAGTATTGTCAAAAGCTAAGGATATATATGATGTGAGTATGGTTGAAAGAGAAATGTCTAGAGTTAGTAGAAAAACTGCTATTAATAGAAAGGAATTGTTCATTCAAGATGCCCAAGAGTGTATTATTATAGGATAGATATTATCTAAATGTTCTTAGTTGAACATTAAGGTTAATAGAAATTCACCACCTAAGGATGGATTCTTAACATCAAAAGAAGATAAAACACCCAAATGGGGGGATGCAAAAGATATAGACAGAGCCATGTAGGGTGGGGAAGTAGGAAATGGAGTTGAATGGATAGATGTGGAGAGTAAGAAAAAATTGAAGAATAAGAAGAAGGAGATTAAACAAAATAATAATAAATAAAATCAAATTATTATTCAAAGGATAAGGAGTAGAAAAATAGGGGATGTTAGTTATTCTCATACACCAATAGGGAGGCCCTCAAATTAGAAAAAAAGAAATTTGGAGGGAAGCCGATGTATATCAAATGGTAGTCAAAGGACTATCTTGGACTCAAACTCATTCCATAACAAATGAAGATCATCTTATAGAATGTCAGAGGATTAAATTATCCTCATATAATTAATGATAATAAACTGAATATTGTTCTTCTTCAAGAAAATAAGATGCTTAAGGATAAGGTAGAAAGTTTTTTTTTTCTTTAGCAATGGTAAGATCTTATGTGGTGATGAAAATGGGGCTTCTAGGGGTATGGTAGTTATTTGGAATATTAAAAATATTCATCGAGAACTTATGTCTCAGAATAGGAATTTGATTAATGTCAGATTTTTGAATACTAAGGATAGCACCTCTTGGGTGTAAACTAATATCTATGCACCCAATACCAAATGGGTAAGGAAAACTTGTTGGATGTATATTTCTGATTAGAGGAGGGATTTTGTGGATGAAGATTGGTTAATTATTAGGGATTTCAACACACCTTTGAAAGAAAATGAAAAGATGGAGGGAAGTCAGCCCAATTTGGAGAGTAGAATGGATTTGATGGAGTTCACTAACAATCATATGCTTCATGACATGCACTTGCAAGGTTTAGGCTATACTTGAATGAATAGAAGAAGGGGTAAGGATCTTATTCAACTTAGACTTGATAGACCACTTATTAGCAATGAATGGTTTCAAAGTTATAATTGTTCCTTAACAACTCATGTTAGAGTGGGATCTGATCATTATCCCATCTCTCTTTTGGCTGGCCCTAACTATATTTATAAGAACTTTCCTTTTCATTTTGAAAAAATGTGGATTTTACACCCTATGTTTAAAAATCTTATAAAAGAATGGTGGGGGGTTAAGGTTGAGGGGACTGTAATGTTTAAAAGTGTAAAGAAGCTAAAAAATGTAAAGGATAACATTAAGAGATGGAATAGAGATACTTTTGGGAATATCTTTGATAGAAAAAGAAAGATTCTTGAAGAATAGAAAGGGATCTAGGACAACATTTAGGTTTAGGAATATGAGAAATTTTCTAGAGAGGAGGAGGACTTGAAGTTGATCGAGTTACATTATATTATCACCAAGGAGGAGATTTATTGGAGGCAATAATCAAGGAAATATTTTATCAAAGAAGAGGATAGGAACACAAAGTATTTTTATATGACCACTATGAAACATAGAATGCTTAATAAAATTTTGAGATTAAAAAGTGAATAATTTTATCATTGAGGATGATGAGGAGATCAAAAGAGAAGCTACTAGGTTTTTTAGTGGTCTTCTAGGTAGAGAACCTTGGCTTAATAAGGAGAAATAGAAGGAGTTCTTGCAATGTATTCCAAAGAGCATAAATAAAGATCATAACAAAGGCCTCACTGCCATACCTTCTAAAGAGGAAATCACAAAGGCTATCTTTTCCTTTGAGGGAGACAAGGTACTTGGCCTAGATGGCTTCCCTTTTCTCTTTTTCCAAAATTATTGGCACATCATACATGAGAATGTTAGCAAAGGGGTTAAAGAGTTCTTTGGTTCTCAAAAAATTCTTAAAGAATTGAATGGTACTTTTCTTTCCTTGATTCCCAAAAATTTGGGAGCAAGTAGTATGGATTAGTTTAGACCCACCAATTTATGTAACTCTTTTTATAAGATCATATCCAAAGTTCTCACTCTTAGGATTTTGACTATTCTACCCTCTCTAATTTTGAGATAGAAGAATGGGTTCATTCTAGGAAGGCAAATTATGGATTATATTATCTCAGTCCACAAAAATATTCACTCCCTTTCCAAATCAAACAAAGGGTTTTTATTGAAGGCTGATTTGTCTAAGGCCTATGACATGGTGGATTGGAATTTTTCGACGAGTGGACTGGAAGCCTTTGATTTTAATAAAAGATTCTTTGATATGGTTCACATCTTGATCTACTCTATTATGTTTTGTGTATTGATTAATAGGACTTTGACTCCTTTTTTTTGTGCTTCCCATGGTCTAAGACAAGGGTGCCCTTTATCCCTTATCTTATTTGTTCTAATGGCTGAATGTTTGGGAAGATATATGGAGAGAATGTTTCAAAAGGGGGATTTTGTGGGGTTAAGACCTTCTTCAAAGGAAAAAACTTGCTCACACCAATAATTTGTACATGAATCAATTGTGATGGGAGAAGCCTCAGTCAAAAATGCTAAGAATATTAAAAAAGATCTTAAATATTATGGGTAGGCTAGAGGATAGATTATTAATTGGAATAAGAGCTTTATTTATTTCATTAATGTTAATGTGGAAAGACAAGATAAAGTCCAAATAATTATGGGATGTGAGGTGGGTAGCCTTTTGAGATCTTATCTTGGTTTACCTCTCTACCTTGACCCTCTTGAGTCTTTTTGGAGTTCATTGATTGATAAAATCCATACAAAGTTGGCTAGATGGAAAGGAGCCCTCCTTAGTTAGGCTAGGAAGATAATTGTGTTAAAATCCACTATTCAAAACATTCTACTATATGCTTTGAGTTTTTTTAAGATACCTAGAAAGTATGTTGTGACTATAGAAAGAATTTAGAGAAACTTCTTATGGATAGGAATGGAAAAAAAGAAAAATGGCCCTTATTTCCTAGGAAAAGGTTTGCAAGCCCATTAGAAAAGGTGGTCTGGGATTAAGAAAGATAAATAATATGAATGATTTCTTGCTTACTAAGATCATTTGGAGATTCTATAATGATGTTGTAGAATTAAAAGACATCTAGAATAACAAATATAATATGGAGAATAAAAGATTCAACTATTTCCTTAGCAATGGTGATGTTCAAGGTGGTTCAACTATTTGGAAGTATACCCAAAAAAAAAAAAGCAGATTATCAAGAAAGGGGTGAGATGGAAGGTGGGAAATTGTAGAACTATTCAATTCTAGGATGATATTTGGATTCTTGATCATGCCCTTAGTTTTGATCAGCAATGGTATGGTTATATGATACAATGCAAGATTACTTTTGGGACATCTATTGTTGACTACTAGGAAGGTGATAAATGGGTGGACCTTACTAGAGTGGATGACTCTTTGAATGACCTTAATAAAATGTTGAATGTTGTCTATTTAGTCAATGAGGAGGGCTCTCTCATTTGGAAGTTTAATCCCAATGGATTTTTTTTTGTCTCTTCTTTATATGGTAATACTTTTGAAGATATAGTCATGAACCTTGTTGGGATAAAGCCTGGTTCAAAGGAATAACACCTAAAGCTAACATCTTTTTTAGGATCTTATTGAAGAATAAAATTCTAACTATTGACAATTTAAAAATAAAAGGTATTTTTCTTGTTAGTAGATTTTATCTCTACAAGGAGGAGGAGGAGCCAATAAATCACTTGACCATTCATTGTTCCTACACTAGAAAGGTATGGGAAAGGATCTTTAGACTTATGGAAATGGAGTGGTTTCTCCCTTAAAGTATTCAAGATTTTTTCTTAGGTTCAAAATTTCCCTCCCATAATTTCTTGATTAAAAACTTATGAAATTACATTTTACCTTATTTATGTTGGGGTATCTAGAAGGAAAGAAATGATAGGGTTTTCGGGGGAAAGGAGTCAAATTCTAGTCAGATCTTTCATAAGATCAAGAGGATGGCGATAGAGAAAGTTAGCCTATATGGAAAATTCCAAGATCTTCAAGATGAGTAGGTAACCCAAGTCATTAAGAATTGGAATGTGGATAGGACTAGTTATCCTCAAAATGAAAGAAGTTTTAGAAGCATTGCTAGATGAGACTGCCCACCCGAGGGCTTGTATAAGATAAATTTTGATGGGGCCTCAAAGGGTAACCCAGGAATTATGAGTTGTGGTATTATTATTAGAAATGAAAATGGGTATAGTATTGGTGCAATGGAAATCCCTATTGGAAAATAAACCAATCACATAGCAGAAACTAGTGTTTCCCTTTATTGACTTTTATATGCTAAGAGTATGAATAAGGAGATAATTTGGCTAGAGAAGGACTCTTTAAATATCATTAATTGTCTCAATAAGATCATTACCCCTCAAGGATCATTCATAATATTATATGTAAAGCCATATAAATTTGATCAATAACTTTATTGAATGTGTTGTTACACATAATTATAGACAAACAAATAAAGTAGCTGACTAGATAGTAAACATGGCTTGTAAAATTCAAAAGATTTAGAATAATGACAATAACATCCCAATTTATGGGCTATCTATGATGGAGTATGATAGGATTAGAAGTAGAAAAACTTGTTTTAATGATGAAGGTAACAAAAATGAAGAATAATTATGAGATTTATTGGAGAGGGGGTTTTACTGATTATGATTATGCATGACGTGACTATTCACTTACTTCCACATGGATTGTGAGTACTTTTTCAAGAAAGAAAAGCCCACTATGAATTTGAAGTTGAGAACTTGAAATTTCTTGATCCCTTTGAAAAAGTTAGAAATTTTGGCAAAATCAGGAACATGGGAGGAAGGAGAAAGAGGTGTAAGCCTGATTTTTTTAGGAATGAAAGCAAAAACTAGGGATATGGGATATCCTGGATTAAGGTAAGTTTACAGGATATTTGGAGAAACTTAAGGGAAGTAACTCATCTTTACCAAGTAGTTCTTAAAACTTGGAATAATGACAATGTCCTAGTTGGAAATCAAAGAATGGAGATCACAAAGGATATCATTGCCAAAGCCACTAGCCTAGACATGGAAGTGATTAACTTCTATAGAGATAGGAAGATGTCTAATAAAGCTATGGATGAATTTTTGTAGATGAACAATGAGAGAAATAAATTGATCTAAGTTAGTATCTCTTAATTCTACCCTAAATCTATTTCTAGACCTTGGAGGTTCATTTTGTTTGGTTTGAGTATATTTCTCTAGATGGCCAGTTTACCAAGATTTATGGCCACCATTTTATATTGATTAATCACTTTAGGCATGGGGTTAGGATGAATTTCCCCTTTTATCTTCAAAAATCTAGTGTCATTTTAGCCCTTTAGAATGATCCAAATGGGGATCATTTCAATCATGAAGGACTGATGGTTCTAATTATGAGCTTGCTAAAATCAAAAAGTGGATAGACCCTATATAAGTAAATAGACTTTGGAATGTGATACTGAGGAAAGTGATTTGAAAGAGGCCTATGAAGAGGAAATTGAGGAGGAATAAGTTGAGCTGGTGCAGAAAAAGAGAAAGAAAATAAATGAGATGGACTATAAGAAAAAGACTAGCACCAAGGAGGAGACTCCAGAGGAAAAAGGGAAGAAGAATAAGTGAAAAAATATTATGGTAGGAATAATTGGTAGCAAAATGAAACCATAAATAAAATAAAGAAAACTAAGAGATGTATGAACATCCGCTCAGATGATGATCCTCTAAATAAGAAAGATTTGAGAGGTAAGAAGAATATACCTCAAGTGGAGGTTGAGGACAAAGATAATTATGATGTTGATGTTGAGAAAGACAATTTGGACATGGATGAGGATAATCTGAATTAGACCTCTGTCCTAGAAGATCATGGGTGTATGAAGGGTGTTGTTGAACCCACATGCAATGAGGGGGGACATTAACAGTATAAAAGAGAAAATTTATTATCTTAGAAGGGAGTTTGAGCACCTAATCAAAACTAATAGGGGTGGGAAGACCCTAGGTCAGCATCTGGTTAGGATTTTAGATGTGATTGGGAATGTTGAAGAAGTCACTAATATGATGAAGAGAGTCCCACCTCTAGAAGTTAAAACTAGAATCATTTATCAAATGATGAAAGATATCTAGAAGAAGATTGATATTTTGGATAGTAGAGGTGAGGGCATAAATAATGTTTTGAAGAAGTTTTTTTATCAAAGCTCTACCATTTTGAAAGTTATTGCTGATAATATTAAGATTGTATTAGATAAGCTAGAACAAGGGAGAAAGAACTAGGGTACAAAGGAGATGAAGGATGATCATGGCTCTAGTAAATGCACAAGGGCTAATTCAAAGAAGACTGAGGTCATGGATGATAAAGAGATAGATGAGTTGAGGGTCTCTACTTTGAACATGAATATTTTCATTGATCAAGCTACCAACTTGTTGAAGACTATATAGCTATCTTGTTGTTGTCTTTCTATTGTCTTTTTTGCTATCTTTATTTTTTGCTTACTATGTTAGGGCTTTCTATAATGGCTTGTTTATCTTTTTCAATATTTTTGCATAGTTCCTCTTGGACTTTAATTGAAACTATGCTTTGCTCTATGTAAAAGGTTTTGGGTCCTTTCAAAACTTATTTTTACTTAATCAAAACTAGAGGAGGGAAAAAATATGTATATGATAGTATTAATGTAGTTATGCACTATTTAGTTATCTTTATATTTATATAATCTAACATATTTCAAAGTTCTCCTTTGTAGACTGCATGACATGTTAAAGGCTACATAGGAAAGAAGAGCTAAGGTTGGCCAACACCATCTTGGCTCTAGTGGATATCTGAAACTTCACGCACAACTTGTAAGTAGTATTAAATGAAATTTTCCATCAATTTTTTTAATATATAATTAAAATCAATTTTTTTTTAATCAAGAAATACAATAAATATTAATGATATTAATAAAAAAATGTGGGACTTTGAATTTAATCTAGCACCAATGGAAGAGGAAAACAAATTGCCTTCTAGCAAGGCTATAAAGTCATGGTTGCATGCTACCGCATAGATTCCAGTGGCCAAAGAGAGGATTATAGTGCACTGGGTTCACACATGGGTAAATAGGCCTAATGAATAATAACTCAAATTGAATACATGAGAAATAATCTATTTGATGTTAATTTTAAACATAAATTGACTATTTTTGTTTAATAAAGAAAACAATGATAACAATGTGCATGACATTTCACTGCAACCTTCTAATCCTTCCATAGATCCTACACATGATGAAGGCCCTTAAGTGTATGACAATGATGGAGGTATTCATTTTCTATTTAAAAATAATTATATCATTTTTATTAATATTTAACATCTAAAATTATAATTTGTGTAACCTTTTTGTGAATATTTTAGATCATGCAAAACATCATGGACATGAAGTGGAGCATGTTGAGGTTAGGGCTGAACAAAATGTGAGTGTAGATGATGTGACACTTTTAGGTAAAGAAAAATCCTTGTTATTTTATTTTGATTAATGAAATACTTTAACATTAATTAAAAAAAATTGTGAATCTAATCCAATTATTTATTATTGCAATGGACCCCCTTTGGCAGAGCAACCTCGTGCTCCAAAAAAGATGAGGATGCATCATATCTTGATCAGAACCACAACACAAAGAAAATTTTGAAGATAGTGATGTTCCTATTAGAATTTACCTTCAAAAATTAAAGAAAAAACAAAAAAAAGAAATGATTGTTATAAACCTTGTTTGATGATGCAAGAACATTGTCTTAATGAATGTGTTGATGAATTACTAATGAATGTTTCTTATTAATAATTTTTATGTCATGTTATTGAATGTTTTGTGGTTATAATGATTAATGTGCTCATGATTTATTGATGAATGTTACATATTAATAAATTTTATGTTGTGTTAATGGATGTTATGTGATTATAATGATTGATGTGTTCATGGATTATTGATGAATGTTATGTATTAATGAATTTGATGTCATGTTAATGAATGTTATGTGATTATAAAGATTGATGTGTTAATGAATTATTGATGAATGTTGTGTATTAATGAATTTAATGTTATGTTAATGAATATTATGTGATTATTATGATTAAATGATTTAGTTTTTAAATGGATGAATGAATGGATGAAATATGTAATTATATATTAATGGGGAATTCAATGTGATTATGGGGGGGAGGGGGAGGGGTAAAATGAGCTTCCACCTTCACTTGGTTGGCCTTGTTAAGTAGAGAATATTAAATTATTCTTGAAACCAAGTGAAGCTCAAACTAAACCAATCAACACCTGCCCAAAGAGATATTGTGTTTATGCATATTAACCAATCTCCTCACTCTTGAGAATAGTAGTTGTATATCCCCATAACCCCACCTTGAGTCAATCTACAAATATTGTTGTAGTTTGCATGGATGTATTGCCTTTTTTTGAAATATTTCACAACTTTCCACCTTCACCTTATCAAACAAACAAATAATTGGGCCTTGGTTGTTTTACAATGGGGTAAGAATATGTTCTCTAAAATGTACTAAACAATTCAATCCCTTTGAAACATATTTGTACAACTCCTCAATAAAATCAACTCCTTCTCAACATCCCTTCCTTCTCAAAGATTATCATAAGATTTTCCTCATGAAGCATCTCCAACACTAGATCCAAATTCTTAATATGCTCCTCCAATTCCTCAACAAAATATCTTTCAATGTTTGTTTGTTATAAGGAAAAGGAGACATTCTTCTTGGTTATGTATTACAAACTTCACAATTTATTGAATAGTTTCAACAGATATCATGAATTAAATAGAGAAAAGTAATTTAACTAATTTAAAATTATAGAAAGCTAAGAGTTTATTGAACCATGAGAGTCTCTCCTATCAAGTGTTCTCCACATCCAAGGTACTCCTAAAAAAGCTTTAAGTCTTTTTTTTTTTTTATGCTTTAGTAAATTCATCCAAATATATTGATTGTGGTAGAAAATGTTTAGTAAGACACTCAAAATGAATGAGTTGAACTCAGATATAAGGGTTGCTAATGGCCATGACTAATTGAATAAGGTTTTAAGGAGGAAAAACTTTCTATCATAATTTTAAATCAAGGTACTTTACATGCCCAAATGATTGAGTGTACAATTATAGTCGTAATTATTTAAATTTTGTATCAATAGCAATGTACAATTATTTTTCTTTAAATTCAAGTTGTTTTTTGTCATAGTTGTAAGGTAAATTTTTATAATTGTTTCCATTTACCTGTTAAGGATTCCAATAAAATTTATGATGCTTCCTCAACTAATGTGTGAAACTTGTGTACTATACTAAAGGATTAACAAGTTGTTTCCCTTTTCTTATCTTTGTGATAGGGATTTGTTGATTAGTCAACAAGATATCGAGTTAATAGTAGTAATTCTTGGAGATGGTCTATTTTTGGTTGTAGATGGTTTTGTTTTACTATAGAAAAATGAAGTATGCATTTTTATTCTCAAACCTTATATTGTTTAACTTTTTTATTTCTTTTATAGGTAGCACAGTTCAAAAGGAAAAATTATGTAGAGTCAAAGCTCATGGCATCTATATTTTCTCCCTATGTTGCCCTTTTTTTGAGGTCTTAGGGATTTGTATTTTTTCTTTTACAATCATAGAAATTTCTTCCCAATCGAAAGAGTTGGTATCCAAGCTTGTCCGATCAATTACCGTCACACTTTACTATAAACAGTTGGATCAAATGTCTCCTTTGAAGTCTATAGTATCAAATCTACTAATTGACCATATTTTTACCTAAAACTATCTAGAAGCCACTGATTCCTAACTTTAAAAACTTATCTATTCATAACTTATATAATATCTTCTATTCATATGGTGATGTACTCTCATATTTGCTAGTTATCTTTCCTAAATTTATATTTTTTCAAAAAGGGCTTATAAATTGATAGAAACTAACCCTTGTATATTGAAATCATTTAAATAAAATGATTTTTTAAAGAAATTACTAATAACATTGGCCTAGTTACATCTATTATTATTTATATAGGGATTGATTTTGGGCTACTTCCCTTTATATAAAAATACATTTCAATTCAGTTTAGGTACTTTGAAAATATTGAACAAAAACCTTGATGTTAGTTTATATCTTTCTAAATAGAAAATAAAATTTTAAAAATTTCTTGTATAGAAAAAAAATTTGTGACTTTACTTGTCAAAGGAATGAGAGGGGACTCCTTTTTGCACTAGATCTTGGTGGAATCAATCTTTAGGTCTTACATGTACAACCAAGAATGTGAAATGAAATATTGACCAAGAATTGAAGAAGTTCCAATTTTTCCAAATTTGATGGTTAGCACAACCAAGGTTGGTGCCAGATTGGTTGAATTTGTATTTGTTTTCTATTTGTGTAGAAGTTTCAAAGAATAAATTCTTAACAACTTGACAAAATTATGATGTAGGAGTTAATTGACTATATTGGACTAATATTGCAAGAAATAAAATTTACTTTGTGTAGACACCTAAATTTGATTACACCGCTTTGGTAATCCTATTTAGCTATCTCTAGAGGCATCATTAATTAAATTCCTATTTAAATTAACCTTTGCCATCCCCTAGCTAATTAATTTATTTAATCATCTATAGTCCTAATTGATAAATCAAATGACCCATCATTTATCAATCAAATCATATTATCCTATCTAATTCCAAATCCCCATTTATTAAATAAATCACTTTGATAAATAAAGCCCTCAAATCTAATAGCCCCTAACCTATCCTTAATCCTTCATTTAGCCTAATCCACCCCATCCACCCATACTAACCAAGCTTAGCCACTAACTCACCCACCCTCATAAATGCCATCCACTTACACATCTCTAACATCCCTAATATAATCCTAACCCAAGCCTAACCCATCCCCTAATCATTTGCACATTCCTAAGCAAGCTTAAGACTTTCCTAAACCAAGCTAAAGTCTCCCCTCAAAATATCCCAACCACCAAGCCATTTATTGCTCTTACAAGCCATAAAAGACTCTTACAAACCTATTTATTGCTCTTACAAGCCATTATGGGGGTCTTTATGAGCTTTGAGCCTCCTTTGTTGACCCCTCAACCCCTCTTGCTCTAACCAATGACCTTGTGACATGTGTCACCCCCAATTGGTTGTAAGGAAGCACAATCCATGCGCTCTCCTCTCATTCAATCTGAGCCCTCCCTAAGCTTTCATCTCTCCTTGCATCTTATCCATCAATCCCTCAAGCCCTTTGTCTATTTAAGGAATCCCCTCCCAAGCCATTTTAATCACAATCTTTAAGCTAAAGTTACTATGTCAGTTTGAGAAGCCAAATCCATACTTTTACATATACCCACACTAAAAATCCCAAATCCACCTCCATTGAAGCATTTTGAAGCTTGAGCATACATCCCAAATCCATATCAAAGGACACCTGTACAAATCAAGTGATCATCCTTATTTAGAGAGCCTATCCATGGCTCATATTCTCATTTGAGGACCTCACTTTGTCTCATCTAAAGTTTATATTAGTTTTTTTAGTAAATGCTTTTTTTAAAAAATACATTAGTGTTTCTTGCTAACATATTAGTGTACACACTTTTTTGTTGTGCAATTTAGTTTTTATTAAGTATAACAAGATAGGTATACAAGTATCTTTTGATCTACTTGGAAAAAAATCATCCAATACCATGTTTGAAGAATTTACTTTCTTGAGGTCAAGCATAGATCTATTGTACATTTGCATCTCTCATGGCTAAGTAGTAAGAAATTCAAGTGACAAATTATAAAATGAATCTACATTCCTCTAACTATATGCACCTATAGGAAATAAATAGTTGTTTAAATATGGTTAGAATGCAATTGTTCTACTTAAGCACTATAAAGGGAAATGGCATTAACCATTTTGCTAGACCCTTGAATAGGGTAGTAAAAATTTTAATAATAAAGTCATCATTGTACCTATAGAAGACAAATTTTAATGGTTGGCATTAAGCCCCAGTGTAATTTCCTTGTCCTATCCCTAAGGCTAAAAGGAATCAACAATAGAAAAAAAATGGTCCAGCTGTGGCAAGCCTAGGATACCTTCAAGTTAGATAGAAATAGCATCAATTATACATAGCAAGAGTAGTAAAAGAATGAATTATTATCATTCATTATTAAGTATTTTTTAAATGCTCCAAATAGTTAGGTTCAAAGAAAGCTCCTTGTGTTATCTTATGGATGATGATAATATTTTTTCCTATGAGAATTTACATATAACTATTCAATGCCAAACTCTTTAACTAACAAAAAATATTTAAAAAGAGGATCAAAATAAACTATAAGAAGTCAACTTTTTAAGATGGGCATGTTTTTTTTATACCTTTAGTATATATGGTCAAGTTCCTAGTTTCTTATGAGGTTATTTTGAGTAGTACATTGGTGATCTTGTGGGATGATTCTGGCAACAAGGCTGAACATGCATAGTCTTAATTTCTATTAAGGTTATTTTGGTCCATATTTTAGTAGTTTTTGGGATGATTCTAATAGAAAGACTAGACCTACATCGATTTTCATTGTCTTCCTTCTTTTTAACAATGGAAATTTAAAGTAGTTAATAATTTTATGTTATTGTTGGATGTTATTCCCTTTTATAATAAGTCTTTATCCATTCTATATTTTGGTTTCTCGTTTAGGATGAAATGTAATGATATATTGGCAATGATATTGTGACATCCTTAAATTAGGCCCTACAAAGGAAAGGGTTAGATATTCAAGTTGCATTACTGGTAATGATTATTTACTATAATGCTAGCATATTTTTATGTTTATATTTTAAGCACAATATAAATTTATTTTTCAACCACATAAAGTGATTTTTTTTTTTTCTATGTACATTTTTGTTACTCGATTAAGATGGAATGAACATTTCATTTCCAAACATGAGTGGAATTGCCTCATATTTTAGCATGAAATCTTTTGTAATTATTTCCTACATTGCAGAGGCTTTAAGAACCAATTTATTTACTTATATAATGTCTAAATTTTATTTAAAATAGATCAATGATATAATTTGAACTTTGGTTGGGGTCATGGCTACTCTTTTTCTAGGGACTAGGACTAGTGCATGTTATGTTTAATGTGTTGATACCATTCGAAAAGGGGAAGAGACTTCTTCAAGAATCCATTGACATCAGTTTTTGTTAATTCTATCATTTTTTCATTTATCTCTTTCAAATTCCTATCTCAATAGGATTAATTATGCTATTGACTCTCTAAGTAAAATTGTAATACAAATTATTAAAGTATAGGATAAAGAGGTACTAAAAATATTATCAATATTTATCTGATAGAATGGAAGACCTTGATTAATTACATGTTGTAAACATGGAACAAGGAAACTTTTGGTGTTCACATCTTCCTGTAACTAAATTTGACAAAGCTTTGAATGCAGAAACATTAAATCTTAGTTATCAGGTAAAATCAATCTGTATTAAGTGAATAATCTTTCAAAATGGATGTGCACTATTCATTAGAATCTAAATTGTTCATTTTATTAATGGTTTTTTATTATATCCTATCTATTTGAGATTTTAATATCATGAATTTTCCTTGGAGATATTGTAAGAAGAGTATTGTTGAGGATGGTTGAAGAAACTTCTTTATTTGGAGATTCCATTTTACCCAAACTTTCTATTCCATTTGCATTAAGATACATGGGTAAAAGTACAAACATGTGTCACCCTTTTACAAAGGAAAAGGCTAACAAAAGTGTATTTGTTTACATTTAATGACATAAAACTGGTATATCAGTTGAATCACATATTTAGAGAAGGAAACTCTAAGGCTGATAAACTGGCAAATATAGGTGCAGATGGTAATAATCTATTCAAAGTCAACAAGCATATAAAAATTTAAGTATATATATTACTATTAATTAGGAATTTGTCCAATATCCTAGCTTTTGATTTTAATCTAGTTCTAAGAACTTATCCATCCCTCCAATTTTTTAGGCTTCATAAATATAAGGCTTGCCTTTTTAATCATGCTAACACTCACTCCCTAGACTTAGATTGTAAATATCATAAAAATAGACAAAACTAAACAAATATTTTTTATGAACTTAGATTAAATTAATCTGAATGGATCCAAATAGGAATGTAATTTTGGGTTTTTGTGTTTTGGATCCTTTTCATTTATTAGTTTTTGAACTATGGTTGGCAGCACTATCATGTTCACAAAGGACAAGTTGTTTTGGCTAAGTTCATTTGGCTCAATACACTTTTAGATACCATCCTTGTTATTAGTTGTAGATGGACAACTAGGATAGTTTCTAATAGTCTTTTAAATATTATCTCTCTATCACATATCAAACTATATGATTGAAAGTAACATAAGGAACTTGGTGCTTTAATTAAGGTTTTTCATAGTCTAGGTTGCATACATATATTAGTGACAGTTGGATAATTTTAGTGAATTAGTTTTTCTTGCTCAATCTAGTAGTTCGTAGGATAGAGTCTTCTATTAAGGTATATATATTATCTCCATTACTAAATTTGTTTTTGTTAATTGAATACGGCTGTCTCTCTCATTTTTCCTTGCTCCAATTTTTTCCTATCTTTTATGGATGACACCTATGTATTTTGGACCATGTTGTCACACACATACACACATACACACACACACACATACACACACACACATATATGCTTATATTTATGTATATATGCCAATGTGCTCTTAAATACTCTGCATCATTCCACCCCCTACCCTGTTACACACACACACACACACACACACACATATTCATATTCATAAACATATATATATATATATATATATATATATATATATATATATATATATATATATATATATATATATATATATATATATATATATATATATATATATATATATATATATATATATATATATATGCCAATGTGCTCTTAAATATTTTGCATCATTCCACCCCCCTACCTTATTACATTGCAATATTATTTCTTTTTCACCTTCCACCTTCCTTAATTGATAGTGAATTTATTCTCAGTAATATGGTTAGTTCTTCAGGTATTCATACTAGCATTCAGCCCTATTTCTTTTTTGGGTCTCTAATTAGTCTATATGTATTTTTTATGATTTTCTTTTTTGAAGCAATGGTTCTCAGTTCTGATTTAGGTTAATAAATAAGTGTACAGGTTCTTCTTTAGGCTTTGATCTTGATTGGTTTAGAGACTTAGTTAATGAATTGATGAATTAATGATAAATTGTCATCAAATTGGAAATTAGAGGTGAAACTAATTAATGAATCTATCTAATTTTATATTCAAAAAGTTGATTGGCTCTAAAGTGGAGGTCTCATATCTAATTCATTCATCAAGTTTGATTACCTTCAATATCTATTTGCTAACCAAACTAACAATTCATTCCCATCTAGCTATTTCGTTGGTTTCTCTATTGTTGATTATAGGGTCGAGAAAAGTTGATGCAAGATTGTACTCACTCTTCCACATTAGAACAATCCTCTGTAAGAAGTCTCCTAAAAATCTTACTTTAGACAAATGGTGTATGTATCGCATATCCCATTAAAGGATAAAATGTAATTAAAATTTGACTTTATGGGTGGACCCACCAAAGGATGATGTGATATTTTATTATCTGGGGTACGCCCTTTTGCTTTGTGTACGTATTTGGACTTATGTCCCAAGCAACACTGGAGGTTTTCTTCCCCATTCTTTCCTACCAGTGCCCACTTGAACGGAGGATCTATAAAATTATTTTTCATTAATAAATATATACCAAGGTTTTGGTCATTTATCAATCAAAAAAAAATTTGGTATTATTATTTAGAATTTTAAAATGAAGTAAACTAATGAAATCTATAGAAATGGATGAATTTTAGGATTATAATTTTAAATAATTTTTTGGAATAAGAAATTATATATTTTCTTATTTTTTAAAGATAAATTTTATTGCTAAAAAATGTTGGATCAGGGGTCTATTTTCCACCATGAAACTAAATGGAAATAAACTTACTTCCCTTTGATCTTAGATTATGTTACCGATAATATATGTAACTAGAACAATCAAAAACAAAAATTGGCTTTAGACCTATATTTTTTCTTTTATAACGATTCAAATTTCAACTCATTCAAATCAATAGTTTTCATCTTCCACCACATTTTTCAAAACAAATCTATTCTAACCAGAAGAAAAATTAGAGATCCTAGAAGAGGACTCTCTCATCTATAACATAATATATTTTTAAATTTTTTTTGATATTATTTAATTTTTTTTCTTTCTCAAAATTGACATCTTCTTGAGTGTTAAAATACGTACTTGTATATTTTTTTAATTACAATATACTATATCTAATTAAAACACTATGAACTCTATATGAGAATATTCTTAACATTCAGCTCTATAAAATGGTGTTTATATTTTATTAACAAAATATCATAATAGATTGTAAGAGTTATTGAAATGTCAATTTTTTGAAATAATTGCATTTTTTTAGTAATTGGATACTAACTAGTATAAAACATGCATTTAATAAACATTTCCAATTGGAAAAGTCTGAGACCATATATAACCTAGCTAGAATAATTTTATCAAGATCATATGTTTGAAAAAAATTATTTTTTAGATAGAAATAATTGAATTCAATCATTCTAATAAGTCAAATTGAAAGGTGATACAACTTTGTACTTTTACCCACATAATTCTTTTATTTTGTATCATAAGACCTGTGTGCATAAAAGTGTCACACTTCTGTAAACCATTATTCTTGAGAGAACCCATGGAAGAGAGAGTCCCAAGAGCCATCTTATAGCTCTTTATGTATGATGTGCAAAGGCTATGAGATGACAGTTCTCAAATAAACCAAACTATACAACCCTTGCAAGGTGCACCATAGAATGAGAGATTCAAAGAGTAGAGGCAAGAGTGTCAATATCCAAGAATTTAGAATAAAATGCAATGAAAATGCAAGCTATTCTAAATAAAATTCAAGTTAAAAAAGAGAACTAAGCTAAAGCATAAATGAAACTAAGCTAAATAGTATGCCATAATGTAAGTAGAATGAGAGCTAAGCTAAAATGAAAAAATACAAGAATGCTCCAAGTCTCCAAAATCACCAATAAAACCTACAGCATAACACTACCATGAGAGACTAAGATCTTTTCAATGAGGAAAAAACACTCCCTTTAAAAAAAAAATAGATGGTAGAGATTAAGAGGCAAGATGAATGTAATCAAGGGTGGAGTTTGAAAGTGGGAGTGATCCATGTGAACAAGCATCTCAACCAATCATAATTAATGGTTGACTTTTGAGAGGGTTTGAAATGTGTGGAGGAGAATTAAAGTTATTTTTAAAATAGAAGATTCCTCTCACATAGAAAATTGTGCATTCATGTGTAGACAAAAAAAGTTTTTTCTTTTATTTCTAAAATAGGAATAATGCTTTATGTGTGCACACTTAGGATAAGAGATGAGTCGGGAATTTTATTTAATTAAAAGGGGGACATGTTCTTTTAATTAAATATGAACTTGGGATAAAGTGGTCATACTATAGGTTATAATTGAATAAATAGATTTTTGAGGATTTGATAAAAAATAACCATTAGATAAATTTTGGGAAAATGCTAGAAAGGGGGCTCATAGTCTAGGTGACCATTTTTAGTTGATTACAAGACCATACTATCAAATCAATTTTTTGATTGCACAATTGAACCCTAATGCTTCTTTGTTGCTCATTCTTCCCTATGTTTCCTTAAAAAAATAGCTTGTACATTATCATTAGAATGGTAATGGTGAAAATGATCTACCAACCCCTATAAATGCTCAATGAGTAAATTAAACTTCTAACATAAGTTTTTCATTGAAATCATAGAGTTGTCTTTCCAATGCAGGATTGGCAGCATTCAAAATGGGCTTGCCTCTTCAAAATTAGAAAAGTATTTTGTGTTGATCCTATTTAGTAGGAGAAGCTCCCTTCAATATAAAGTGTTTACTGATCTTTGGGATTTTATTCTTTTTGCACTTTGACAACCCTAAAACTCCAAAATTCCTACCTATCATTTTTTTTTAGTTCTATCATGTCAATCAAATACATTTTAGTATCAAGGGTCATTAATGCATCCTTTACTAGATTATTCAGTTTTTCTTAGTATAATATTCATTTATTTTAATAGTTTTTTTTATAAGTGTCCCTTGTATAGGTTACAAAATGGAATCTTCTTAGAATGTTAAGTTAGCTTCTCCTTATGATCCATATTATCTAGAACAATAAAATGTTTGAAACTTTTTCATATTTTTTAAAAAGCTTTTCTAGGCCTTTTTAATTGGTTTTTTCGAAGGTCTTTTGCTCAAAATTTCAAGTTGAAACTGTCATATGTTTCTAAAACTAGGTAGCCAAAGGGTCACTATTTTAGGAGTTAAATTAGAATTTAGCTCTTCTTTTCAATGATGTAAACAATTTTAAATTATGAGCTCTAGGTCAAATGTTAGGACCTTGACAAGTTGGGGTAAATAAACATCTAGTTTTGAATAGCTTTAGTTAAATATTGTTTTTTATTATAGCCACATATACATTTGAATTGATGGCTATGATGAATTTTGATGTTCCATCACTGTATATATTCTTACATTTTTATTAATATGATGGATTTTGGTTTGCATAAAACTCTTTTGAGTTTTTGCAAGTTTCCAAAAATTGAACATTGATATCATAAGTACTTAATTCTCACTAGATATTGTTTTTTAGCCCATTTCTTAAATCAAATTACCTTAATACATCAAGTGAAAGTACAAGAGAAATCAACCCAAATCTAAGTTAATTGATCAAGATTCTAGGATCAAGGGCACTAACATGGGAAACTTGGACTAGAATTTCTTTCTAGAGTATTGTAAGAAATGTCACTAGGTAGATCTAAAATGTGTATTATCATGGTGTTGATTGGACTACTACTCGTAATAATACATCCTATGGTCGTATTATCTTTTTCTCTGATAATGGCATCAGTACGCCACTATGTACCTAATGAGAAAGTATCTAAGAACATAATTAGAGGTGTTGGGTAATGTGGAGTCTAACTTGATGGATTATTTCTTGACATAATTGAATTAAAATACCTAAGAGTGTCAATTCAAGATTCATAAACTAGTGAGAGATGTAATGGCCATTTGCTCAAGGGATGAAGATAATAAATCAAGTGCTTATGAATGCAAATATTACATGCTAAGAAGATAGACTAAGATACTTTTAATTAATCAAATTGGAATTCACATTTTAAAGAATGAAATTAAGAAAGAATTTGTATGCAATCTATATTCACACTTAATCCAAACAATTACTTGAAACATATTGTTGCACTAATTAATTGATGATAGTAATGATCACTATTAAGAATAGCCACACACCCAATAATCTAAACATCAAATACCATAATTCATGAATATGTCCAACCTATTAAATACCACTATTGAAAATCAATCTAATATATTGAAGATTAAGATATACTTTATTTTCTATAGGAAGTTTAGTTGCAACAATAAGTCTATGATAATAGTTAGAATTCTACATAGTAATGTGCAACATGAAGTTCATTAGGAATGATGTGTAGCAATAGGGAGTTTATGGAAAATGGAGATAGGAAATATAATGTAACCAATAATGGTTTTATATGAATGGATGATCTAGCTTCTACCAAAATAGGGGTCTGAATAGACAAAAATGTCCACAATCCAATAATCCAATAGATAATTAATTCTTTGAATAAAAAAAATATGATTTAAAATATAACATGAATCATACAAAACATCTATACACACACTTAATTGATTTCCATTTTGCAATTAGCAGATGAAATAATTAACAACACATATGCTCACAATAAAAATTGAAATACTCTCACCAGGATTTCTAGGGCAGCCCTTCCTCTAGATCACTTGGTGAGCCAAAGATTAATGTAGAATTGTGAAAGGCAATCTAGATCTAATGAAAACAATAATATAGAAGGATGATTTAGAATAGTGTTCTATTAAGTATATTTATTTTTCCTTTCTTATGATCATACATATGCTTATATAGTTTCCAAAATGTCAAACAAGGTTGAATCAATTGTTATGGTTGCAGGCCATTGATATAAGTTCTAAAAATGTTATCTTGGTCATAAGCCACAAATATTAAACCATAATAATATAACACAATGTTTTAGCTAGAAATTGTACACGAGAAATGTGTCACGCTCTAAACCATTCTATCCAAACGATTCCATGAGTTGGAATGCTTGGATGCCGGCTTAGAGCTCCCTATCCATGTAGTGCAAGAGAGTATATTTCAAGAATAAGAATGCTCTCAGATGAGCCTTAGAGATACTCTTCTTGCTAGTAAACCATGCAATGGTAGGTTCCAAAGACAAAATGCAAGAATGCAATGCAACTAAAGACTAAACTAGAATGAATATGAAAAGTGCAGCTATTCTAAGCATGGATGAGAGTGTTACAATCCAAATATTAAACTATGTGAGATAGATTATTGCAAAATAGAAGCAAAACTAACATGCAACATGAATCTAAGCTAAAATGTTATGGTATGAGAGAATGTAGACAAGAAATAGAATTTCTCCACAAAGCTCCAAAGAAACCTGTTAGAAAACCTACAGCATAACAATATTCAAAAAATGAGGATGGATTGAGGGGGAAAGCTCTCTCCCTTTTAAAGTCGTACAGACAGTAGAGATCAAGATAGAGATGGTGGATGATCAACGGTGGAATTTGAAAAGAGGAGTGATCCATGTGCACACACAAGTCAACCAATAGAATATAAGTTGACTTGTCACATAAGACAAAAGTCTCACAAGCCTTTTCTTTTAATTGTAAAATAGAAAAAGGACTTTATGTGTGCACTTTAAGTGGGTTAGAAGAATGGGGTCTTTTATTTAATTAAAAGGGGACATGTTCTTTTAATCAAATAATGAACTTAGGATAACATAGTCAAACTATAGGTTATAATCAAATAAATTGATTATTAGCAATTTGGTCTAGGTAAATGATTAAATTAATTTAGCCAAAATGTTGAAAAGAGGGCTAATAGTCTAGATGACCATTTTTAGGTGATTACATTTGCCCATCTTTGACTAATGCGTGATTGATCTGGGAACACATTATGTCAAAGAAAATAGAAAGCCAAGTAGGCGGTGATAGATATAGACGTCTGATTCCAAAGAATGAAATGCAGAAATAGATAGCAAGTCCTAAATGCATAGCTTGATAGCAATAGTACTGAACATTAGGAAGATGATGTTAGGATCCAAAAAGAATTTTAACACCTAGCAAAGTGAATATATCGAGAGCAATTGATAAGGTCAAACAAATGCTCCTAAGAAATAGATAGCTGTAACAATCAACAATAGAGTATTTCTGCCCCCTCGGGATTGAAATTGAAATAAGGTAAGGGGAAGTAGAAAGTAGCTAGACATGGGAAAATTAGAATAGAGAAATTTCCAAGATGAGAGATAGATGATTACAACCCAAGAATGACTATAAGAAACTGATAAAATGCTCCATTTTGACCAAAGTTGACTGCAAAAGATAAATCATAAAAATTAGGTCAAATTGAGTAGAAAGAGGATTTAGATGTGAAAAGGTGAATAGAAGTAGATATGAAGCATAGAAATGATGGAGACATGAAGAAATGAAGATACCCCAGCGATGATTCAAAGATTTAGACCTCAAAAGGTCAGCTAACTGCTCAGAAGAAAGTAGAATTTTAAAAGACAATTTTGACCATCAAGATGAATTTGAATTTTGATTTTGATCCCGAAAATGAATCCAGGACATCAAAATTATTTAAGAGGTCAAAACTTTATATAATGTGATGATAAGATAGAAAAGAGATGAAGTGAAAGATTAAGAAGGTGAAAAGACATGAACAAGAAGAAAGTAAAGAAATATATGAAAGGAGTTAGTTGATATGTCCACAAAAAGATGAAGAGAGAGCTCTCCCCATATGCAAGAATGCAAGGCTAAGCTAGAAAATGAACCTAAAATGCAAGCTAATATGAAAAGTGGTTTACCAGCAAGAAGTACATAACATTTAGACTCTTAATTTCATCATTGAGCATTTATTAGGGACATCATGAGATCATACAACCATCACTAGTATAACTATGAGGATAGGAATATGATTGAGATTAGATAGGTATGTGGAAATCCAATCTAAGCATCAAAGACATGTAAGTCAAGATAACTACATGATTAGATTCCCTAAGTTTAATTTAGCAAGATTACACTTATATCAAGGCATAAGTGTTAGGATAAACCCTGAGTGCGGTCTTGCGAAACAGTCAAGGATGATACATTTATAAGTCAAAGTGTTGAATAGGACAAGCATGAATGCTTATAACACTATAGACAAACAAAGTATACCCACAAGCAGAAATCAAGAAGACATGCCCCATGCCCCTAGTCTTCTAGTCAATGACATCCTCGAAAGACTATTAGGGAGGGAACACATGGCAAAGAAATCATCATAGACAACACACAAAGTAGATAAAGATCATCATAGCTTAGTCATTTAAGTGTTAAAGTGTGTGTGTGTGTGTAAGTCACTTGGCCATTTCTTCAAGACTTGATTCTGATACTGAGAAATATCGCGACATTCGAGATCGTAGGTAAACTATCTGAAAAGTGTTGAAAAACACTTCATGTCAAAGTGGGGGAAGTGTTGAGAAACACAATTTTGTGAGTTGTCAAAGAAACCCTAATGCACAAGAATACCTCAATAGGCTAGGTAGTTATGCCCCTGAGATGAGGACAAGAAACAATTCCAAGCCAGGAAATGTGGAGTGAAGTGGATGATTGAGACTGATAGACATAGGTGCAAGGGTTTCAAGTAGCGCCTGTTTTCCAGATTTTCACCACTTGACAGATTTTTTCAAGACTTTTTTTAATTTTTTGTATTTTTGTATTTTTTAATTTTTTTTTGGTGATACATCAAAGCGCCTATTGCTAGGTTTTCACTAAGATGATCTTTTTTCAAGACATTTTTTGATTTTTAGGATTTTTTCAGCATAATATATGATTTTTTGAATTTTTTAGAATAATTTAGAGATCACTAGTTCTCAAGCAAGATCACATCATTTTCTCCCAATGTCTAGCAAGGTATAGGATATGATGGAGAAACAAGTCGATGGATAAGCAAAGATGCATAAGAAAGGAATGTGAAGCAAGTGAAAGTGGTCCTCAAGGACTGACTCCTCAAGAGTACCCAAGCTAGGGAAAGAGGTGAAATAGTCATATGAAGCATGTTTTGGATAAGCCATGAAAGAAATGAGCAAGATAGCATGTAGGATAAGCAGTAAAGCCAACAAGTGAGATAGCATGAAGCATGTAGTTCAAAAGAGTAGACATGTCCAAAGACCTATGAGAACCATGTTTCATTTATTATGATCAAGATCAAGGGGTCAACTAGATAGTATAGCAATGGGATAGAGCAATAAGAATAAAGCTCAAGATAGAGGTTATGAGTGAATGGGAGAGCACAATAGAAAATCTGGTGGATAAGATAGCCAATATGTAAAGATAGCTCAACATTGTCAAGATCAAAGAGAGAAGAGGGGATAGATGGATGATGGAAGAATTATGCATGATGCCTGTTTGTCAGGTTTTCATCATAGTACTTATCTAAGGTGCCACAAGAATTAGTTTTCACCATAGGAAAAATTTATTTCTCTTTACTTTTTCTACCAAGGTGCCACAAGATGTGGTTTTCACTAAAGCACATTTTCATTTTTTTTTTTTTTGCTTTTTTTTCTTCTTCTTTTTTTGAATTTTTAGAAAGAGCTCAACCTTTTTGAATGTAGATAGTGCTCCTATAAGAAAGATAAGTCATGAGAAGCCAAGACCATAGAAAGGTATGCTCAAAGATGTTGATAGGGTGATGAAAGAGAAATGGTAGTAGGAAGAATATATTGAGGATAAGAGTTCATGTATAGAAAGTAAGTGTAAGCTTTAGAGGATTTCATGAGGGTAGCTGAAATATTGGATAAGATCAACATTGACACACACCTTGAAGGGTATTGGAACAATGGAGGAATCATGGATGAAATAGATTAAGATTTAGATGTATGAGGTGGTAGAAGAGATTTGGAAAAAAGTGGAGTGGAAGGCTTTGGAATATTTTTAGGAAGATTTTTGTAAGAAGATGGAATGGAAGCCTTTGGAAGCTCGAATGTCAACTTTGAAGTATTTTCAATATTCAAGTCTTTCAAAAGAGACTTGGAAATCCATATAGCTTTAGATTTTCCTTTGGATACTTCAAAACACATTTCTTCAATAATGGGTTTAGGTACCCATATTTTCTTTGATTTAGCTTTTTTAATAGTGGACCTTTGTGGTCTCTTTTGTGCATTTTCCTTCTTAGCATTCACATGTCGATTAGATGGTACATAGTGATCTTCATTTTTCAATGGATTCTTATGTTTATTCTTGCTTCCAAAGGACTTAGGATTTGTGGATGAATAAGGATTATATGATTGGTTTAGATGTATAGATGGGTGAAAAGTCATCAAGGATGAGTGTCTTTGTTGATCTTGAGGTATTATAGGAGAGCTAAGGAATGAGCTAGGAGTGAATGTAGGAGATGAAGGAACATAAGGTCCCAATATAGATGGAATGTTTCAACACTTTAGCTTTGATGGATGAGGACCAAGGATAGACTTAGGAGATGCAAATGGATAGTGAAAAGGGATATCAACATCTTTAGATTGAGCAACATAGTCAAAGCCATCAAGAGACTCATGAGTAGCTTTGATAGGAACAACATTTTTAGTAGGAGCACTTGAAGCTTGAGCACAATTTTGAAGTAGATGTGGAGAAGTAGAACATGAGGGGATGCTTTAATCTTGACAAGTAGCTTTGGATAGCATATGAAGAGAACTTTTCTCATAATTTTTAGTAAGCTCAAGGGAGATAATTGAAGTGGGTATCTTCATCATACTTAGGAGGTGGACAAGATATATGATATGGAGGGGAAAAGTCTTGAAAGATATGAAAGGGTGCTTTATCTTGATCTTTCTTGATATTTATAGCTTTTTCTTTTCGAGAGTCCTCTTGACATGGAGCCACTTCTAAGGACAAGGGAGAATAGAGAGTGAATGGAGTAGTGCTTGGATTAGGCATAGTAGTGTATGTAGGTTGAGGATGTTTAGGATTAGTAGCATGGAAAAGGTTTGCAGCCAAGTGAAGGTTAGCTTGAGTTTCTTTTAGAGGTAGCCCTTGAGGATACACATAGTCAAAAGTAGCATGGTCATTAGATTGATGATAAGCACAATAATCATCCAAGAAAGGATTTCCATAGGAGCTAGACTTAAGCAACATGATGAGCTTGGTGCCAAGAAGTGTTTGCAAAATGTCATCATAAGAATGTTCCAAGGGAGTAAAAGTCCTCTCAAAAATATGTCTAGGATCTTCTTGTTATTTCTCAAGTTAATAGCATGTGTTCATGTCTTCATCATTATCTTCGTCAAAGATAGGTCCATCATGAAATTTTGTGATAGGCTCAAGTGCTTGTTCTCTACAAAGGTCTTTAGATCTAGAAGATGAAGTCATTTGATGTCTTGAAGTAGAGCATGTAGACCTAGAAGAAGAGGATGACCTCAAAGAAGGTGAATCACATGCATGTAAAGACCTTAAGGAAGATTCATGTAATGATGCAATCTTCTCCTCTAACCTTTTCTCAAGTTTAGACTTCATTTCTATCATGCGCTTAGAGAGATGGAGGTAAGAAAGATCATTTGTCTCTTCTAGTTCTTTGTATTGTGCATATAGATCTTGAAACTCTTTAGTGACATGGAGTATATCATGATCATCTAGATTTGGTTGAGGTTTGATAGCACAAGCTTTGAATGCCATAGTGGTAGATAGATAATCAAGCATGAAGAAGAGCAGAGGAAGCTAACAAGGTGACACAAGATAACTTGATGTCCAAACTAGAGAGGTAGATTATTCACTTGCCAATATAATAGAGAGAGATGAAAGTGACTTGTCAAACAATATGTCCAAGAAACTTACGACATGAATGACTCAAGTCAATAGCTAGGCAAGATGCCTAAATAGCCAAATAGATAGAGCAAGCAGGGTGATAAGTGAACAACTCTCTAACCCAAAAGTGTAGTCAAGAAATCAAGAAAACCATTTCAGAAAAAGGATAACTAGCAAGCAAACATAGACCATGAAGACAAAAAGACCAAGAGAACTAAGACCAAAAATTCACTTTAAGCATGTTCAAGAACTAGAGACATAGCAAATCAAAGTCAAATGATGAGACTCCCCTTAGCAAGCAACACAAGAAAATGTTTGCATTTGATGTTTTGACTTGGTTGACAAAGTTTGACAATAGTTGATAGCATAGCAAGTTTGATGTTCAAAAGCAATTTCTTTCCAAGCAAGATAGTGACACATGGAGTAGTCTTCAAACAATCAAGCAAGGGACAAAGAAACCTTGCATGATATAAGAATATGTGAGGTCTTAAAAGAAAGTTGTATAACTATCATCATGTGTATGTTCCAAAGATTTCTACAGGTCTAGTACATTCGAGAACACATCAAGCAATATCTACCTAAAGGACATGGTTCATTACTCAACAACTTGGCCCACGCTTGATGCTCCTTCGCCTCACACCAAGTGGTTTCCCACAAGAGATATTGGCTTTGTCATGGAAATGTCATAAGCATAACCAAGGGAACACAGATGGTGAGTGTAAAATCTTGGGGTGATCCGAGTAGTCCACTAGGATCGATCCTTGCACCAAGAAGTTGAGTGGCTAAAAAAGGTAGTTACTAACTTAGAGTTTTTAGATAGGGCTTTCATTCATAGTGTTCCTCTTGCTCCCAATTATGGGACACCTCACCTTGCGATGAGTAACCGATCTCGTGACCACAAGAGTACCTTAAGCATTCTTGCCTAGTGATCTCCCTATGGTCAAAATCCCATAAGTGATCACACTAGGCGAAGACAAACACTATGTCTACCAAGGTTTTGTATCCTGGATAGCCTTGAGTTTATAGTGGTTTGGAAGAGCCGGGTAATCTACTTGTCCCCACTTCGGTCATTCCTCTCAAGTTGTCCAAGAGTAAGCCCTTTAAAGGATTCTAATTACAAAAAGTGGATCAACTTTTGAAAGTCAAGATTTCTAGTTCACCACAAGGGTGAAGAGCATACTCTCCTATTCCAATTGTTTTCTCTCGAACACACCAAGAAGATTCAGTTACCCCTTTCTTTTGAAATCAAATGGCAAGTCAAGATTTTTGATTCACCACAAGGGTGAAGAGCATACTCTCCTATTACCAAAAGATCTCAATTATAAGTTTTAATGTGCCCAAAAATAAACAACTAGTATATGCCACACATGTAAAAGTAAAGAATAAGCAAAATTAGATTTTTATGCTTTAGGCAACCCTGTAAACAATCATTAGTAGCCCTTGTGCATTTGAAGCTTTGACATGCGTTCTTTTTATGCAATGTTTCAATTTTTATCACAAGGATGGCAACCTGCAATCACAACTTATTAGCACCATAAGTTAGTGTGAAATAACATAAAATACTGCAATAAAAAATGGATAGTTGACTCAAAAATGTAATTTATCTTCCAACCAAGTGCATGCAAAGAAAGTGCAAGTTAATCACAAATGCTCTCATTTTTACTCTTTGATTTTGACCTAGTCAACAAGATTGGACTTTTTTGATAATGATTTCATATCAAAAAATAAAAATGAAAAGAAAAGACCCCATTAAAAATCAGAGAGCTTTCCAAAAATGCCAAAAAATTTTAAAAATCTCTTCATTTGCGCTCTAGAGATCAATTTTGTCAAAATAGGCCAAATTTATCAAATCGAGTTTTTGATCCTTAATATGACATCAAAATTCAAAACACAAAGAAAGAACCCCCATTAGAATTGAAAACCCTTTCTAGAAATGTAAGTTTTTCTGAAAAAGATGCTGATGTGCGACCAAAAATGACTTTTTATGAAAAAAAAAAAGAAAATATCATAACTTTCGCAAATCATGTCAAAATGCTCTAAAAATTGGACTAAAATATTTTGGATACGTACCCAACCTACAAAAAAAAATTTAGAATCAAAATCTAAGTGGTTTAAAAGATATGATCAAATCTTTAAACCAACTAGATTTTTGGCATTCAAACCAATCTACTAATGGGTTGGCCTTAAAATCAAAGTGATAATCCTACAAAAGCACTTAATTAGATCCAATATGCTGCTGTAAAAAAATCAGAGATGAAAAATAAAAGCAAATAGAGCTAAAAAGTTGATTCAAGCCCCACGGTGGGCGCCAAAAATGTACACTAGAAATGTGTCATGCTCTAAACCATTCTATCCAAACGATTCCATGAGTTGGAATGCTTGGATGCCAGGTTAGAGCTCCCTATCCATGGAGTGCAAGAGAGTATATTTCAATAATAAGAATGCTCTCAGATGAGCCTTAGAGATACTCTTCTTGCTAGTAAACCATGCAATGGGAGGTTCCAAAGACAAAATGCAAGAATGCAATGCAACTAAAGACTAAACTAGAATGAATATGAAAAGTGCAGCTATTCTAAGCATGGATGAGAGTGTTACAATCCAAATATTAAACTATGTGAGATAGATTATTGTAAAATAGAAGCAAAACTAACATGCAACATGAATCTAAGCTAAAATGTTATGGTATGAGAGAATGTATACAAGAAATAGAAGTTCTCCACAAAGCTCCAAAGAAACCTGTTAGAAAACCTGCAGCATAACAATATTCAAAAAATGAGGATGGATTGAGGGGGAAAGCTCTCTCCCTTTTAAAGTCGTACGGATGGTAGAGATCAAGATGGAGATGGTGGATGATCAATGGTGGAATTCGAAAAGAGGAGTGATCCATGTGCACACACAAGTCAACCAATAGAATATAAGTTGACTTGTCACATAAGACAAAAGTCTCACAAGCCTTTTCTTTTAATTGTAAAATAGAAAAAGGTCTTTATGTGTGCACTTTAAGTGGGTTAGAAGAATGGGGTCTTTTATTTAATTAAAAAGGGACATGTTCTTTTAATCAAATAATGAACTTAGGATAACATAGTCAAACTATAGGTTATAATCAAATAAATTGATTATTAGCAATTTGGTCTAGGTAAATGATTAAATTAATTTATCCAAAATGTTGAAAAGAGGGCTAATAGTCTAGATGACCATTTTTAGGTGATTACAAAAATTACTCCGGGCCTAAGATTACAAAACAAAACATCTACCTAAACTAGGATAAAAAACAAAGTTGTGATATGTATGTACAGTTGATCAATTCACTCCAAAGCTCTTGTTACCACTTGGACATCCATTCTTAACTCCTATAGTATCAAATATATCCAAATTACTATCAATTTCTATACATTGGTGGACTTTTCAATAATTACTTCCTATCATACATTTTTTCAATATAGTTTAAATTTTTACTAATTAGTGGCATAAGTGGGAGTGGGATGACATAGAGTTGGGTGAAAATATGCATAAGAAATATATGAGAAGAAACACAAATGCACTTTCCCCCAACTAAAGGATCAGACATATCCTCATGCATTCTAGGTGGATAACGAGCGTTAGTCAACTCAGCTATTAGATTTTTGGAGACTGTCATGATTCTTGTAGTTTCTTCTGTGGTAGACTTAGGTGTAGATAGTTCTTTTATCTAAGCCTTTAGCTATAGATTATACATCTAGAGCTAATTGATGATTTTCAATATTAATTTAGGAGAAAAATATTGTATTGCTTTAGGAACTTCAAGATTTCCTAAAGCACCATCATTAGGGCTTAGCTGAGATGCTATAGTAACAATGTGTGTATTGTTAGTTTGAGGAGACTTTGTTTCCTATATTATACCCTCATCGAGTCAAGGAATTTCTTTAATATGTTCTGACTGAATTTCATCATGGGAATATCAATGGCTATTTCTATTACCCTTTCTATAGCAGTATTTGGTAATGTTGTTATTGGAATTTGTTCTACCAGAGGAGATTCAAAGCTTCTCTTTTCTTCAGTAATAGGGTCCTTAGTAGGGTTTTCCTATCATGTACCCAGATTATCATCTTCCTCTTTATTGGTGTCATTTTCCTCAAATTCTTCTCCAACTTCTTGTTCATCCTTAGCCTCTTGTTCTTCTGTAGTTTCTTGTTTGTCTTCAACCTATTGTTCTTCTTCAATTTCTTGTTTGTCTTCAACCTTCTATTCTTCTTTAGTTTCTTGTTTGTCATTAGCCTCATGTTCTTCTTTAGTTTCTTGGTTTTCTTCATCTTCCTGATGTTATTCTTCTATTTCCCATCCTTTGTCAATTTCTTGGTCTTCTTCAATTTCTGGATTTGCCTCCATTCCTCAAACTTCTTATGTTTCTTGTCACTTTTTAGTATCATGTTCTTCTTTAGAGGGTAATTCCTATTGCTCCACCATCTATTTCAATTTATCCTATTTCTTATTTTTCTTGAGTTGTGAGCTTTATTCTCTTAAAATATGGTTTTTTTCTTTGAGTATTTTTAAGCACTAATAATTTCTACATCTTCAACAAAGTAGATTGCATTGGCTTTTTCCTATAGTTTATCTAGAATGTTCTATTTTAATCTAGTAACCATATGATGAGGTATTTAGGTTTTCTTATTTTTCTCAGAAGGTTTAACCTTTTCTTTCTTAAGGGTTTTTATTTTGAGGCCTTTCAACTTTTTAGATTTTGATGAGGGTGAGGGTTTTGCTGGTCACTTATTAGAAGAGCTAGCTTTAAGTTCTTTTGCAATGGGAGGAGATTCAAGGTCATCTACATTGCTAAGCATAATGAATCTTTCCCACCCTAGGGTAGCTTGGGTGGACTTAAGGGTGAAAATGATAAGTAATTTTATCAAAACATGGTGATAAGAGAATCAATATGTCATGCTCTATATTTGTGACATGAATGTTTTAAAGAATGCAAAAGATAATAAGGAAGATTCACAAAGACCCCATATCATAAGTGTAGTAGATGGAAAAAATGATGAGTATAAGCATACTTATAATGACCTTCATATGTAATGAAATGGATAAAAAACTAGGAAACTTCAGTAATGATTTGTGGATAATCCCTTGTCCTTATACTATTTCAACTGGCTCTCCCCTTTGAAAGAATTGCTTCTTGTGTGCTTTCAAATATATGACCTTGGAAGATCCTATAGGAAAATAATGGTCCTCAATTTGTGGGAGGCTATAGATAGCTGTGACAATCTATAATTTGACTTGGAATTGTAGACCTCACACAATAAAATTGTGCTCTATAAATGTCAAGACAAACTTAGCAGTGACCTTGTCATTGGAAATGAATTCACATAACCATTATACCTTAACCATCCTGAATGTTCAAAGATTTTATAAACTTCCCCAACATTTTGCAAATGGTAGATTGAGTCTAGCTCCTTATGAAGATGATGACCTCCCATTATATTAGACAATAATGATTACTGTGAACTCAATGAAAATAGTTTTGACAATGACAAAAATAAACTAGTGATACAAATGATAGAATAGACTTTACTAGGAGTGAAATAAGGGAACTAAAAAGAGTAATAATGGAAAGGTAATAACTAATCTTACCTTCATATCCACAAATAATTAATGAGGGTAGATGATGTACAAATAATAATTGAGGAGATGACAAGGATGGCATAAGTGATCAGTGACATGTACTACTACCCCCACCCCCCCGCCTTGCCCGCCCCCAACTAAAAGGGTCAAACTATCTTGGTTATGCCACATAAATAAAAGAGAAAATAAAATTCATTGAAAGAAAATGTAAGGGAAGAAAGTACTTCTCAAATTCAAAGCCCAAAATGGTGAGATGATGTCAAAACATGTGCACAAAAACACTGAGGATGGTAGGAAAATAATTTCAAATTGAGAGAGGATATGGTAATGATGAAGTTGGCGAAGCAAAACCTAGCTATTGGTCTAGTGAGTGGAAGAAGGCACAATTTTGGAAGATATGTGACCACCCCGCAAGAGAGTGGGGCTGCCAGAGTAGGGCATGATGCCGCATCACACGTGTGAACCTTCATTCAAAAAGTGTAGTCATATGCAAGATGAGATGTGGCAAGAACCAAAAAAGAATAGCATCTAAGATTAGAGAGGGTGACAAGAAGATACAAGTGGTCTTGTCACAAAATAAGATGTAATGAGGCAAGTTCCTATAGCAAAGAGAAGCATATAGGAAAAGATAGTAGGATATATGGATATTGTTTTTGTTTTTCATTTTTGTAGTTTTTTTTTTTTTTTGATATTATTGATAATGATAGGAAGCTATTGAGGACTTTTTTTTCAACCCCATACCACTCAATTATGCTAGAACACCAATTTTCATAATCAAGACTTATTGCAACTAGAAGAAATTGGAAAGCTAGTTGTCAACTCATAGTTGGCGAACAATATCGGGAGTTTGGTTTTCATTGCTAGATATTTTATTGTATTTTTTTGGGTTTTAAAAATTTTGGTTTGAAGGAGGCCAAAAGAAACCACATATAGTTCTTTGGCGAGAAAGAAAGAAAGCTTCTTTTGAAAGAGGCCTCTGGTATAATTTGAGATGATAACCATTAAACAAGGATCTTATGACATTCAAAGTCCATACTAAAAAGTTAAACAAAACCATTATCAAATACATGTGCAATTTCATAGGGACCTAGCCATCAAGTATGAAATTTACCTTTGAAATCCTAAAATTGAGAATCATAAAAAAGTGCCCAATCTTTAGGATGGAAGGAACATTGGAAAATGTGTTTTTCATTCCATAGGTCTTGTTTATTATGAACAAGTTTAGTATTGAGGACTACCTCCTAATAGAGTTGATCCAAAGAGTGGATTTGTGTTATGTGTTCTTGTTGATCATCAAAGAAACTCAACCAAGTTGAAGTGTGGTTTAAATAGTCTTGATTTTGAACTCAATAGGAAGAATGACCTTCTTACCTTAAACCATTTCATAAGTGGTTAGACTAGTGGTGGTCTTCCATGTGGTTTGATAGGTCCACATAGCTTCAGGAAGCCATGTGGCCCAATCACACATATGAAGTGGAATAGTCTAGGTAAGAATATTATGCAATTCCTGAGTAGTGACCTCTACTTGTCCATTTTCTTGAGGGTGATAGGGTGATGATTTTTGGTGGTGGATTTCATACTTTTTGACTAATGTAGAAATGAGATTTAAATTGATTTGGGGTCCTTGATCGGTAGTAATCTCCCAAGGAACACCAAACTAAGTGAATATCTCAGAGCACAAGAAATCAATAGCCTTAGTATCATGGGCATGCTTAAGTGCAACCACTTCAACTCATTTGGTAACATAATCTATACAAATAAGAATGTATTCCTTCTTATTAGAAGGTGGGTTGATAGATCCTACAAAATTGAGACCCTACTTTTCAAAAGGTTCAATAGAGAGCTGAGGATAGAGTGGCATTTCTTCAGATCATGTAGGACAACCCATTAACTTATACTGAATGCAATGATGAATATAATGCTTGCAATCCTTATGGAGAATAGACCAATAATATCCCACATTAAGAATATTTTGAGAAGTCCTTTGAGCAAAAAATTTTCCACCACAAGGTTCAATATGACACACTACAACATTTAAGGGTCAAATTTTGATGACAATTTGTGACAGTGGTATAATTTGTGGTCATTTTCATGTTTTTTTGAAATTGACCTCAATGTCATTGCAATACTAATTTTAGCATTGTAATTGTGGCACTTGCATGAGTATAAACAACAACAAAAAAGAAAATATAACATAAATCATTCCCCATTTGTTTTAATTGTGGAGAGTTGCATGCAAAAGAGGGTGGAGAGCTCTAAACATTATCATGTCCTTGTCATTGGTGCATTCTATTTTCGTGATCTCTACATTATTTTGTCATGCCCTTGCTTGAAAATTTTTTTTCTATATATCTTTGCATTTTATTTTCATGCCCTTGCTCTAAGATTTGGTTTCTATGCCTTTGTGATCTCATCATTTCATTGCCATGCCCTTACTCTATGATTTTGCTGTCATGCCCTTGCTCTATGATTTTTTTGCCATGTTGTGCCCTAGCTTTGCAATTTTTTTCAAGAGCTCTATGTATATGTTTGTTTCTTCTCCTTCTAAATAGGTATCTCTTTGTATTTCCTTCTAAACATGTATATTTAGAGATCTTTTTTAAGGTGCTTATCACATCTTAACACAACAAAAAAATTGATCCAACTGCATACATATTCTAGATTTGAAAAAATAAAACAATAAAACTCACTCAACCTATGCTAAGTTACTTATCTCAAGATCCTACACAAATATAATGGAAACTAGGAAAAATGGGCAGAGTTCACAAGAAATTTTACAAAAACATATCATAGCAGATATTTTTAGAAAGAAACTAGCCATAACCCAGTTAAATGGGTCTAGTTGTTGATTAGTTGTGTTGATTAAAAATTCTTATAGAATTATCATCATATTAGGTATAATAAAATAAACAATTGGTTGTTTCTAGCTAGCAAGATCAATATAGTTTTCAAAGGTGATAAAATTGCATATGCAAGGAATTGAAGAATAACTTCAATGAAGAGTTGAGTGTAAGGAGTTGAAGAAGAAAATTTTGCTTCTATGTAAATATCATAATCACGAGGCTCATTCCCTTGAAGAAGCCTCTACCATAATGACATTACCTCTAATCCATGCATAGGATGTTGAAGTGGTTCCCAACCTTTAAAAACTCTTATAAGAATTTGATACTTGGGATCATTGCAAGGAGACTCTAGCAATACTTGAAACACTCTTTAAGAATTTGATATTTGGACTATAAATTCTCAAAGACACTTTCAAGTGATTCCAATTTCATAGTACCTACTGCAACACTTTCCTAGATTCTATCTAGTGGCTTCCATAATATCCTCTATGTTTTCTAGTTATTATTTCTATCATGTAGTCTCTTTCCAAAGCCACTCCTTCTCCTTCTCTTTCTAAAGCTGCTCCTTCTGCTTCTCTGTGCCTTAAATTTTGATTATCAAACTTCTAAATATTTGCCTCTAGATTATCTAAAATCAACTTCAAATTATGTTGTAACTCTAGCATAGGTGTTTGATCATTGATAGCTTTCATTTCAACATTCAAGTTTTCAAGATTGGTCAACACCCTCACTTGTAGACCTCTCATGTCAAGCACTTTCTATATTATTTCAACACCATGTTTTTGCTTCTAAGCTAATAATTCTTCAAGTGAATTTTCTTGTAATATATTAATTTTGTTGAATAATTTTAAACTCTTATAAAGTGCATTGTTTTTTTTCATGTATGTATGTATATATAATAATGAATAATAATAATATTTTTATGTAGGTCAAAATAATAACTAACATTACCATTGGATCACATAATAATGAAGTAATCAACCCACCTAATTAGCAACTAAACCAATTTAATAGGTGTTTTCAATGTCATAGTACCTACTACAACACTTTCCTAGATTCTATCCAATGGCTCCCATAATATCCTCTATGTTATCTAGATGTTGTTTCTGTCATGCAATCTCTTTCTAAAGTTGCTCCTCCTTTTCTCTTGTGCCTTAAATTTTTATTATTAAACTTCTAAATATCTATCTCTACCTTATCTAAAATCAACTTCACAATGTGTTGTAACTTTGGCATAGGTTTATTTTCTTGTAAAACATTAATTTTGTTGTAACAATTGTAAACTCTTAGAAAGTACATTTTTGTTTTCGTGTGTGTGTGTGTGTGTGTGTGTGTGTGTGTGTGTGTGTGTGTGTACATATGTATTTATGTATGTATTTATGTATATATATATATATATATATATTTATTTATATATTTATTTATTTATTTATTTATTTATTTATTTATTTATTTATGTGTATGTTTGTATGTATATATAGAGAGAGATCTTGTGGATTATGGATTATAAACAAAAAAGAAAAGAAAAAATGGCATTAGTCATTTCCCATTTGTTTTAATTGATTTTGGAGAGCTATAAACGTTGATGGAGATCAATGGAGATCTAGGATTTTGTTATCATTCCCATGTGATCACTCTATTTTGTTGTTGTGTCGTGCCCTTGCAATCTTAATGTCATTGCTTTGTGATTTTCTTCAAGGGGAGAAGAGGTACCCATGTGAATGTTCTTTTTCTTCCTTCTAAACATGCATCTCTTGATCATATATAATAGCTTTGGTCAAATTCAAGGATAATTGATTATGATGATTGTATGCATATGTGCATGTATGTATGTATATTAGTTCACTATGTGAAATACTTTAGATGCATACATACACACTTGCATAGTACTTGTGCTAAATTAAATTAATCATTCATGTCTTGAATTTAGAAGAGCAATTATCCTTGCATTCAATTGAAACTATTCATACCAAACTAAGTATGTAAAAATATTTTCATGTTCGCATTCTTTAAATGTCGCATATATATTAATGAATAAAGTAAACTTATGATATGACTTTTGCATTGATAAAAAATGTTGATTTACAAGTCTAGAAAAAAAGTGAAATAATGCTGATTTTTACACAATGTTAGGACATTGTATTTGGGAAAAAAAGAGTACATTCATCTTTCAATCAAAAGTAAATCAAATGGGGCAAAGAGACAAAGCTAGATATGTGGAATAAACTATAGAACCAAAATTAATGGTAGTATGCTTTAAAAATCCTTCACTATCATTATGAAAATGAATTTTTTATCTCTCAAAGAAACATGATTAAAAACTAACATTCTTTCTACAAATAGTCTATTTCAATGAAACTCTAAAATACTCATATTTGGAACAAAATTGAAGAAAATCTTCAACTTAAGTTAAATATTGCAAAGGCAATCATTACCCTTTTGAGAGGGATTGTCATATGCATGGATGATTTAAATTAAGAAAGAAATTACATAGCAAGCCTGATCAAGGTTTATGGTATGTGATTTCATTACCATGCCTACATTTTCCCTTCAAAATTTTGCTTGAAATATACAACAAAGTAAGTCGAGTAGGCTATTGAATATTCATGCATTTGTCCCTTCAATTACAATTCTGGAGGTACTTCAATTCCTTCCACACCTAACTACCTAGCTTGTAATCATCCACGCAAATGTCAAACTCAGTAATAGTGAATTCAGTAAAGCTTCCTTAGTCTATTTTTCCTCCAGAAATATTATAAAATAAGAGTTCTGTTGTAATAGGTGTATTATTATGAAATATTTCAAATATTCAATATGATTGTTTGGATCACCTTTTTGTAATTATGAACACAATAATAGCTGACAATAATGATAAAAATGACTATTTTTTGTTTCAGTTACAAAATTAATTAAATTGAATTATGTTAATGTTTAGTATTATTAATATGATTTATCTACCATTTATAATATACATGACACCGAAATGACAATCAATTTTTTTTAAATGCTAAAAAGTTTACACTGATGAATGCTTCCACTATAGAAAGCCTCTTGGCTTAATTATCTCTTTGTGATTGAGTAATGATCAAATACAATTTTTCAAGGTGATAAAATTGCATATTCAGATGCATGTATGTATACACTTATTGATGTAGGCAAGAGGGGGGGGGGGGGGGGGGGGGTAATAACTAGGGCCAAGGGCTCACCAGCTATCCAAACCACCCTACAAGAGTTAACACAAGTGGACAAAAACCAAAGGAGGAAGAAGAGTGAAATTACTTTTATTGATTCATCAAAATATCTTCATACATGCCTAGCTATGAGGCCTTCTGGGTTACAACCAATTACAATACATTTAGTTACAAAGATCCAATAGAAAATTTGCACTTTTAGTTCTACTCTCTAATCTTCTTTTTAAAAGCTTCCTCTCTCAAAAAACTTTCCTAAATCTAAGCCTAAATACTCTATATATACTTGCGAAAATGGCTTATAGAACATTCTAGAACATAGAGAAGGCACAAGTCAGCTTTGAGCAAATATAACTACCTATACCAAAATTAAATACGAGCAAAGTCAGCCCAAATAGGAACCAAACACAAATTACTCGAAAAAAGAAAGCTTTCCAAAACTATCCCTCGACATATATTGGGTAACTCAGCACATGAAGAAACACTCGGCATGCATTGAGTAACTCAGCACATGAAGAAACACTCGACATACACTAAGTAACTTGGCACCTAAAGAATCACTTGGCATACACTGGGTAACTCGACACATGAAGAAACACTTGGCATGCAATGAGTAACTCAGCACATGAAGAAACACTCGGCATGCATTGAGTAACTCGACACATGAAGAAACACTTGGCATACACTGGGTAACTCAACACATGAAAAAACACTCAACATACACTGAGTAACTCGGCACATGAAAAAACACTCAGCATACACTAAGTAACTCAGCACATGAAGAAATACTAGGTGAACAAAATGAGTAGGATAACCAGGCAACTCAGGATGCTCTTGCATTAGACAGCCGAGGTTGAAAGAAATGATTCTCCTGAATCATTGAGATGTCCCAACCTAAGCTAAATCCAACTCAAATTGAGAAGTCCATGAAGCATCTTCAATATGTCTATTCTTCCACTTCACCAAATATTCATAGTAATCTTTTCCTCTTGTACTCTTGCCAACTCTCTAATCCAATGTCTGTTCAACTTCCACAATCTGTTTCTTAGGATAATCATCTGGTATAACAACTTCATCCTCTAACTCATGATACTTATACAAATCAGTAATATTAAATATAGGAAATATATCCATGTCATCAGGTAACTCAATTTCATAAGCATTACCATTTTCAAACTTCTTTAGGATCTTACAAGGTCCAAATTTCTTCATCTTCAACTTGCTATATGTTCCAACTGGGAATCTTCCTTTCTTTAAATGAACCATCACCTCATCACCAACTTGAAAATTATGGTGTCTTCTAGACTGATCAGCATTCTCCTTATACTTCTGATTACTTTTTTCCAACCTCAACTTCACTTCCTTATGCAAAGACTCCATAAAATCCAAAAATTCTTCTCTTGAACCGCTTTTCTTTTCTTCACCAGCAACATCTCTCAAATCTGATAAACCTCTAGGATGCATTCTAGTAACAATCTCAAAATGTGTCTTCCCTACACTCCTATTCATAGAATTATTATATGCAAATTCATCTTGTGCCAATACCATCTCCCAATTACTAGGCTTATTCCTAACTAAACATCTCAGCAAATTACCCAAGCTTCTATTCACAACCTTTGTATGTCCATCTATTTGTGGATGGAATGAAGAACTAAACTTCAACTCAGTACCCATCTTTTTTCACAGTCTTTCAAAAATAACCAACAAACTTACTATCTCTATCTGAAATAATGTTTCTTGGTAATCCATGCAATCTCACAATCTCTTTAAAGAAAAGTTCAACAACATGCTTAGCATCTGATGTCTTCTTACATGGTATGAAATGAGCCATCTTAGAAAATCTATCCACTACAACAAATATAGAATCATACCCCTTCACTATTTTAGGAAATCCAAGAACAAAATCCATACTAATGTCAATCCAAGATTTTTTAGGAATAGTAATAGGTGTATACAAACCAATATTTTGACTCACTCCCTTTGCAACTTAACAAAATCCACAACTCTTTACAAATTTTTGAACATCCTTATACATTTATGGCCAATAATACATCTCTTTTAGCAAACTCAATTTCTTATCAATTCCAAAATGTCTAGCTAATCCACCACTATGCTTTTCCTTAATCAAATTCAACCTCATAGGACTTCTAGGAATACACAACTACATACCTTTGAACAACATACCTTCTTGAATGAAATACACATCATAATTACTTATGTGATCTATTAGATTTGGTGCTCTACACTCTCTCCATGCCTCAGAAAAATCAGGATCAACATCATACAATTCTTGCATTTCATCAAAACCAAGAACTTCAACCTTCATTTCAGTCAACAAAGAATGTCTTCTACTCAATTCATTAGCAACTTTATTAGTAACTCCACTCTTGTGTTTGATCACAAATGTAAAACTCTGCAAATACTAAACCCACTTCATATGTCTTTGATTCAATTTATGTTGACTTCCCAAGTATTGTAAAGCTTTATGATCAGTATACAACACAAAATCCGTAGGCATCAAATAATGTCTCCACTTCTTCAATGCTTGAACAATAGCATAAAACTCTTGATCATACACATAATATTTTCTTTTTGCATCATTCAAATTTTCACTAAAGAAAGCAACTGGCTTACCTTCTTGACTTAATACAGCTCCTATTGCATTACCACTTGCATCACATTCAACTTGAAATACTTTATTGAAATTAGGTAAAGCCAATACAGGTAATTCAGCAACCTTTTTTTTCAAAGTCTCAAAACTCTTATCAGCTCCATGTGTCCACTTGAATTCTTTTTTATCTCCCCTCATTGTTTCAGTCATAGCATTACAAATAGCACTAAAATTCTTTATAAACTTTTTGTAAAAACTAGCCAAAACATGAAATGATCTTACCTCACTCACATTCTCATGTGTAGGCCATTCCAAAATTGATTTAACCTTCTCAGGATGCATCTTCAATCCATCAGTTGAGATCACAAATCCTAGATCCACAATCTCTTCTTGCATAAAAGAACACTTTTTCAGATTGATCAACAACTTTTCCTCTTTCAACCTCTGTAATACTTTTCTAATATGCTCAAGATGTTCTTCCTTAGTCTTACTAAATATCATAATATCATCCAAATAAAAAATCACAAACTTACCCAAGAATCTTTTTAGAACTTCATTCATCAACCTCATGAAAGTACTAGTTGCATTAGTCAGACCAAAAGGCATAACCAACCATTCATACAAACCATATTTTGTCTTCAAAGTAGTCTTACATTTATCAGCTTCTCTAATTTTGATTTGATGATAGCCACTCTTCAAATCAGCCTTGGTAAAATACTTTGCTCCACTCAAACAATCCATTATGTCATCCATCCTCAGCATAGGAAACCTATATTTCACTATTATCTTGTTAATGGCTCTAGAATTTGTACACATTCTCCATTCTCCATTCTTTTTAGGTGCTAATACAATAGGTACAGCACATGGACTAAAGCTTTCTCTAATCAAACCTTTCTGCAACAACTCATGCACTTGTTTGTTAAGTTCTTCATTCTCTGTAGGTGTCAATCTATATGGTGCTTTGTTTGGCAAACTAGCTCTAGGAATCAAATCCATACAATGACTTATACTTCTTACTGGAGGTAAGCCATCAAGAATATCATCAGCAATAATTCCTTTATACTCATTTAGCAACTCTATAATTTCTCCTGGCACTTGGTCAATACTACCATCTATCACTCAGTCACCACTGACTAGTACTCGATTAACATTGTTTTCTGGCACTTAGTCTCCATTGACAAAACTCAGTTTTCTTGAAATTATAGCAAAAACAAACCCGATTCTTCTTCACTTCCTTTTCAAATTGTTTCCCATTAACCATGCAAATTTTTATAGTAGTACAATTAACCTCATCTGAAACTTCAATCAAAAGCAACAATGTTTGTTTCTTCCCATTTACCTAAAGAGTATATTGATTCAATCTTCCATCATGTACAACATATCTATCATATTGCCAAGGTGTACCCAATAAAATATGACAACAATTCATGGGCATAATATCACACAAAACTTCATCAAAATAATGTCCAATTTTGAATTTCACAAGGCATTGCTCGCTTACCAATATCTTATGCTCATCTTTGATCCATGAAACATGATAAGGTTTGGGATGTTTCAGCCTTTGCAACTGTAGCTTGGTAACCAACTCTTCTGATGCTAGATTTGTAGAACTTACACTATCAATTATCACTTTGCAACATTTTCCAGCCATCTTACATCTTGTCTTGAAAAGAATTCTCCTTAAAATAGGTTCCTCATCACTTCCCTTATTGCATAAGGTTCTTCTCACCATCAAAATTTCTCTAGCCTTAGGTCCACTTGGTGAACTCTCAATGTCTTCTTGAATCATAGCATTTCTATTATTTTGCCCACCTTTAGAAGATCTACATTCAAAAGATATATGCCCTTCTTTGCCACATCTAAAATAATTACCATGAAATCCACCTCTAGAATAAGAATTACCTCTTCCTCGGTAAGAATTAGTGCCTCCTCGGTAAGAATTACCACTTTTCCATTCAGTCTTACCTTTTTCATCATTCTTCTATTCAAATTTTCCTTTATCCTACATAGAACTATTAGATCTACCACTTTCTCCATAAGATCTACCTCTACCTCTCTGGAATCTACCACCTCTACCTCTCTGTCTTTGTTTACACTTCTTTTTCAAGATTTCCTCAGCCTTCAAGGCATACTGGTATGCTTCTTCTACACTTTCTAACTTCACAAAACTTATTTCATCTTTTATTCTAGATCTCAATCCATTAATGTACCTTGTAATTTTCTCAACATCATCATCCACATGTCTAGATCTGATGTCCAATCTATAGAATTCTTCAGTATACTCTTTCACAGTCATGTCTTTTTGCTTCAAATTTTGCATCTTTCTCAACAAGCTAACTTGGTAATCAACAGGAAGGAATTTGTTCTTTACCTTGTTCACCATCTTTGGCCAAGTTCTAATCTTCTCCTTTCCTCTCCTTTGTCTATCAGTTTGCAAGTGCTCCCACCATAGAGATGCATGACCTTTCAGCCTAGTGACTGCAATCTTCACCTTTCTATTATCAGGAGTTTTTTCATACTCAAAGAACTTTTCCATATCAGAGATCCAATCCAACACAACATTGGTGTCCAATTTTTCATCATAAGGAACAACTTCTACAGCAAGCTTTGAATTTTCTCTAGATAATGCTCTCAACAATCTTTCCTCATCTTGATCTTCTTCAAGTTTTGGATTATGGTTTGGTGCTACTTCATCATCACTTACATCATTAAGATGTGCTCCCCTCCTCTAGGCTGTCTCCATAGCATCTAATCTGGCTGCAATTTGTCTCAACTAATCCAATATAGCATTATCAACATTATTTTCTCTACCACAAACCATCTTTACAAATCAAGTTTCTACAAGATCGTAACCCTCTGCAAGTTATAGGTAAAATTCACAAATTTTCCACCCTACAACCAAATCTAACTTAGGGTTCTACATGATCCAATCTCTACAAGGATGAACCTCAAGCTTTGATACCAGCTGATGCAGGCAAGGGGGACGAGCAGGGAATAGCTAGGGCCAAGGGCTCACCTAGTTATCCAAACCACCCTGCAAGAGTTAACACAATGGAAGCAAACACAAGTGGATAGCAACCAAAGGAGGAAGAAGAGTGAAATTACTTTTATTAATTCATCAAAATATCTTTATACATGCCCAACTGTGAGGCCTTCTGGGTTATGGCCAATTACAATACATTTAGTTACAAAGATCCAATAGAAAATTCACACTTTCAATTTTGTGCTCTAATCTTCTTTTCAAAAGATTCCTCTCTCCAAAAACTTGCCTAAATCTAAGCCTAAATACTCTGTATATACTTTCCAAAATGGCTTACAGAATATTCTAGAACATAGAGAAGCCACAAGTTGACTCTCAGCAAATATAACTACCTATACCAAAATTAAATGTGAGCAAAGTCGGCCCAAATAGGAACCAAACACAGATTACTGGACAAAAGAAAGCTTTCCAAAACTAGCACTTGGCATACATTAGGTAACTTAGCACATGAAGAAACACTCGACATGCACTGAGTAACTCAACACATAAAGAAACACTCAGCATACACTGAGTAACTTGGGACCTGAAGAATCACTCAACATACACTGGGTAACTCAGCACATGAAGAAACACTCGGCATGCACTGAGTAACTTGGCACATGAAAAAAAATTCAGCATGCACTGAGTAACTTGGCACATGAAGAAACACTCGGCATACACTGCGTAACTCAGCACATGAAGAAACACTTGGCATACATTGAGTAACTCGGCACATGAAGAAACACTTTGCATACATCATTGAGTAACTTGACACATGAAGAAATACTAGGTGAACAAAATCAGCAGGATAATAAGGCAACCCAGGATGCTCCTGCATCACTTATATATACATATGTATATGTATATATGTCTATATATACATATATAAATAGATACACACATATATGTGTGTGTATGTATATATACACATACATATGCATGAAGAGAAGCTTCTCTAATCACCTACTAGGGGGAATATAAAGAGATACATGTTTAGAAGGAAAAGAAAAGAAAATTTACATAGGTATCTGTTCTCCTCTTGAAAAAAATTGTAGAACAAGAACTAATATATTTGGGCCCAAATTACACCACAAATTGATAAAAAAAAATCAAAATCACCACAAATTGCACCATCATAGCAATTTGACCCCAAATGTTGTAGTGAAAAGGGCACAGAGATCACAAGGGCATGGAACAAAAACAAAATTAAAAGGAAAGGGCACAAAGATCACAACAGAATGACAAAAAAATGTAGAGATCACAAGGGCACAACAATGAAATGCAATGATCATAGGGGCATGACAATGAAATTGTAGATCTCCACTGATCTCCACCAAGGGCATGTAAATGAAATGCAGAGATTATAAGGGCATGACAATGAAATGTAGCAATCACAAGGGCATGACAATGAAATCTCCACCAACACTTTGAGCTCAAAGCTCTCCACCACTCTCTTTCATGCACAACTCTCCACAATAAAAAAAAATGGGGAATGATTTATGCCGTGTTTTCTTTTTTCTTTTGTTTATATCTAAAATCAACCTCACATTTTGTTGTAACTCTGGCATAGGTGTTTGATCCTTGATAGCTTTCATTTTAGCATTTCACCATTCACATTTTTAAGTTTCCTCTTTATTATATGTTTAGTTTATCAATGATTTCCTCTAGTTTGATTATAGTGCATCTCAATTTGTTGCTTGAATGATGCAATCACCCATCTATCTCTAGATTATGCAAGCACTTGTTGTTTTATAGAATCCAAATAGATATTGAGAGTTCCAAAGAAACCATCATGTGTGAATCCCAACAATGGAAGCCAAGGATGTAACCATGCATGTATTAGCATGCTTTCCCTAAAAGGATCCCAATTATCTACTATTGTAGTTAATTTGGGCATCACTATATGATCTAGAATGTTATGAAGTACTAAAACTAGTAGTAACTTCTCCCATGTCTTTAGAAAACATAGCATAGGTTTATGGTCCCTTGGCTCCCAAGAATTTGTAGCATAGGTTCAAGGTGGTAAATCCTTACACTCAACTCTTTACTAAAGTTATACACTTGCCCAGTTTTACATTTGAATAAATGGTCCCCTTATAGAATGAAGAATCTATACTTGTGGTTTATCATAAGATATTTCAGCAAATGCAACCTAGTATACCTAGCTTTTGAAAACAAAAGGGTAAACTCTGAGTTTCAGCATTAACTTGACTGGTCTATTTAGAACCATTGATTATTGTCACAAGCTTTTAGACATAAGTATATAAGGAGTGAGTTAGGGCGTATATAGGTTAACCTTACATTAACTATAAAATACAACACAAGGATTGCACTAGAGTATTATAATATTATAATTATAGAAAACCACTTGATTCACCTAAGTAGGTGTATGATGGTGAAGAGTCGTATTAGGTGAGTAAAGCTCACCAATGGTTATAGGAATACAACTACATCAAAACAATTAGAAACTAGAACTAAATATTCATTAGAGTGAGTAGTTCAAGGGTCTTGATCCTATGGATATGGGTATGTAGGTATCCTAGTAGGTGGAGTATGCCTCTAGTATGCAAACATCTTGGACATAGTTAGGTAGCACTTAACTATTTTAAGACATTATATGTTAACTCACGAGGCTCATTCCCTTATAGAAGCCTCTTCCACAATGACATTACCTCTAAACCATGCAAAGGATGTTGAAGTGGTTCCCAACTTTGAAATACTCTTATAAGAAATGGCAAAGAAAATGTAGATGCAATACATAGATTACTATTAGTTATATATATTTATGTTTGTGTGTGTGTGTGTGTAAGCCATAACCTAGTTAAATGGGTTTACTTTCTAATTAGTTGGGTTGATTACAAATTCATATAGAACTATTGTTAGATTAGGTATAATAAAACAAATGATCAATTGTTCCTAGCTAGCAAGATCAAATATAGTTTTCCAAGGTGATAAAATTGCATATGCAGATGCATCACTTGAATGCTAGACATGAAGTGAATTCCCTAATTTGTAATGAAAGGTTTGATATAAAGTCTCCATATGTTGGCCCAACAATGGAAGCCAAGGATATAACCATGCACGTATTGGCATGCTCTCCCTGTAAGAATCCCAAGTAATATGGAGGAATAAGTAAAATAAACATAAAAGAAAATAAAACATGACATTAATCATTCCCCATTTGTTCTGTGTAAATTATATAATCATGAGGCTCATTCCCTTGTAGAAGCCTCTAGGACAATGACATTACCTCTAAACCATGCAAAGGATGTAGATGTATGTATATATGTATGTGTATATGTATGTAAGTCAGTATGTATATGTGTGTGTATGTATGTATGTATGTATGTATATATGTATGTATATATGTATATGTATGTATGTATATGTATGTGTGCATGTGTATGTATGTATAATTGCAAATTTAGGATTTCATTTTCATGCCCTTGTGATCATTGCATTTTGTTGTTGTGCCCTTGTGATCTTTGCATCTTTTTTGTTTTATTGTACCTAATCTTATAATAGTGCTACGAGAATTTGTAATCAACCCAAATAATTAGCAACTAGACCCATTTAACTAGGTTATGGCTTGTTTATTTCTAAAAATATCTACTATGATATGTTTTTGTAAAAGTTCTTGTGAACTCTGCCCATTTTTCTTGGTCTGCATTATTTTTGTGGAGGATCTTGAGGTAAGTCACTTAGCACCTTAAAAAAGATCCCTCTATATATATACATACATACATACATACATACATACATACATACATGTATATATGCATGTATGTATATATTCATGTATGTATGTGTAATACCCTAAAATTAGCACATTGCCATGCTAAACCAATTTTGGTCTAGTTAATTGATCCTAAGTCCTATTTTATTAGGCAATTTTGATTCTAATAATCGCTATTTGACCTAAGTGAAAAATGCAAAAAATCCCTAATTTGTATTAGTTACACTCTTTATTTAATTCCTAACTATTGACTCAAATTAGCTACATTAAACCTATTAATTAAGTGTAATTTAATTATAAGTCTTCATACTTTAATTAAATTTAAATTACATTTTTAGCTAATGTAGAAGGGAACTAAATGTATTTGATTTAATAAGATTATATTCTCATTTTAATTTAGTGAATTTAATTATTCAATTAATTAAGATTATACATTTATGAGGTCATATTCAATTTTATTAAATTAAATATAATCTCTAAATTCTTTCTTCAGTTCAGAAATGGAAACTCTGAGTGAACTAGAATTGGAAATGGAATTAATTCAATTAACTCTTTGTAACATTTAGAAGAGAATCAATTAACTCCATCTACACAAGGAAGTTTCCACTCTAACTTAATCTCATTTCCAATCTTGACCATTCATTCAAATTGATCTTGACTATTGATCAATCTTGGGATTCTATTTAAGAAGCCTTCAATTTTTTATTATAGAGATTAATTTTTGATAGTATTGAACTTATTTTGGATCAAATACTCATTTTCTTATACATTCATAGCTTGTCATTTTCTTGCATTACAATATCATTCTAATTTTAAGATACATACATATAGTATAATATGCTTATTCTATTTCTAGATTAATTGCATACATTTAGCTTCAAATTTTTATATCATCTAGCTTAAATAAATCTTTCATACTAGAGGTTTGGTTGCTAGCTTCTTAGTCTAAGAGCAATAGCATAATCAATCTAGTTAGGAGGCAACAAATTGGTTCTTTGAATTGTTTCGGATGAACAACTTAATGTTCATTTTGGGATGATCCTGCATATAATGATCATGTTGAAGTGTGTGTGAAGATCGAGGCCTGCATTTCCTACATGTATTTTTGGCTCCCACTATGGGGCTAAGAAATCAAGTTTTTGGCCTCATGTGTTTCTTTTTTTAAATCATTTTGTAGTATTTTGTCATTGTCATCCATACAATACTCCAATTTTTAGCATGAAAAACCTCATTCTCACATGAAGAAACTAAGATTTTTCTCCCTTTACTGCATTTTCTCACATGAAAATGTGTATAATTATGTGGTTTCTCATGTAGTACACACCATTTTCTCACATAGGCATGTCTAGGATTTTGTGTAGAATCCCCCATCAGTAAACGCAAAGTACAATTTTTAGATTTATTTTTTATCATCATGGTTTAATTAATAGTTGTTTCTAAAGAAATTTTATTTTGATTCTTGATTTTCAATAGCTTAACAGTGGTTTGCAGGATGCTAGTCAAAGATGTCTTATTACAAACCCTTGAGAAAGTGCTAACAGTTTGATTGCAAGATGTTTGTCAAAGATACACATGTCAAAGAATCAATTTAAACCCACTTAAACATTGCCTTTTCTTTTGCAACTTTCTTACACATAGTTTAATAGAGCTTGTGAACTTCATAGGGCTCTAGACAAAGGAATAGGGGAGTATACTCTTTTCTACTTGGAAGTGATGCCAAAGAGTAAATCAAAAACATAGACACCTTTGGAAGATGGTACCCAAGGGAGGCAAGAAAGCTAGTGGTTCTCCTATATGAGTATTTTTTATGAAGAGATGATGATTTCCTTTTAGGAAATCAAAATCTTGAGAAAAGAAATATTGAGATTGATAAGCTAACTCAGTGTGAACATGTTCTACATGTTTGGATAAGGTGACGAGGTAGAGGAGTATACTCTTTTCCCTTGTGGGAAATTAGAAATTTGGACACTTAGATCCAAACCACCAGTCTGAGTAAACCTTTTAGAGGACCTACTAGAGCAATCCAACCTCTAGGAATGACCCAAGTGAGCACACTTCTTTTGTTAGAGATTCCAACTCACTATAATAAAGAAGCTTTGTTGAGTGAAAGACTCCAAAGCCATGTTAATTCCCTCTTCTTCATTTTAATATCACATATCAAGAGGAGGCTTTATACTACATTGGCCAGCACCAGCCCCGATCTTGCTAGTCAAGTGTGTGCACTTATAGATGCTGGTGTGAGCTGCTAGCCTCAACTTCATTCACAAAGTTACCAGAGGTTAATATGAATGGAAGCCAAGTGAAAACCTCTTAGTTATTTGCTACTCGGTTCACCTCCAAAAGGGAGCTTAATCTTTGTGCAAGGAGGGGGAAGAATCTCTCCTATAGATACTCACTATAAGCATGTACCTGGATGTTGGAAGGTGTTATACATGCTTGACCCCTACCACAAGGGTGTTCATTCAGCATATATGTTATTGAGTCCTTGGAATACACCAAAAATAGAGGTGCCTTCTAGTGGGGTGGCACAGTTATGTGATGTGAACGCATGCACATAATTTGTGAGATAAAAGTTTTTCTTCCTCTAGCATTTTTTGATATAGGGATAAAGTGTGTCTTTTTCAAGTCTTTAAACCTATCCAAATCTATCAAACAAACAAAAGGTCAAGACTCCCCCATCCCTCCAAGTTGTTTTTCCCTCAATTTGATTATTTATGACTACTACTTTCTTCCTATATTTGAGAATGACTATCTATTTAAACATCAAAATGATATACAAAACTTGAAAACTATGTTGATATATGTCTGAAACTTGTAAACACAATCAACCTTCTATTGATAACTATCAAAACAATTGAAAATCTCTTTGAATTTAGTCAAAAATTGTTGATCTATTCCTATTCTCATGCCTAGTTCTATGAATTTTTGTACGAGAAGACTCCCTGTTAGCACTTCCTTGCAAGGTTCTCTATAGTTCCTCACGTGACTATCTATGAATCTCTACACAAGATTTTTGCAAAAAAACTATATACTGATGCCAAAATTCTATTTTTTGTCAAACTATCAACTCTTCATGTGGCTTTGTGTAAGTCCTCACATGAGAAAACTGGTAAAAAATTGTTGACCTAAATCATTTCCTACTTTATTCTACTTTTTCATGTGGTTCCCTGTGAATCATCGCATAGGATCTTGTCCTAAAACTATCAAACTATTTATGTCAAAGTTACCTATCCTCTAAGTCTAATTTATGTCTACAAAATTTGATCACTTCTCTATCTATAAACAGTGTCAAATAGTGACTTCTTGCTTAGCTAAAAACTTGTGATCTACATATGAACTAGTCTCCTCACTCCGTTATCTTATTCTATCCTTTCATGTTCATCATACTTTGCATCATGATAGTCATAACTCTTGGCTATTCTATCCATTACTCAAATGACTCATACCTAAGTATACAACACTCTTATCTCACTTTTTGAAGCTACATTTTACTGTGGTCCTTGTCTAAGATTTTTCTCTGTCTTTTTCTATGACTATGGCAACAAGGAGTAGAAACATGTTTTATCCCCATAGACTTAGACGAGGTAGAGCTAGGGCTCTTAATCATAGCAGAGGCCACTTCTCAACTTATACATGGTCTTTATCTAGTACATCTAGTGAGGAGTCTTCATGATTCACTTTACCTATTAGATCACCTTGTGTTTAGAGAACATTTTCCATAAACTTACAACAAACTAGGAAACCCTTGTATCAAAAGGATCCTAAAACTAGCAAAGGTCATATCTCTCCAAAAAATATAGCTGAATTCTTATTTAGGAGACCTTTTCAACCAACACATACTAAAACTTATCACATTCTTGAAATGGCTAATCAAGATCTAGAAAATGGAGAATATAGTGGAGAATAAGATTACCCAAGGAATGACTTAAAGAACCTTTTACTGATGAGAATGAGAAAAATAAAGAGATACACCCTAAAGATGTCAAAAGATGTCATAAGGATAAACATTTCTAGAAATTCATGGAAATCTTTCTTAATGAAGAGAAAGAGAAATACTCTCTCAAACTCACTCAAGAGGGAGTCAAGCTACCTCATCAATTTAATGTCAAAACAATCATTACACCTAAAGAGGAAACTAAAATGTCTAATTTGCAAAAAAAACTAAAGATTATACAAGAATAGTCAGCCCAAATGATGCATGATAAGGAAAAACCTACAAAAACATACACCTTAGACACTCTTTGTCCATTTCCTTTTGAGAAGAATATAGACATGCCTCTTTTTCCAAGAGGATTTGAGTTATCCAAGTATGATAAATACTTTGGAACTTTTGATCCCCAAGATCATTTGTAGGATTTTAGTGCCTTGTCTGTGGAATTTATGCATAATCAGACATATCTGATGCATCTATTCCCACAAAGTCTAGGTGGTCAGGCCATGGAATGGTTTTCATAGTTTCCTACTAGTATCAAAATATTCGATGAGATTGCTAACCTATTTGTTCAATAGTACTTCCACAACATACAAAATCCAGGTAGTATACAAGACTTGTGTAACCTTAAACAAAAAGTTTGGGAACTTTTCCTTACATTTCTTTAGAGATGGAGACAAATTTACACCAAATATTAGCAAAAGATTCCTAAAACAGAAAAGCTTGATATCTTCACTAATAATCTCTTGCCTAACTTTGGGTATAAAGTTCAACTTCAAGGTCCACTCACCTTTGAAGACATGGCCACACAAGCTATTTGTATAGAGGAATTCATGGTCAAAAAGAGTGAAATAACCCTTCAAAAGGACACCAAACAAGGGTCAACCTCTAATAATGATATATCCAAGTATGTGAACAAGAACTAAGAGGTTGTGCATGATGGATTCATTAACAAAATTACTCCTAAACCTGCTAAGGAAACTTTCAATCTTATAAAAAATCTCGAAGCATCTAAGAACGTTGATAAACCTTCTTTCGATAATAAGACATTTGGAAACAAACCAAAGAACTCATCTTGAGTTACACACCAAAAACAAGAATATACACCTCTTGGTGAACCTCTAGATGTGGTTTATAAGACCCTACTACAAAACAAGCTCATTTCTCCATTAGATAACTCTTGTCCTTATGATCCACAACCACAACCCCCATGGTGGAATGAAACTGCATTTTGCGAATACCACTAGAACAAAGGTCACAAAACCAACAATTGCATCAACCTATGTCACAAAATTCAAGACTTTGATGATGGCGACATTGTTGTCGATGGACATAAAAAGAACATAAATCAAAAGGCTTTCAAGGAGCCATTCCTATCTTATAAAAAAGTAGAAAAATCAAAATAAAAATTGCATAACAAGATCAACTATACATACTCTAATGATGATGAGATAGTCCACATGGTTGAACTAGAGGATTTTGAGTATTGTGACATTATCATCATCAAGGGAAAATAAGACAACACTAAACCTAAGACACCATTTGTCTTAAGGGGCCCTACATCCAATACATTTGGCAATGAACCATCACAATCTTGTGCCAACATTGTTACATGTTCCTGTGTAAAGATAGTAATCAAAGGCCCTACACCTTCTACTCCCAAATTAGAGCAACATAAAGAAAAATTTCTTGTTGGTCCATCTAGAAAAGGTAAAAAAAATACAACATCATCTACAGCTACTAGCTATAGTATCTTTGATCAATTAAAATGAACAAATGCTTAAATCACAATCTTTAAATTACTCAAAATCTCACCTACTCATAGAAATATTTTTGAAAAAGCCCTCACTAAGGAAAATGTACCTCAATATCTTGATCTTGATCAGTTCCAATCTATGGTAGGTCATCTGACCTCACCTTACTATATGTCCTCTGAGGAGGATAACAATCCATTAAGTCATTTGCATAACTAACCACTACATATTGAAGTCATGATACACTAGAAATGTGTTTGTCATGTGCTCATTGACAATGGAGCTAGTTTAAATATTGTCTCTACTACTCCACTTAGACAATTGGGCTATTCTGAAGAGTCCATTGACCCTAGCCACAAGATAACTATCAAGGCATATGATGAAGTCAAGCATAAATCTTTGGGTCTCATTGTGTTGTCTCTCTGAGTTGGTCCTATAGAAAGAGATGTCTCTTTTCAAGTCCTCAACATTCCATTAGTGTACAACATCCTTCTAGGGAGACCATAGATACATGAAATGTGATCTATGCCCTCCACTTACCATCAATGTGTTAAATTTCCATTTCACAGCTTTGAAGTCACCACACTTGTAAATACTAGTTGTACTTGTAACATGAGGAAACCTACTAAGATCTTTATACCTAATAATAGGGAGCCTACAAGCCATCATGATAATAAGCTAAAATAAATCGAGTAGTCATTCAAGTTGAAAGAAACTAGAATGGGTGAATACCACATAGAACCAATTCTATCATTGACATTTGTTCCTAAGTCTCCCCTTCATTATGGGAGACCATCTAAAGTGAAGAGACCTTTTTTGCTGATACCTCAAACTGAGTAAAATGATACCTTTGTTAAAGCTATTGTACCTCTCAAGGAGGAAGATGAAAATAGAGCCATTACCACATGGATATACAAAGAGGAAGCTCTAATTGACTTCACAAAATAGTCTCTTGAAATTACTCCTAAAAAGTATGGTCTAGATCTTAAACTCATGAAATTATTTGGATATGAGGGGAATGGTCCAATTGGATGCAACAAAAATGGTTTGATTGATCCTATTCAAGTGATAGCTAGAAGGCCTTGAGACACATCTAGCCTAGGATTTAAGAAGATTCTCTTTCATCTAGGGATTAAAGAGTTTATCTAGAACCTAAAAGTTCATCTGACCATGAGTCACAAGATGATTTAGATGACCATGAGGATGACATTGACAATGAGGATCCTTATCCTTATCCAATTCCTATTGATCTTGCAAAATTGTTTACTAAACCAGATGATTTTCTAATATGTGTCAGCATTGTGGATACTAATAGTGATTCTTCTAACAATGTTGCTGATTCTCCCCATGTTCAACAAGAACAAGGAGAGTCTATTCATGCTTTCATTATTAAGAAACTTTTTAAAAATCTAGATGATGAAGGAGAATTTCTCCCTATCACTGTTGGGTAATTCTACAGTCTATCCTCATGTAGCACAGATTCTCGAGAGTATGAATTTGACTCTCTCTTAGAAGAAACTATAGACAAAGATATAGATAAAGTGCATGTCTATGAAAATCTACTTGAAGTAGGAAAATTGTCTAGGGTTAGGTCAGATGAGTCTCATTCAACTAGTTTTATCAAGTCTTCAATTAATGATGATAGAACTCAAAGGTATTTAAACACACTTGGGGATGAAGTCACTCTAGGTCTCAAATCACTTGTCCATGCAGTTGATTATTATATTATGAATGCTATCAAACCTACCAAATCTCTTTCACTCACCTGTCCTGAGTTCATAGGCTAGAATTCCAATGCATCTAGTGAAGTCCCTACAATCTAGAACAACTATGCTCTTGCTTGCTACTTAAACATTGTTGAACCTATAACATCTTCCACCAGTGAACAAAGCATCAACATGACTAAAGATGACATCAAATATCTCAATCACTTAATCAAAAAGAAAAGAAATAGAAGGTCTGATGGTGGAAACCACATTGCGGTAGTATCAAAACCTAAAATTGTAAAAATAAAAGATGTATCCAAAGGTGAAAATCTCTCTGGGGTTCCTACAGATGAGATATTTGATGCACTTACTAGTCATTTTTAGGAAAGATCATCAATGTTGATAAAACCAACACAACCAATCAACTTGGGCATAGAGGAATAACCTCACATGATACATCTTGCATAGTCACTATCTCTAGAGGAAAAAGAGGAATTCATTGCATTCTTCCAAGAAAAAAGGATAATTTTGCATGGACATACTAAGACATGCCAAAATTAGATCCTAATCTCATAATGCATCATTTATCTATTACACTAGAAGTTAAACCAGTCAAACAAAACCTTAGAGAAATACATGCTCATGTTACATTACTTGTCAAAGCTAAATTGGAAAAGCATCTAAAAGCTGGTTTCTCTCGTGCTATTAATTATGCTAAATGGATATCAAACATTGTCCTAGTCTCCAAACATTACAAATCTATTAGAGTTTGTAAAAATTTATAAGATTTGAACTTAACATATCCAAAGGATGGTTTTCCACTCCCCAACATTGATATGATAGTGGATATGACAACATGATATGAAATGTACTCACTCATGGATGGTTTTTCTAGTTATAATCAGATCAAAATTGCACTAGAAGATTAGGAAAAGATTGCTTTCACTTGTGCATGGGGAACCTTCTAGTGGAACGTGATGTCATTTGGTCTAAAAAATGTTGGTGCCACATATCAAAGGGCATATACTACAATTTTCCATGATATGATGCATAAGATAATGGAGGACTATGTCAATGATGCCTTGGTTATGAGCAGAAAATGCAACACTCACCTTCAAGATTTGGGACCCATCCTAGATCATATGGAGAAATTTAATCTGAGACTTAACCCCAAGAAATGTGCATTTGGTGTAACATTGGGGAAATTACTTAGTTACATTGTGTTTGCAAAACAAATTGAGGTTGATTCAAAGAAAGTTCAAGCAATCATGGAAATGCCTCCACCTTGTAATATTAGTCAGATAAGATGCTTACAAGGAAGACTTCAATCCATTTGGATATTCATCTCACAGCTAGTAGATAGGTCCCAACCTTTTACCAAGACTCTATATAAAGGCATAAAATACAACTAGAGCCAAGATTGTGATCAAAGTCTAATACAACTAAAGCAATACCTTACTAATCCACCAATCTTGATGCCTCATATCTATGGGAAACCTCTTATTTTGTACATCTTAGCAACATAGTCATCTCTTGGTATCTTGCTATCTCAAGAAGATAATGATAACAAGGAAAGAGCTATCTACTATATGAGTCACATGTTGATTTCTTATGACATGAGTTAACATATCATTGAGAAGGCTTTCCTCTTTGCTTTCCAAAAACTAAGACACTACATCCTCACTCACACCATGTGACTAGTTGCTAAAATTGATCCATTGAAGTTCTTACTTGACAAAGCAACTCTAACAAGAAGGTTAGTTGAGTTGGTCATGATCTTAAGCAAGTTTGACATTCAATATGTTTAGAGAAAGGCTATCAAAGAACAAGCAATTGATGATCAATTAGCAAAAGCACCAATGAAAAGTCTTCTTCCACTAAACATTGACTTCCTTGATGAATCAATTCTAATGCTAATACATCAAACTTGGGTGATGTTCTTTAGCGGTTCCTTCATACAATAGGGATCCAATGCTGGGCTCTTATTCATAACACCAAAGAGGTATTCACTACCTAAGGCATACAAGATTTTGTTTCCTTGTACAAACAAAATTGCATAATATGAAGCCCTAATTAATGGCATGAAGATTACAGTTGAATTGAGAGTGGATGAATTAAATATCTTTGGTGATTGGCAACTCATAATCAACTAGGTCAATGATGTGTGCTAGAAAAAAGATGAGAAGTTGATACCTTATAAATGCATAGTGGATGACCTAAAGAAATACTTTGCTCATATCTCTTTTCAACAGATTGCTCAAGCAGACAAAAAATAGGCTGATGCAATGACCACTCTTGCTTTCATGTAACGTATGCTAGAGAATGATCTTTGACACAAGTTCCGGGTGGAAACATTACTCTACCCCCTCTATAATTCCCCTATATCTTGAATGATTTATTCTATTGTAGGACATGACTCATCCTACTACCACCATATATATTCTTACTTACATGACCAAACCATCCCAGACAATCTAACTCAGAATGAAAAATTTACCTTATCCAAAATGCTTCATGGTATGTTATTATTACTAATGAATTTTTGATGCAAGAGCATCTAGAGGTATAAGGGCAATCCTGTGTCACCCAAAAAAATGTACTTAGACTTAGTTTTTGATTCATGTGTTCTCATTTCTGGATACCCATTTGGGTCAAATAAGTGTTCCAACTCTCACAGTTCCACTATCAGTGTTCTAGGATAGAGTATTTGAGCACATTGGGATACGTATAAATGTCAAAAAAATAGGATTATATAATTGAGCCATAATTTTGGTGAAATAGAAGGTGTAAATTGGTTAGATGATTGTAATTATAATTTAGAGCATTCCAAAAAAAGAATCAAGTCAAAAGGCCCCATAGTTTGAAATTTATTGTAGTTTTTCAATTTTTGGAGACATCTTAAGAATGCTTCAAAGTCAGATTAGGGGCATTAAATGACCTTGAATAGGGCCAAAAAATGAGGTATGATAAAATCTAGTCCATAGGGCTATAGAGTGCTTTGAGAGCTTTTCGGAAATGTAAATGATTCATCAATCAGAGCTACAGTTCAAAAGTTATGCCTCCTGGAAGTTTGGTTACCATTTCTAGATTCTTCTAATTTTGTGCCGACTTCTAATGCAACTTCTAGATCCTTCTATTTGGTTGGTGGATGCCAACTAGCACTTTCTAGAATTTATTTTTAATCCTTAACCCTTTGGGGTCTATTTAAGGACATTTCTGACATTGTAAAAGGCAGTTTGGAGTGGAGTGTGAGAGGAGGTACTGAAAAGAGAAATTATCTCCAAATTTATGCTATTGTAAGCCCATAGGGCATGTTTTGAAGTCTATTTTCTCTGTACTAAATGTATTAGCTTATTTACAAATTTAATAAAATTTCTCTTTCTTGTTGTGTCCATTCTATGCTTGGGTTGTGTCCCCATCAAGTGGTATTAGAGCTAATTTTCCTGAGTGTGTAGACAGAGTACCGACTGTGAGGCAGTTTGCACCAGGATTGTGTGGTTGTGGGTTTGAATTAAAATGCCTCGATGAAGAGAGTATGGTGGAAGGGTCAGAGCTATTAATCTTGAGGAGGCTAGAGCCCTCCAAATGCAAGTTCAAGCATTGCAGGAGGAGCTCCGTAGAAAAACAAATGTTGCTACAGGTGATGAAAGTGAGGATGACAATGAAGAAGAAGAAATTGGACCAAAAGGGAAATTTGACCAGGAAGTTCTAAATCAAGTAGAGGAAAGGCTTTTTAGGGCCATTACTAAGTTTGAGAAAAGACCTACAATTGATGTGGGTGTATTTTTAAGAAATCTAAAGCCAGATGAGTTGATCAACTTGATTAATGAACTAGAAGAATACTTTGAGTATGTGGCTATCAGGGATCCAGATAGGGTTAAGTTTGCAAAGGCCAAACTGAAAGGACATGCCAAAATTTGGTGGCAAGAGGTTCAATTGGAAAGAAATAAAAGAGGAAAGGATAAGATCACAAGGTGGGATCATATGGTGGACAAATTGAAGAAGCAGTTCATTCTTGTTGACTACGAGCTTGATTTATTTAAGAAGATGCATGGGTTAAAGCAAGCAAGAAAATTAGTCCAAGAATATACAGAGGAGTTTTATTGAATTCTAATTAGAGTAGGGCATGTAGAAGCAAATAAAGAGAAGGTTGCTCATTATATCAGTGGGTTTCGACCTAACATCCAGGAGGAATTAAGTCTAGTAAGAATGACCAGCGTTGAAGAGGCATACCAGTTTGACCTACAAGTTGAAGAGAAGCTAAATAAGAGGTTTAAAGGGAGAAAAAGATGGTGTGATAAAGGACGAAGGGGTAGTGTTAGGTCATCTGGAGGCCAAAATGAAACCCAAAAGAAAAATGAAGATGTGGGTACTAGTAGGAACCAGAGGAACGAGGGTTTCAACCGCTCCCATGATCAAGACTTTGGAAATATGAGAGGAAGAGGTAGAGGACATGGACAAGGAAAAGGAGGCTTCCATGGTACCTATTTCCATTGCAATGAAGAAGGGCTTCATGCCTTTGAATGCCCTCAACGACAAGGAAGGACAAATAGGAGAGCTTAGGGTCAACCTAGGGTTGCTCATATGGATGAGGATGCACAATCATCACATTCAGAGGATGCAAAAAGAGGAGAGACTTTAGTAAATGAAAGGGTCCTACTAAGTTAAGGGAAGAGAAACTGTTAATTAATCTAAAGAAGTGTATCTTTTCAAAAAGGGAGTTAGTCTACTTGGGGTTTGGTATATCACCTGAAGGTCTCAAAATGGATCCAAAGAAGGTAAAATCCATCTTGGAATGGCCTACTCCAAGGTCTGCTACCAAGGTAACATCATTTCATGGTCTAGTTAGTTTTTACAGGAAGTTCATTAAAAATTTCAGTGCCATATGTGCACCCCTGATTGACACAATAAGAGGGGATAGAAAAGAGTTCAAATGGACTACAGCAGCTACAAAAAGTTTTGAATTGCTAAAGAAGAAGGTGATAGAACAATCTGTGTTGGCACTTTCAGATTTTAGAAAGGTGTTCCAAGTGAATTGTGATGCTAGTGGCAGTGCTATTGGGGCTATATTAAGCCAAGAAGGTAAGCCTATTGCATATTTTAGTGAAAAATTAAGTGATGCAAAAAAGAAGCATTATGTTAATGATCAAGAGTTCTATGCAATAGTTCAGGCCTTAAATAAATGGAGGCATTATTTATTGCCAAAGGAATTTGTTTTGTATACTGATCATCAAGCATTACAGTACCTAAATAGCCAAGGTAAATTGAATTAGAGGCATATGAAGTGGGTAGAGTTCTTGCAGAGCTATACATTTTTGTTGAAGCATAGAAGTGGAAAATCTAATAGGGTTGCAAATGCACTAAGTAGGAGACAATTGTTGCTTACAGTAATGTAGGTTGAAGTAGTTGGGTTTGCTAAACTCAAGAATATGTACCCTAAGGATCCTAATTTTGCTAAAGCATGGAAAGCTTGTAAAGAACCTGTTGCTGTAGACAAAACTAAGTGGTTAGACTATCTGATTCAGGTGGTATGTTATTCAAGGGCAGTCAATTGTGCATTCCAAGGAGTTCCATGAGGGAAAATTTGATTAAGGAGAAACACAGTGGAGGGATGGTAGGACATTTTGGTTGAGATAAGACCATTGCCATTCTCAAAGAACATTATTTTTGGCCTCAAATGTCATAGGATGTGAAGAAGTTTGTACAGAATTGCTAGGTTTGTCAAGTGGCCAAGGGATTTAGTCACAATACTGGACTATATCAGCCATTGCTTTTTCCATCAAGGCCATGGGAGGACATAAGTATAGATTTTGTTGTTGGATTGCCAAGGACACAAAGGGGTAATTACTCAATATTTGTGGTGGTTGATAGATTCTCCAAAATAGCACATTTCATGCCATGCCATAAAACTCATGATGCTTTCCATATTGCAGACTTGTTTTTTAGAGAGGTGGTAAGATTACATGGTCTCCCAAAGAGTATAGTTTCTGATAGAGATACTAAATTTTGGGGGTATTTCTAGAGAACATTGTGGAAGAAGTTGAGAATAGACTTGAAATTCAGTTCCACACATCACCCACAGACTGACGGCCAAACAGAAGTAGTAAACATAAGTCTGGGCAATTTGCTAAGATGTTTAATTGGGGATAAGCCTAAGGGGTGGGATTTGATTCTACCACAAGCAGAGTTTGTTTACAATAACTCTATAAATAGGAGTACAAGAAAATCACCATTCCAAATTATATATGGAAGTAGCCCAAGGACTGCACTAGAATTGAGAAAGATAGAGCAAGGGGAGAGGACAAGTGTTGAAGCTGAAGAATTTGTTGAACATATCAAGCATCTACATGAGGAGGTTCAGGCACACATTACCAAGATGAATCAAGAGTATAAAGCTAGGGCTGATCAAAGGAGAAGAAATAAGGAATTCCAAGTAGGGGATCTAGTCATGGTACACTTACGAAAAAAAAGATTTCTAGTCGGTACTTACAACAAGCTGAAAATGAAGAAATTTTTCCCCTGCAAAATTTTGAAGAAACATGACTCAAGAAATGCATATGAGGTGGAGTTTCCAGATGGTATTCACATTTCTCCTATTTTCAACATTGCAGTCTTAACAAAGTATCATGATAATGGTGTAGATGAGGAGCCGATGTTAGAGCCATGTCCAATTCCTGCTTCTAAGAAGGAGGAGATAGAAGACATTCTAAATCATCGTGTGGGTAGGAGTACCAAAAATAGGTAGTATGAAGAGTATTTGGTCAAGTGGAAAGGACGGCCAATAGAGGACTCAACTTGGATTTCAACAGCTAAGGTTTCCCATTCGAGATTTCCTCTACCATTCATAAAGTGGCAGGGTCACTTTTCAATCTACCCTAGGTGTCTAATGTAGGAGCATCCAGAGGTATAAGGGCAATCCTGTGTCACCCAAAAAAATGTACTTAGACTTAGTTTCTATTTCATGTGTTCTCATTTCTAGATACCCATTTGGGTCAAATAAAGGTTCCAACTCTCATAGTTCCACTATCAGTGCTCTAGGATAGAGTACTTGAGCACCTTGGGATACGTGTAAATGCCAAAAAAAATAGGAGTATGTAATTGAGCCATCATTTTGGTGAAATATAAGGTTTAAATTGGTCGTATGATTGTAATTATAATTTAGAGCATTCCAGAAAAAGAATCAGGTCAAAAGGCCCCACGGTTTGAAAGTTATTGCAGTTTTTCAGTTTCTAGAGACATCCTAAGAATGTTTCAAAGTTAGGTTAAGGGCATTAAACGAATTTTAATAGAACCAAAAAATGGGGAACGAGAAAATTTGGTCTATAAGGCTATAGAGAACTTTGAGAGCTTTCCAGAAATGTAAACAGTTCGTCAATCGGAGCTACGGTTCAAAAGTTATGCCTCCTAGAAGTTTGGTTACCATTTCTGGATTCTTCTAATTTTGTGCCGACTTCTAATGCGACTTCTGGAGCCTTCTATTTGGTCGGTGGATGTCAACTAGCACTTTCTAGAATTTATTCCTAATCCTTAACCCTTCGAGGTCTATTTAAGGACATTTTTGGCATTATAAAAGGCAGTTCGGAGTGGAATTTGAGAGGAGGTACTAAAATGAGAAATTATCTCCAAATTTATGCTATTGTAAGCCCATAGGGCATGTTTTAAGTCTATTTTCTCTGTATTGAATGTATTAGCTTATTTACAAAGTTAATAAAATTTCTCTTTCTTGTTGTGTCCATTATGTGCTTGGTTTGTGTCCCCATCATTTGTTTAGGAGAGGTCTCAACAAAACACTCCTTAGGTGTCTAGAACTCGATGATTTCAAACACACATTAATTGATGTACACAAGGGCATTTGTGGATCTCACTCTAATAGCTTGAGACGAGCTTGTAAACTTATTAGACCTAGTTACTATTGGTCAAATATGAGCAAGAGGCAATCAATTATGCCAAGTCTTATAAATAATGTCAGCTACATGAAAATTTGATTCATGCTCTAGCTACGGAGCTAATTCCATCTATTGCACTATGGCCATTCCAACAAGGGGCCTTTGATCTTGTGGGTTAGATTCACTCATCTTCTTCAAATGGACACAAGTTCATCACTACAACTATAGACTACTTCACTAAGTGGGTAGAGGTAGTCCCTCTCTATTATAAATGGAAAACTATAGCTCTATTCATTATGAATTACATCATATGTAGGTATAGTGTACCTTCCTCCATCATTACTGACAATGGAGGATAGTTTAAAAACAAAGATCTTAAGGAGTTGTACAAATTTTTTAGAAACATGTAACATTGGTCTTCTATTTATTACCCCCAGGGTAATGGAAAAGCAGAGGCATCCAACAAGAAAATCCTTAAGATCTTACATTGTACAGTTAATAAATTTGGAAGGGAGTGGTACCTTCATACTAATCCAGCTTTATGGGCTTACAGAACAAGTATCAAAATTCCAGTGGGTACAATGCCCTTTGCTTTGGTATATGGAGTGGATGGTGTGCTTTCAATTAAGGTTGAGATTCCTACTTTGAGAATCTCCATGAAGGGCCTCATTACTGATGATGACTATAGAATATTTTGGCTTCAAGAGCTAGAATTGTTAGATGAATTTCAACAAGTGGCATGTGATCATCTTCAAGCTAGTTACAATAAGAAAGTTAAGCCACATGACTTCCAACTAAGTGATCTTGTTTTGAGAGAAAACTCTAAGAATCAGCAACGAGTATAGAAAGGGAAGTTTGAACCCAACTAGCTTGGTCCATACATAGTTATTGTAGTGTCTGGATCTGGTGCTTACCAAATTTCTATAGTCAAGGGAGAGACACTCAAGGAGCCCATCAATACTCTCCATCTAAAGTAGCTCTATAGCTGATTTGATTTCAAAAGCTCTCTATATATACTTAAAAGTCCTGAAAATTTTATTATCTTGGTGAAAACCTAGCAACAGGCAACTTGGTAGTACCAAAAACATTTGAAAAATTAAAAAATACAAAAAAAGAGGAAAATACAAAAATACAAAAAATATTTAAAAATTAAAAAAAGTGCCATTGATGAAAACTTGGCAAATAGGTATCATGGTAGCAAAAAAAAAGAATCTCTACCAAGAAGGTGAGAACCTAGTAAACAAGTGCCTCTTGTTTCAATTGCTATATCTCTCAGTGAATCTTCTAGCTTTGTGTATGCTTTCCTACTTTAGTTTTTTGCTTTCACTTATGCACCCATGGATTGAATCTTGTCATCTATGTCATCTATCTCATCTTTTGATCAGCTAATCAATCTTATAATAGTTCTTGTCAGAGTTCAATGGACAGGTATTGAGATAATTTAGCCCTGACTCGTAAGGATCAGGCCTCATTCTGGGGATGATTCTATGACTCATGATAGGTCTTATTATCTCTTTCATGGAATAGAATTCAAGTGTTCTATCTAGACTCTAGGGGATTAAGCTCTAATCTAGAGATAATTCCAAATTCTTGCTAAGGGTTAAGCTTCATTTTGGAGATAATCCTAACTCTTGCTAAGAATTAAACCTCATTATGGGGATAATTTTGGGCTCTTACTTTCAATCACTATTCAATGGATAGGTATCGAGATATTCTAACCCTAAATCTTGAGTATTAAGCCTCGTTCTATGAATAATTCTATGAATTGTGATTAATCTTGTCATCTTCTAATGGATAGGTATCAGGATAGTCTAACCCCAACTCCTAAGAATTGAGTCTCATTCTGGGACCAATCTTGTGAAGTTTGACAATCTTTGTTCCATCAATTTTTGGTATCTAGGTGTTCTATTTGGATCCCCTAAGGTTAAGCTTAATTATGGAGATAACCTTAAAAATCTTATCAATCTTTATATCTAGGTGTTCTATCTAGATTCCCTAAGGTTAAGCTTCATTTTGGAGATAACCTTAAAAAGCTTATCAATTGGTTTCTGTGTCATCAATCTTAGAACCAATCTCATCACTTATAAGCATCTAGGTGTTCTATCTGGATCCCCTAAGGTTAAGCTTCTTTTTGGAGATAACCGTAAAAATATTATCAATTGGTCTCCATATCATCAATCTTAGAACCAATCTCATTTATTGATCTATGCATCATACTTCTGATTTCTTTGAATCAAATGTGTTTCTTACACATTTATTCAAAGAGGGGAAAATATAATACCCCAAAATTGGCACATTGCCATGCTAAACCAATTTTGGTCTATTTAATCAATCCTAAGTCCTATTTTACTAGGCAATTCTAGTTCTAATAATTGCTATTTGACCTAAGTGTCAAATGCAAAAAATCCTTAATCTGTATTAATTACACTCATTATTTAATTCCTAATTATTGACTCAAATTAGCTACATTAAACCTATTAATTAAGTTTAATTTAATTATAAGTTTTCATACTTTAATAAATTAAAATTATCTTTTTAGCTAATGTACAAAGGAATTAAATATATTTGATTTGATAAGATTATATCCTCATTTTAATTTATAGAATTTAATTATTTAATTAATTAATATTATGCACTGATGAGCTCATATTCAATTTTATTAAATTAATTATACTCTTTGAATTCTCTCTTCAGTTTAGAAATGGAAACTCTGAGTAAACTGGAATTGGAAATGTAATTAATTCAGTTAACTCTTTCTCACACTCAGAAGAGAATTTGTTAACTCTCCATGAGACTCAAAATTGAATCAATTAACTCCATCTGCACAAGGAAGTTTCCACTCTAACTAAATCTCATTCCCAATCTCGATTGTTCATCCAAATTGATCTTGACTTTTGATCGATTCTGGGATTCTATTTAAGAAGCCTTCAATTCCTCATTTTAGAGATTAATTTTTAATAGTATTGAACTTATGCTGGATTAAATAGTCATTTTCTTATACATTCATAGCTTATCATTTTCTTGCATTACAATATCATTCTAATTTTAAGATACATACATTCAATATAATATGCTTCTTTTATTTCTAGATTAATCAAATACATTTAGCTTCAATTTTTCATATCATCTAGCTCAAATAAATCCTTCATACTAGAGGTCTAGTTACTAGCTTCTTAGCCTGAGAGAAATAGCATAATCAATCTAGTTAGGAGGCAACAGATCGGTTTGTCAAATTGTTTCAAATGAACAACTTAATATTCATTCCAAGATGATCCTACATATAATGATCATGTTGAAGTGTGTGTGAAGATCAAGGCCCATGTATGTATGTATGTATGTATGTATGTATGTATGTATGTATGTATAATATATATATGTATGTATGTATGTATATGTATATGTATATGTATATGTATATGTATATATATGTATATATATATCTGTATGTATATATGTATGTATGTATATGTATGTATGTATGTATGTATATACATATGTATATGTACATATAGATACACACACATATCTGTGTGAGTCTATGTATGTATGTATGTATATAAAAAAAAAAGATCTTGGCACAATAGAAAAAGAATAAAACTCACTTAGCACATAGCATGGCCACAGATGCAATGGCAATGCCTATTGGTGAGTATATTCCTCTTTTTCTCTGTCATTTTTCATGTGTTTATTTCACTTGAACTATTATTTCTTAGGGGGAATTTTGTAATATTGGATTCATTTTATGGAGGAGGTGATGAGGACATTCTTGGATGTACCTGTGTTAGATGTACAAGAATCAATAAAGAATTGTGATAAATTACTTGTGAGAAATGAAGATGGGCTTCCCCTAAGAGTAGTAGAAGGTGATAAGGACATTCTAGGTACTTTAAAGATTGATTTTTTTCTTAAATATTTTAGATGTTAGGAGTGACTAGGGCCAAATGAGCTTCCACCTTCACATGGTTGGCCCTACTTAGTAAAGAATATTAAACTATTCTCAAAACCGAGTGAAGCTCAATATTAACCTTATATGATTGTATGACAACTAACTGTGTGAATCTCTTGGTTTCAAAAAATGTAGAATGAGGCCATAGTTCAATATGCAATCTCAATTCATATGCATACAATATCAGGTGCAGCTGAAAAATGCAACAGGTTTACATTTTTTCTTAGAGGTCTTTAATTATGTATTTTAAGTTATAGACCATCACGAACATTCTCTTGGCCATAGAAAATATATCTCTAAATTTCATGATGGTATATAATTTTAAAAACTTGATAGACCTATTAAATAAATGTAATCATGCTACATTTTTTTAATTGTTTCTATTGTCCATGCATATAGAACACAGTTGCACATGCATTCTCAATTCAAAGTGGCAGATTCTTATTTTAGATTTTAGGGGGTGGGGCCAAATGAGCTTTCACCTTCATGTGGTTCTCCCTTCTTATTATAGAATATGAAATTATTCTTGAAACTAAGTGAAGCTCAACATTAACCTATGATTGTATGACAACTGTGTGAATCTATTAGTTTTAGGCAATGCAAAAGGACACCATAGTTCAAAATGCAATCTCAATTCATATGTACATGACATCAGGTCAAGCTAAAAGAACCCAACAAGTTTGCATTTTTGTTAGAGGTTTGCATAGACCTATTAAATAAATGTAAATGTGGTGAATTTTTTCAGCTCCTTCTATCTTTCGTGCATATAGAATGCAGTTGCACATGCATTCTTGATTCAGAGTGGAAGAATCTTATTTAGGATGTGATACAAAAATGACATGCACCAAAAGATGGGAAAATGATATCAGTTTTGTATGTTTGGAACCTTTTTTCTACTTTAAAGATTGATCCTTTCTTAAAGATTTTAGATGTTAATAGTGAATTTAGATTTTAGCGAGGACTAAGGCTAGATGAGCTTCCACCATCACATAGTTGGCCCTAATTAGTAGAGAATATTAAATTAATCTTAAAACTAAATGAAGCTCAATATTAACCTATGATTGCATAACAACTAATTGTGTGAGTCTATTGTGATCTGTGAGAGAATTTTACCAAACTTTGAGCCAAATATTTTTTTATTAATTCAGCAAGTCATCACAATTATGACAACTCTTTAGATGGCTAGTCATCACTCCCACTAAATTTTTTTCACAAACCCATCACTCCCACTGAATTAATGATTTTAGATACCCATCCCTATTGCAATGGCATGCACTAATGACTAGTCATCACTCCCATAGCATTTTTGTTTCTTTCTATTGCACATACGATAGCGGCCCCAACAACTAGTTGTCACAATTATGATGGTGTACTAATGAAATCTTTCCATTGTTTTGTTCCAAGACATGATAGCTTTATCCATCACAATTGTAATGGATACCCATTTTGTTACAATTTGTGATAGAAAAAGTCCAATGCCCATCCAACAAGAGCCAAATCACAATGGTGTCACTTGGGTGATGGGTGGCCATCACAATTGCAATAGCCTACCATCAAAATTTTTGCCCAAATGTACTAGTGATAGGCATGGAGAATATCAAAGACATCCTCCTTAGGGATACATCAACGAATGATATTTCTAATGCCAGTTTAGAATAGAAGACCATTGATCCAAAAATGTCAATGTACCATAGACTCTTCACAGAAATGGAAAAGAGGTGTTCATCAGGGAAGTGTCATCAACTAGAATAGGTTTATTAGCTAGCTATTGCAACATGAACAAGAAATCTACAACCACATTTTCTTGACAAGGCTTATCAACTATAGCGACATCAAATTCTTGTAATAAAAGTAACCATCTAATAACCCTACCAATTACTATTGGTTTGTTCATTAAAAATGGAAATGTTGAGTGATTAGTATGAACAAACACTTTATAACTAATAATGTAATGCTGAAACTTATTAATAGCATAAACAATAGCTAAAAATTCTTTTCCAATTCATATAGTTGAGTTATGTGCTAGTAAATTTCTTGTTGATGTAGTAGATAGAGTAGAAGAGGGTGTTTTTGTTTTGTCCGAGTAGTGCTCCCATTAAAAAATTAGAAGCATCGATATGAATATGGAAAGGCAGTCCCCAATTAGGGCCTCTAAGAATAGGGGTAGTCACAAGCTTGTTCTTGATAGTCTCAAAGGCTTCTTGACATTTAGGGTTCTAACTGAAGACAAAATCTTTGACTAATAAAGCAAACAAAGGGGAAGCAATCTTACTAAAGTTTTGAATAAATATACTATAATATCCAACATGACCAAGGAAACTCTTAACATCTTTTTGGGTCAAAGGTGTAGGGAGGTCCTGGATAATTTGAATATTTTTGGGATCAACCTGGATAACTTTTGAGGATATTAAGTGGCCTAATACAATTCCCTTTCTCATCAACATATGACACTTCTCATGGCTTAGAGATAAGTTAGTGTCTATACATCTCTTAAGTACTTTCTCCAAGTTATCTTTGGCTTCTTCAAACCTATTCCCATAGATAGTGAAATCAAACATATAAACTTCTACATAATCATTAACCAAATCAAAAAAATTCTTAATACCACTCTTTGGAATGTGGTAGGAGAATTACATAACCTAAAAGGAAGAATGTTGTATGTGAAAGTTCCCTAGGGACAGGTGAAGGTTTTCTTGTCTTGATCTTCTAAGGCAATGCAGATTTGATTGTACCTACTGAATCCATCTAAGAAAGAGAAGAATCATTTCCCTGCAAGATTATTTAATACTTGATCAATAAAAGGTAATGAAAAATTATCCTTCTTAGTAGCCTTATTTAAAGTCCTAAACTACAAAAATATGTCACTTACCATTTTTCTTTGGTATGAAAACAAAAAGAGATACCTACCTACTATCTGAGATAGAATAGATAAAACCAAAATTCAATAGTTTTTGGAGTTCTTCTTTGACTAAATCACACAAGGTAGGATTGAGTCTTTTTTGTGGGAATAGGGTGACTTTTGAATTCAATGTAGATGTGTTGGGTATAGGTGTTTGGGTGAATACCATACAAATGCATATTTATGTTCTTTGATCATACCTATGAGATCTTTTACTTGAGCTGGTGTTAATTGTGGATTGATATTTGGAGTATGCCCTAGTAAGATCTCCATAGGTTCTAATGGTGTAGGATCATTCAGATTAAGCTTTGTTGAAAAATCTAATTTATCTAAAGCTAATAATGGACAATACAAACACGGATGTAGCAAAAGCTAGTGTAATATGAGAAAGTATTGGATAGACTAAGGATTCCCTACTAGGGGAAATTTTCCAAAAGGATAGTCAATAGTTGCATGAGAAGAAAAAAGCATAGTTTCTAAGATATCATAAGACTCATACCTATTCTAAAGAAAGATCACTCAAATTTTTTCATCAGTAGGCTCCTCAAGGTGTTATGCTTGTTTGATGGTAAGGATAGGTATAGTAGATTACTGTCAAACCATATAGGATATTCTATATCTAACAAGGGTTAAGAAGGGGGATAAAGGGTTAATTTTTTTGTTCTCCATTTGAAATAACCATGTCTCCTAGCTGACAATTGATGTGGCAATTAGTTGCTACTAACAGTGATCACCTAAAAATGGTCATCTAGACTATAAGACCCCTTTCTATCATTGTTGCAAATTGCTTTCTACTACAACTATCTATTTTCTATTGATCTATCTATTTTATTTTCTCAACATATCAGTGCTCATCTCAGGTACTAATATTGTCTCTTCTCTCTCCAAATGTTTAGTATTGCTGCTAATATATTGTGCATTCTAGATCTACTATCTCTCTATGCTTTGTTCTTCAGAGTTAGATATCTCTATCATCTTGGCTTATTCATTCTTTGACATAATATGTTGCTAGACCAATCACAAATTAGTCAAAGAGAGGAAAATGTAATCACCCAAAAATGGTCATCTAGACTATGAGTCCCCTTTCTAGCATTTTTGCATAATTTATATAATGCTTATCCTTGATCAAATCTTCACAAATCTATTTATTTTATTTTATCCTCTAGTTTGACCACTTTATCCTAAGTTCATATTTAATTAAAAGAACATATCCCCTTTTTAATTAAATATAATTATCCACTCTTCTCTTATCCTAATTTTCACACACAAAAGCATTTCCCTTATTTAGAAATAAAAGAAAAGACATTTTTGTCCCACATGGAGGACAAAAGTCAACTCTTAATCATGATTGGTGGAAATGCTTGTGCACATGGATCACTCCCACTTTCAAACTCCACCCTTGATCACATGCATCTTGCCTCATGATCTCTATCATCCATTTCAATTTAAAAGGAAGAGATCTCTCCTCACTTCACAACTCCACATTTTTACTAATGTTATGTTGTAGGATTGAAGATCTCATACTCGTGGAGATCCTCTTCTTCTATCTTCTACTCTTCATTCTTCATGCTTCTCATTCATTCTAGTGTTCCCAAATAGATCACATATTAGTAAAAGAAGGGCAAATGTAATCACCTAAAAATGGTCATCTAGACTATGAGCACCCTTTCTAACATTTTTTCTTAATTTATCTATTGGTTGTCGTTGATCAAATCCTCAAAAATCTATTTATTTGATTATAATCTATGGTGTGACCAGTTTATCCCAAGTCTCTTATTTAATTAAAATAACATGCTCCATTTCAATTAAATAAAAATCCTCACTTCCCACTTATCCTAAGTGTGTACACATAAAGCATTATTCATATTTTAAAAATAAAAGAAAAAGGTATTTTTATCTACACATGAATGCACAATTTTCTATGTGAGAGGAATCTTCTATTTTTAAAATAACTTTAATTCTCCTCCACACATTTCAAAGTTCATATTTAATTAAAATAACATGTCCCCCTTTTAATTAAATAAAATTCTCCACTCTTCTCTTATCCTAAGTTGCACACATAAAAGCATTTCCTTTATTTAAAAATAAAAGAAAAAACATTTTTGTCCCACATGGAGGAAAAAAGTCAACTCTTCATCATGATTGGTGGAAATTATTGTGCACATGGATCATTCCCAATTTCAAACTCCACCCTTGATCACATGAATCTTTCAAAAGGGAGACCTCTCTCCTCACTTCACAACTCCACTTTTTTACTAACGTTACATTGTAGGATTGAAGATCTCATACTCATGGAGCTCCTCTTCTTCTATCTTGTATTCTTCATTCTTCATTTTTCTTATTAATTCTAGTTTCTCTCCATGCATATAACTTAAATCATCTAATCTAAATAGATATTGTAATATGCTTTCATTCTACTTTCTCTCATTTAGCCTTCATTTGCATTACATCCATTCTAGATTCTTGGATATTGGCACTCTTACTTCTCTTTGAATCTTCCATTCTATGGTGCACCTTGCAATGGTTTGCATAGTTAGGTTCATTTGAGAGCCTCCATCTCATAGCTCTTGCACATCATATATAGGAAGCTATAAGCATCCTCTTGAGATGCTCTCATTCATGGGTATTCTCAAGAATAATAGTTTATAAAAGTGTGACATTTTTTGTACACACATTTTTAACACCCACCATGGAGTTTGAACCAAATTTTTAGCTCAATTTTCTTGCTTTCATTTTGGTTACATTATCATTTCTAATTTTTTATAGAATTTCCTTGGATCTAATCAAGTAGTTTTGCAGGTTTCTTGCTTTGCTTTTAAGGATAACCCTTATGCAAATTGGTTTGAAGGCTATAACCCTAGTTTTTTATATATTTGAACATATCTTCTAAACCGCTTTGAGTTTAGATCTAAATTTATTTTTTCAAGTTGGGGATGCATTCAAGATGTCTCAAACTAGTTTTAAAATTGTTTTAAATTGATTTGCATTAGTTATGGGTTTTTCTTTATTTTTCATAAAAAAATGTTTGTGGTTGTAATTCAAAGACTTTTTTAGAAAAAAATTATATTTTCAAAAAAAATTCACAATTATATAGGGGATTTATTTTTTATTTTTTTGAATTTGAAAGTCATATTAAGACACAATAACTCAATTTGAAAAATCTGGTCTATTTTGACAAAATGGGTTCTTAGGGCACAAATGAAGATATATTTTTGAATTTCTTACATTTTGGGAATCTCTCTAATTTTTAGCAATGATCTCTTCTTTTCATTTCTATTTTTGAATCCAAAATCATAGAAAAAAAAAAGTCCAATCTTATTGACTAATTCAACTGCAAATAGTAAAAATGAGAGCATTTGTGATTAGCTTGCACTTTCTTTCCATACACTTGATGAAAAGATAACTTAAATTTTTGAGGTAACTAATCACTTTGTGTTGTAGGTCTTATTTGGTTATTATGTCCTAACCATGGTTTTTTTTTTTTAATTTTCTTATTTCATTGCTAAAAAGAATGCATGTCAAAGCTTCAAATACAAAACGGCTACTAATGATTGTTTGCAGGGCTACCTAAAAGCATAATAATAATAAAAACAAGTGTTCTTGTGTTTTATCTTATTTTTGTGTGTATAATTATACTAGTTTTTTTATTTTTTAGGCACATAAAACTTGCAATTAGAATCTCTTTATTTTAGGAAGTATGCTCTTCACCCTTGTGGTGAATCATAAAATTTGACCCATGTTTTAGATTTTGAAAGTAAGTTGAGTAATTGAAATAGTGTTTGGGGGAAGCAATTGGATTAGGAGGGTATGCTCTTCACCCTTGAGGTGAATCAAAAATCTTGAACTCCAAAAATAGATCCATTTTGTTTAGCCTAGAATCCTTTGGTGGGCCTTATCTTGAGAGATAAAGAGGAACGACCTAAGTGGAGACAAGTGAACATGGCTCTTCCAACCCACTATAAACTCAAGGCTATTAAGAAAACAAAACCTTATTATAGATATTACTTATTTTCATCTAGTGGTAGTGCTTGTGGGATTATTACCATGAGGAAATCACTAGGTAAGAATGCTTAAGGTACTCTTGTGGCTGCGAGGTCTATTACTTGCAAAAAGGTAAGGAGTCCCTTATTAGGAGCAAGAGGAGTACTATGAAAAAAAACCATTTAAAACCATAGGATTAGAATATAACCCCTTTTACCATTCAATATCTTGGTGCAAGGATCAATCCTAATGGACTACTTGGATCATCTCAAGACTTGACTCACCATATGTGATCCTTTAGATGTGGGTAATCCATCTATGATAAAGCCAATATCTATTTTAGGAAACCACTTTGTGTGAGGCAGGGGAGAATCAAGTTGTGGGCCAAGGTATTGAGTATTGAACTATGTCCTTTAGGTAGATATTGCTTGATGTGTTCTCAAAAGTGCTAGACTTGTGGAAATATTTTGAACGTACAAATGACGGTAGTTCTAGGGTTTATCTTTCTACACCTCACATATGTTTGTATCATGCAAGGTTTCTTTGTCCCTTGATTTATTGTTTGAAGACTACTCCATGTGTCACTATATTTCTTGGAAAAAAATACTTGCTTTTGAACATCAAACTTGCTATGCTATCAACTACTATCAAACTTTGTCAACCAAGTCAAAAAATCAAGTCTATACATTTTTTATGTGTTTCTTACTAGGGGAATTTCATCATTTGACTTTGATTTTCTATGTCTCTAATGTTTGAACATGCTTAAAGTGGATCTTTGGTCTTAGCTTTCTTGGTCTTTTCCATCTTCATGGTCTATGATAGCATACTAAGGATTTATTTTGCTAAAATGGTTACCTTGGTCTCTTGAATACACTCTTTGATTGGGAAAGTTGTTCACTTGTCATCTCTCTTACTTCATCTACTTTACTATTTGGGCTTCTTAACTAGCTCTTGACTTGAGTCTCTAGTGTCATTAGTTGCTCGAATTCTTTTCTTGATGAATCACTTGTTCATTGTTGCCTCTCTTTGACAAGTAAAAACTCTACCTCTCTACTTTGGATATCAAGTTATCACCTTATAAGCTTCCTCTAGTCTTGCTCATGCTTGACTTTCTATCCACACTATGGGCTTCAAATATTTTTCTACCAAACCTCAACCAAATCTAGATGATCATGATGTCATCCATGACAGTAAAGAGTTTCAAGACCTATACACTCAATACAAAGGAATAGAAGAGGCAAATGATATTTCTGACCTTCATCTCACTAAGTGTATGATAGAAATGAAGTTTAAACTTGGGAAATGGCTAGAGGAGAATATGAAATTCTTAAATTAATATCTCTTAAGACCTTTAAATACACATGGTCCATCTTCTTCAATGTCTACATATTCTACTCCAAGACATCAATTGTCTTCATCTTCTAGATCTAAAGACCTCTTTAGAGAACAAGCAAGTGATATCTCCTTTGCTCCTTTGCAAAGATTTCATGATGGACCTATCTTTGACCAAGAAGTAATGAAGAATGAATGGATACATGCTATGTACTTGAGAAGGAACAAAAAGATCCTAGACATACTTTTGAGATAACTTTTACTCCCTTCAAAGATTCTTATGATGACATTTTTCAAACACTTCTTGGTACTAAGCTCATCACATTGCCTAAATCTAGCTCATATGGAAACTCATTCTTGGATATCTATTATTCATATAATTAACATAATGAGCATAGTACACCAAATTGTATTGAGATAAAATATAAAGTTTGAGATATTATTGATGATGGTATTTTTGATACCTCTAATGACTCATGTAATGAGGATACATCTCTTCAGCAAGATCATATTGATGAGCCTATATCTAGTGATTGTCTTCCTGACACCTTCACTTCTTCCAACATGCATGAAGTTCCAAAAACTTCAAAAATTTCTAACATTCCTCCATCAAACAAAGAACCTAATGCTTCCCATATTGACTATGCTTACCCTCAAGGGCTACCCCTAAAATTAACTCAAGCTAATGTTCACTTGGTTGCAAACCTTTTCCATGCTACTAAGCCTAAATATTCTCAACTTCCATGTAATTCTATGCTTACTATACCCAATTTTAAGCTAGTTCTTAATTACCTCTTCAAGATCCTATCATGCAAACCTCATATTTTCCCATGTCCTTAGAGGTGGCTCCATGTCAAGAGGATTCTCAAAAAGAAAAACCTATAAATGTTTAAAAAGATCAAGTTCAATTACCCTCCCATCTCCTTTAATATTTCACTCTTCCATATCCAACGTCTTACCCACCTCCTAAGTATGCTGAAGACATCACTTCCACTTTCTCCATTGAGCTTATTGAAAATTGTGAGAGATTAACTATGCCTATTCTATCTAAAGCTACTTGTCAAGATTGAAGTATCCCCTCTTGTTCTACTTCTCCATATCCAGTTCAAAATTATGCTCAAGCTTCAAATGATCCTATCAAAGGCATTGCTCCTATTAAAGCTACTCATGAGTTTATTGATGGCCTTGGTCACATTTCTCACTCTAAAGATGTTGATATCCCTACTCACTATCCATTTGCATCTCCCAAATCTATCCTTGGTCCTTATCCATATAAACTAAATTCTTCCAACCTTCTATCCATATTGAGACCATATGCTCCTTCATCTCCTACATTTTCTACTTCTAGCTCATCACCTAGCTCTTCGATTATGCCTCAAGATCAACAAAGAAACTCATCCTTGTTGCATATCCATCAATGTATCCATATAAAATAGTCATATCAGCCTTATACATCCATAAGCTCCAAGTATTTTGGAAGCAATTTGGATGTTCAACTTAATAAAAAACACAAGAAACCATTCAAAAATGGAGATCACTGTGTCTCATCTAATTGATATGTGAATGGATAGAAAGAAAAAATATTCAAGAGACCTCAAAGTTTCACTATTCAAAAACTGAAATCAATGAAAATATGGGTTCCTAAACCCATTATTGAGGAAATATATTGTTAAGTATCCAAAGGAAAATATCGAGCTATTTGGATTCCCAAGTCTCTCTTGAAAGACTTGAATATTGAACATAAATCAAAGTTGACATTCAAGCTTCCAAAGTCTTCCACTTCATCTTTGATCTAGGTGGATCCATAGAACTTAAAAATTCATAGTCTCAAAATCTCTCAAATTTAGCATTCATGGACAGAGTTCTAAAAATTGAACCCAATGTAGTTTGAATGGGTGAAAAAGGAGCTTAAGTGAAAAAGTTATACTTGGTCAAAGTTTAGGTCAAATAGGTGAAACAAGGGTTGACCAAAAAGGTAGAATTTGACCATCTCAAAAGTAGTCAACAATGGGTTTCAAATTAAAGAGCTCATCAAGAGCTTTCCAATGACATTCATTTCATTAAAAATGGAGTTCGTATGTGGAAGATATGCTCGTTTGAAGATAGTAAAGAAATCAAGTCAAAATGATGAAGTTAGCATGACCTCAGCTATTGGATGACATGGACCAATACTATTTTGACATGGTGACAAGTTTTTGGGCTTAAATGACACATGGTGACAAGTTTTTGGGTTTAAAAAAAAATCTCTTGCTTGGACATTTGAACTCATAACCTCCTACATCACACTTAGTCCCTCCACCAATACACCAATCATAGCTTTTCAAATTTTAAAGGGAGCATTTTTTATTTGTTACATTATGAAATAGATAAGGTAAAATCTACATACGTGTATGGGGTGTGGGGCCTAAGCCAATCTCCCATACATGGACTATAAAAAGACAAATTTTGTTTTTTTTAAGATAACAAACATTGTAGATAAGTGCCTCCAAGTTAGAAAAGGTAAAAATAAACTTTGTTAAGTTTGCTAAAGAAAATCAACTTGAACCCTTATCAGTTTTATAAACCAATTTATATTAAGGAGTTGTTATTTGTGAAAATAAGGGGTTAGTTTCTTTTGTTTGGATCTTATTATTTGTGGAGTGTTATTGGTTTTATTTGAATGGCTTGAAATTATAAAAGCTAAAATGATTCTTTACTGAGTGTTCCCTCCCTAATAGTCTTTCAAGGATGTCATGGACTAGAAGACTAGGGGCATAGGGCATGTTTTACTTATTTTCTACTTGTGGGTATACTTTGTTAATCTAAGGTGTTTTGAGCATTCATTCTTTTCCTACTTAACACTTTGGATCAATAATGTATCATTCTAATCTATTTTTGCAAGACCACACTTGAGGGTTATCCTAGCACTCATGCCTTGATACATGTGTAATCTTGCCACATTAAAACTAGGGAATATAATTGTGTAATGTCATATTGCCGTATATATCTTTGATGCATAGGTTGGGTTCCAACATTTTTATCTGATATAGATCATATTCATATCCTCATGATGATTATATAATCTTTTGATGTTGCTAATAATGCTCGATGATAAAAACTAGGACCTACTTATGTAACCCTTGTAATTGCACATTTTCATACTAGCTTGCATTCTAGCGTTCATTCGAGCTTAGCTTTGCATTTTGCATGTTGAGAGAGCTCTCTTCTTTATCTTTCATGGACATGTCATCTAACTGCACTCATCCTTGTCTTGCCTCTTCTCAATCTATCTTATCTCTTCTTTCCTATTTCTCATTTTTTTTCTATCTTACCATCTCATCTATGCTTTTGACCTATCTTTTCTAATCTTGATATCTCGGATCCATTTTTAGGTTCATCTTGCTAGTCAAAATTTCTTCCTTCTTCTATGTAGTTTTTTTACTTTTTGAGGCTTAATCTTTGAATCTTATTGGGGCAATCATCATTTCTTCATTTCTTCATCATTTCTACTCTCTTCCACTCTTCACTTTCATTTCTATTTCATCACATTTCATCTTTCTTCTTTCTTTGACCTAATTCTTATGCTTTATCTTTCTTGGTCAAACTTAGTCAAACTAGGGCATATCTTCATTTCTTGGTGGTCATTCTTTGCTTAATCACTCATCAATCATCATGGACTTTGATTTATCTTGGTTTGATCTAAATTCATCTCATTTCTACATCTCCTTTGTCTCATTTCAATTTTGATCCTAAGGGGGCAATAACATTCTATCATTACTTTAAATTTCTTTTTCTTATATGGTTATCTATTCATCTATTTTTGTTTCCTACTTATTTCAACAAATCAATTCTTGTCTCAGGTATTGGTATTATTTATCTCTTTCTTAATGTTCAGTACTATCACTAGTAGGTTGTGCATTTAGGATTTGTTGTCTCTTTACACTTTATTCTTCAAAGTTAGTTTCTGTTTCTTTCTTGGAGTCTCTATTCTTTGACATAATGTGTTCTCAAATAGATCACACATTAATTATTCAAAGAGCAAAAAATGTAATCACCTAAGAATGGTCATCAAGACTATGAGCCCCCTTTCTAGCATTTTTGCATAATATATCCATTAGTTATCTTTGATCAAATCTCCAAAAATCTATTTATTTTATTATAACCTATGGTGTGACCACTTTATCCCAAGTCCCTTATTTAATTAAAATAACATGCTCAATTTTAATTAAATAAAAATCCCCACTTCCCACTTATCCTAAGTGTGCACACATAAAAGATTATTCATATTTTAAAAATAGAAGAAAAAGGCATTTTTGTCTACACATGAATGTGCAATTTTCTAAGTGAGAGGAATCTTCTATTTTTAAAATAACTTTAATTCTCCTCCACACATTTCTTTCCCTCTCAAAATTTGACTATTGATTGTGATTGGTGGAGATGCTTGTGTACATGGATCACTCAAGATGCATTCTCCTCCCTCAATTATGCCTCATTTTCCTCTTAATCTCTACCATACATTTTTCTTTAAAAGGGAGGACTCTCTCATCATTCAAGGATCTTATTCTCTCATGTTATTGTTATGCTACAAGTTTTCTTGGTGTGTTTGGAGAATTGAAGCATTCTTGAATTTTTACATTTTAGCTTAGGTCTCATTCTACTTACATTATGGCATACTTTTTAGCTTAGTTTCCTTTATGCTTTAGCTTAGTTCTCTTTGTTAGCTTGTATTTTATTTAGAATAGCTTACATTTACATTGCATTTTATTCTAGATTCTTTGATGATAGCATTCTTTCTCCCATATTTGAATCTCTCATTCTATGGTTCACCTTTCAAGGGTTATATAGTTTGGTACATTTGAGAGCCACCATCTTATAGCCTTTGCACATCATATATCTCTAGAGAGCTATAATATACCTCTTGAGATGCCCTCTTTCATAGGTATTCTCAAGAATAATGGTTTATAGAAATGTGATACTTTTTGTACACACACTAACCAAAGTCTTCCTAGGATCAAAGGATATCCTCCCAACTTAACTTTTGGTTGCAGAATCATAAAATTGGTTGGATAATCTCAGTTATCAATGGAAAGAACAATGTCTTCTATAACCCCCTCTAGTTTGACTAAGTACCAATCAACCATATGCAGTACCATAGGAGTGGGTCTAATTCCATCCAATGATAATTTTATTTTTATTTCATTGGTCATAACATTTATAACAACACCTAAATCCACAAGTGTATTAGGAATAATAATTTTACTTGTACTTACCAGTATGACTGGACTACTATGATCTACATATTTTGGAATAGTTACATTCCTCAACATTCATTATGCCAATTGTCCAATAACTTCAAAAGTCCTTGGATCCTCCTTATTTTTCTATCATTAGGTGCATAACTCATGTGCCATTTTTTTGTATACCATAATATCCTTAAGAGCTTGAAAAAAATGAATTTTGATATTAACATTGTGTAATTCATTTAAAATATCAAACTCTGAATGTGTTAGCCCGTGAGGCTCTTTCTTAGGGATGACTCGATTAGGAAATGGGGGATCTTTGTCTAGTTTTTCTTCAAGTCCATCATGGACCTATGTGATAGTAGGTCATTTAACAGCATTTCCTAATCTTAGTTGTACACCATCCAACTCAATTGTATTTATAGGATAGGTAGGGAAATTGGCCACCTCATTATTATAAAGTGGCTCAAAATGATTATTATTAGGATTTGGATTTGGTTGAGTTGGCATGGATGTAGGTGTAGGAAGTTGTCGTGGATTTGAAGGTGGATTAGAGGAAGATGAAGGTATTGGAGGAAGAAATTGTTGCAGATGTTGATAGGGACTTATCATTGGCAGTGGAGGAAAAGAATCTTGTGGAAGATAAGATTATGTATAAGGTTATGGAGGTAGATATGGAAATTTTGGAACATGTGGCCTCCATGCCCAATGTCATGGTTATGTACTAGGTTGAGAAGCTTGGGACATTAAGGATAGGGTTGAAGTTGTTCCCAACCTCCATACCATGGATCTTGGTTAGAAAATTGGTAAGATGGTCCAGAAAAATGATCATTGGAGAACCCTTTAGGTGGAGATTGGCATTGTGGTACCATAAAGTAAAGTTCTTCTTTTGTATACTCCATAGGAATCATCCTTTTAGGAAAAGGTTGTAGTGTCAAAGTCTTGCTAGCTTCCTTGAGGGATGCTACATGAGTCTGATTATAGGGCCAGTCTTAATTCGATCCATGCTTCTTACAAGTTGGGAAATATATTACCAAGGCCTTTTCACCTTCTTCTTGTTTCCTAAAAGTATACAAAGTGTCAATTCGCTTGACCATATGATTTAATAAATCAATTTTAAGGTCTTCAAATATATTACCAATTTCTAGCCTAGAGATGTCTGATGCATTACCCATATAGGAAAACATACTGGAGTGTCCATGAATGCATCTATGAAACTATAAATACTTCCTTCATATATCAAAAATATCATCAAAGGATAATTTAGAAATATCACCTTTACTAATCAAATTTAAAACATTCATGGTTTCATCTTGAATTACCCTCAAGAAGAGTATTTTGATGGTATCTATAGTTAAATCAGGGCATTTTGAATGTTGTAAACTAAAGGAAAAATACTCTTGGAAATATTCAACTGACTCTTCCTCTCGTTGAGTCATGTGAAAGATTTCATCCCATACTTTCTTGGTCTTACAATATTCTTGATATTTTTCTAGAAAAGTATCTTTCATATGGTCTCGTGTTCTAATGTCCCTAAGGCTCATATACCATCGTAATGCAACATCTTTCATTATAGCTAGGAATAACTTTAATTTTTGTCCATCACTTTGATAATCATAGCTATTACAAAGGATATCAAATTCAAATAGGAACATATCAAATCTTCAAAGGTTGACCCCCTAAATATAGGAAGCGTTGAGTGATGGATATTCTTCGTAGGGGCATTATCCCTAGGAGGATAAATAGGAAACTCCAACGTCATATCATGTTGAAAAATTGTATTACCATTGTTTCCAACATTATTACCTCCTGCATCATTTCCTGAATTATCATCCATGACTCCTTCCAAGACTTTTACTTCCTAAGTTGTGTAGTATGTCTCAAAAGATTTTTCTAGTGGATCTGAAGGTTTACTACATTAAGCTTTGTATGAGTTTTTGAATTGTTGAAAAATTTTAGAAGGTATAATAGTAGGAGAGATTGATTGAGAAGGTAGTCATAAACTAACTTATTTCTTTGGTTTGGGTTCAAAGTTTAATGGACCTTTCTCTTTTTGTGGTTTTTGAATTTTTGAACTACCTACTAACTCTTTCTTAACAAACCTTCCTTGACTATCTCTAAGCCTATTCATGCACCTAAATGATTTACTACAATGAAAACCCAAGGTATCATGCTAAGCAAGGCTGACACTTGATTAGACACTGCCAAAGATGCACTATTCCTATCTTGACTTACTATTATTTCACATTTTTAATATCTCTCCTTGACAATGACACCAAAAGTGTTGGGTAATGTTGTAGTCTAACTTGATGGATTATTTTTGGACATAATTGAATCAAAATACTGTAAGAGTGTCAATCTTGGATTTAAAAAAAAGTGAGAGATATAACAACTATTTGTTCAAAGGATGAAGATAATAAATAGAGAGGTTATGAATGCAATTTATTACATGCTAAGAAATCAAACTAAGATGCTTTTAATTAATCAAATTGGAATTCACACTTTAAAGAATGAAACTAAGAAATAATTTGTATGCAATCTATGTTCACACTTAATCAAAACAATAACTTAAAACATATCTTTACACTAATTAATTTCTAATAGTAATGATCACAATTAACAATAGCCACACACCCAATAAATTAAACATTAAAAACCATAATTCATGAATATGTCCAACTAATTAAATATTAGTATTGAAAATCAATCTAATTTAATGAGTATTAAGACAGACTATGTTTGTTACATGAAGTTTGGTTCTGACAGGAAGTCTATGACAATAGTTAGAAGTCTAGATAGTAATGTGTGATAGGAAGTTCACTAGGTAGAAATATAATGTAACAAACGATGGTTTTAGACAAATAGATAATTTGGCTTTTACCAAAACAAGGGTCTGAACAAACAAAAATGCTTGCAATCCAATAATCCAATAGACAATTAATTCTTTAAATAAGCAGAATGTGAATGAACATATAAAATAAATCATATAGAATATCTACGCACACACTTAATTGATTTCCATTAAACAATTAACAAATGAAATATTTAACAACACACTCACTCACAATACAAATTGAAAGTCTCACTAGGATTTCCAAGAGGAGGCCCTTCCTCTAGATTTTTGGTGAGAAAAAGATTAAAGTAGAATTGCTAATGCTGATCCTAATCTAATCTAATTAATAATAATATGTTAGAATTATTTTAGAATAACTTGGGGGGGGGGGGGTGAATTAGTTATTCAAGGTCCAAATGTCCTATTCAAACTTTTCTTCAAGTGTAGTGAACCAATTCAATCATTTATTCATTCCAAGCTTTGATTTATCTAATTAGCAAGTTACTGTAAATCAACATGTATGCATAGCACATAAGAAATTAACACATGATATAGTGATTTACGTGGAAACTCAATTTGGGAAAAACCACCAATAATATGATACTCAATTCTCAACCTTCTGAAGTGATGCCCTATGAAAGGCCTACCCTATTAAAGGCTTACAACACACTGTTAAATGTGACCTTGTTAGAGGATTTAACCACCATATTAGAAGTGAGCTTGGTTAAAGGACTTGAGAACATTCACTTGGAATGCCACCCTATTAAAGGATTTACGAATTCTTTTTAGGCCAACCTAAGTCCATAGGATTTTTAGATCTAATATAATTGCTAGAGTGTATTATAAAATCTTGACCTGACTACAACATACAACTTATCATGCAGATCTCAAATCACTTCTCAACTCATACCCTTGCCTGGCCTTCTATCTCTGCAACTCTTAACTACTTGCCTTATCTTTCAAGCTTTATCTCCTTGAGTCTCCATACTCAATGTACTAGTACAATCATATCTTCATGACCACTTGTAGAAGCAAAGCCTTTGTGCTCTTCCTTCTCCTAGACATCTCCTTCTCGACACCCTTTCAATCACTTTGTAGATTTGGCACTTTTGTAGCAACAATATCAGCAACTCTTTGCTTCTTTCTCTATGACTTCTTAAATAGAAGTCTTGGAGTTCCTTTTTCCCCTTGATTCTTTCATTTTTCAATATCACTTCAGATGGATTAGGTAGGATACATTGTATCTAACCCATATTATATTTCCTCTAGAAACTTCTTGAATAATCCTTTAGAATTTGCCCAAAAATGGTTTACATAGGATTCTGTGCCAACAACTCATCATCCTTATCCTCCAATTCATTCACAAAATTCAATGTAACCACTAAGTTGGCTTATTTGGTGAATCTTCATTATTTGAAATAATGCAATAGCTCGATACTATTGAAATACTAGCGCTTGGCACATACTGTGTTACTTGACATCAACTATGTTTTCCCTACTGCTCGGCACCTAAAGATCACTCGACACATGAAGATTACTCAGCACATGAAGATCACTCAGCACCTGAAGATTACTCGGCACATGAAGATTTTCTCGGCTTCAACTAACTTGCTTGGCGCCCACTAAAGATTTTAGTCTAAGCTTTGCAGTCATCCTTGTTACAGCTTCTTCCTCAAATGTTTCTAAGTGTGACCAACCTCTGTGTCTATGAGTATGTCATCCCTTAGCCATTGTCTTAACTGATCCTTGCACTTCATTACAACATAATAACTAAACTTGTCCCTTAGGTGTTCTTGTTACATCTTGTTGATCAAATCCTCTTCATCAATCAACTAAGTGATAGTGCTTGGATCTTGTAAGCAAATATCATCCCTACAAATAGCAGGTTTGACATCAATGGCAAGATAATGATTGAAAACATTCTTTTACAACAATATCCTTATTTGATCTTCAACAACAATAAGCTTTTCAATTAGATTTCCAACATAATATAGAAGGATGATTTAGAATAGCATTTTATTAAGTATATTTCTATGTCCTTTCTCATGATCATAGATATGCTTATATAGTTTCATAAATTCCAAAATAAGGTAAAATCAATTGTTATGGATGGGTGTCATTGATCCAAGTTGTAAAAATGCTATATTGTATGTACGCCACATGTATTTGACCATATAAAACCATAACAATATAACACAATATTTTGGCCGAATTACTCTAGGCCTAAGAATAAAACAAAACATTTGCCTAAATTAGAATAGCAAAAATAGAACTATGATATTTATGTACAACTGATCCATTTGCTCCAAAGATTCTACAACCACTCAAACATCCATGCTTAGCTCTTGAAGTGTCAAATATATCCAAATTACTATCAATTTCTATACATTGGTGGACTTTTTAGTAATTACTTCATATCTTAGATTTTATCAATATAATTTAAATATCTACTAATTAGTGGCATAAATGGGAGTTGGACAACACAGAGATGGGTGAAAATATGCATAATAAATATATGAAAAAATGCACAAATGCACACTCATCAAGAGGGGTCCTCCTGAACCTGAGGCTAGTGTTAGCATTATGTTGTATTTTTCATTAGTGATAACACTTATTCAATTCTAAATAGCTGCCGAGCTTATCACTCAGTCTATAGTTTATACTGAGGATTTAGTGGTTACCTTGTAAGTTTAGCAGTTAAGCAGTTTACACCAAGCATTCTTGAAGCTACTAAGTGAGTGTGTAGTTCAACAATGTATACTGAGCTTACAGTGCTCATCGAACAGATAGTGGTTACCAAGATTCATAGTGCCTATTGAGTTATCAGTTTGTGTGATGTAAAGTTAGTTTCTATCGAATGATTGATGTGTAATGTTTACCGAGTGACACTATATCTACTGAATCTCCAATAGTTACCTAGTTCCAAGCTATGTTGTGTGATTAGTATGGACCGAGCTTCCACTTCTACTAAGTTCATGATGATGCCAAGTAATGTAGTGGATGATGAGTATCAAAAGGTCACCAAGTCAGCTTGAAGAGCCCAAGTTTTCTACTATTTGGATGACTCAATAATATTTTGTTTACTTGTGTTTTAGCCGACCTTGTATTTTTAAATATTGGAATGATATATATGTAATGTATTGTATCATTTGCAATGTATCATGAGTATGTCAAGGAATGGATATGTGATATTTTTGAGAAGAGTAAATGTGAATCAGTAGCAGAGTAGAGTATTTAGCAAGGTCTACAAAGAGTAACAAAGACATATCAATCACAAGAGGTGATTTGTACTTCAAAGATCTATTCAGCAATCAAGTTGTAAGTCATATCTACTATTTCATCTTGACAGGTGAATCAATTTTCCAAATCCTTTAACAGGGTAGACTTAACAGTCTTTGTATAAATCTCCTAATAGAGTGCATATTTCATTGTATGTTTATAAAACCTCTAACAAGGTGGATCTAGCAGTCCAAATTTCTCTTAACAAGGAAAATCATTAGAAGTGATCAATGTAAGCCCTAACAGGCCAACTTTATACTACAGTAGTGAAATTTTTTGGGTATCATCCCCAACCTAGTTTTACTTTCTATTTGGAAGGTTTCTAGGTCACCAAATACTATGTTCATGTGTTACGAATGTTTATCTTTTTCATGCATGCAGTAGATTAGATGAATGAATGGTGAATGATTTATATTCCTAAGTGTTGAATTGATTTAAATTTTTTGAGGTTACTGATTCACCCCTCCCCTCTCAGGAACCTATCTAGTCTTGCTTATTTCCAACAATTGGTATCAGAGCTCTGTGGTTCTTAGGATAAAGTTTGACAACTTGAGAAAAGATCAAGGACAATGGAGATATTCAAACTTGATAAAGCTATTGATAATCAAAAGCTAGATTTGGAGATGGCCATAGCTCAACTCAAGGAAGGAAAAGAGCATCTTTCCTAATCACTGAAAAGAAGGAAGGAACTTGCAAAAGAAATGAAGACCACTAGTATGTTGAAGAAAAGGTTGAAGACTATTTCCTATCAAGCAATTCAGATGAAGCTAATGAGGCAATTAAAGAACTCTTAGAAAAGAATGGCTCTCTACAAAAAGAGGTAAGAAAATTGAAAAGAGAACAAGAAATTTAATCAATAAGGATATGTGAAATTTTGGAACAAAGGAATAAGGCAAGTGAAGACTTGGAAGCAATGAACAATGCAAATCAAAATCAATCCCTTTAGCAAGAAAGTCTTATCAATGAACTCTCCAATGCAAATGAAGAAATCATGAATCTGAGATCTAAAAATGAAAATTTAAGGAATGATTTGATCACTAAAAGACAAATCAATGAAAGATTGAAAGCTGATATAATCTTTGAAAAACAACTCAATGAAAGGATGATGAAATCTCAAGTAGATTTGGATCAATTGAATCAGCTAAGTGAGGAGAATCTTCATAGGAAAAAAGGTAAAGCGAGACTTGGATACAAAGAAGAAGGTGAAACTTCCAAACAAGGTGCTCAAAGGAATCAAAAACCTACTTGCAATCATTGTGGTAAGTTAGGTCATACATTAAACAAATGTTGGAGCAATAGAAAGGAAAAATTCAATGGAAAATGCTGCAATTATAGTCAACATGGTCATAAAGCTAATGAATGCAAGGAGAAACCAAAATTTGAAGGCAAATGTCACAAATGCAAGAAACAAGGTCACACGGCATCTGAATGTAGATCCAAATCATTCAATCTAGCTGAACAAATTGTCAAATCAATATTTGGTTGGGATTACAATACTTGGTATAGATGTCACTATTGTGGAGAATTTGGACACATTGGCATAGATTGTACAAGGCATCACCTAAGAAAGAGAGATTCAATAATAAGATGTTATACATGCACTGAAATTGGTCATATAGCTAAAAACTACATGAATATTAAAAGAGTTGAAGATGAAAAGAAAGCCAAAGCTAATAATATTAGGAAGTAGATGAGACAATAGTGGATTCCTAAATCTACTGAGTAGAAAAATTCAAATGATGGAAATGTGACTGAAGAAATGGGTGACTCCACCATTTCCAATTAGATTCATAAAGGAGGAACTAGAACTGTATCATCAAGCCAAATCTTGAGTAGTTCCAAATAAAGAAAGTAGGAGATCCAAATTAGTATTTGAGATACAAAGGGATCACATGAAATCAGTTCATACTGAGCAAGCTTGGTCTCAGACTCAACTGAGCTAGGTTAGGAGGAATGAAAAGTTTGTTCATTCATCAAGTCACAAGTTTCTATTGAGCTAGTGAGTGGATGATAGTTTTTCATGCACTACATTAGTATGGTACCTAGCATTAATGGTGAATTTTCATCAGAAAGGGAAAATTTTGACTTTAGTATTCACAGAGCTAAGAGATTTCTAGGTGCACACAAGTAATTCCAAGTGATTTCGAGCAAATTTCCAGCAAAGAATTTGTTCAAAAATTTCTATCATTTATGGAGTAGCGATGGAATTTACAAGCACAAGTAGCAGCAAGGCAAAAAGAGGTTCAAAAATGTTGGTTAAGGGTGTAAAGAGGAAAGCACCAAATTTCAAGCTAGTTCCAGCAGTTGTGGAGGCACTCAACCCTAATGGTGCTCAATCCCAAATTCCACCAAAGGTACTTATGATTAATGATATTCATACTCATTTTAAGTGTTCTATTTAGGAAATTAGAACCCTAGAAATGGATAGTGCATTAGAAGAAATGTGCATTGATGGCTCATTGAAACCCAAATATAAGCACCTAGAAACAAAAGGGTTGACCCATATCACTCACCTACCAAGAAGTTTTCAAATTAAGTGGATTAGATACATTCTTAGTCATGTACACAATGGTCAACTATGGTTAGAGAAGCCTATGTTAATAACCAAGAAGATGATTCACAAGATTACTGGTCTCCCCATCCTGAGTAAAGCAAAATCTACCAAAACCCCAAGTTCAGATGAACTCCAAAAGAAAACCCTAGCTGAGGGGGACAGTAGAGGTTTGAAAATTAGCACTGTTTCTAATATAGAACTAAGGTTTGGTATTCATGTAATTGCCCACAAGATTTATAGCTCTAGTCAATTGAACAACATGTCATGTGAGGTAATGGATTTAGCATTTAAGGTTGTGAAGAAAAATATGGAATTTGACTTGTCAGAGTTACTGCTGAAACAATTGAACAAAAATATGGACAGTATTAGGACATCAAAGAACAACCCTTGTAAATTTGGTTCTTTGTTGACATGTCTTTTCTTTTATGTACAAAAATTCTTTCCATCAAAAGGTTTTGTTGTGTGGAGAAAAGTTGTTCCTATCTTGTATCATATAAATGAGTTTATTGTAGAAATGGGTGTAAACTTTGATAGCATTATAGAAAATTATTTTGAAGATTTCAAGGAAAGAATGAACAACAAGTTTAGGATTCCACCCAAAATTGTGGAGGATTATAAAGATGATGTGTGTTTCATGGTATGATAGAGTTTACATTTAGGCAGTTCGGCCTCAAGTTGCATGGGTAAAACCTCTCCCTTATGAGGTAAACATTGATGAAACTAGAGACATCATTGAATCATTGGTAAATGAACCATTTGATCCTAAGTTATCAATTTTTGGTACATATGATGAGGCCAAAGAAAGAATTGAGCTTAAAATCAAGCTACCCCAGGCAATCAGCAAAGGCAAGAGGAAAATAGACAAGATGAAAACTACCACTAGCCCTCTTATGCTTCCCGAGGGTAAAGGAGAAGATGAAGAAGAACAAGAAGAAGAACAACAACAACAAAAAGAAGAAGAAGAAGCTGAGAAGGAGGTAGTGCCAGCAAAGAAGAAGGGCAAGGTAATCATTATCAAGCCACCAAAGGCCTTCATAGCTATTTTGACCAAAAGAGGAAAAGGAAAAGGTGAAGTTGTGCTCAACAAGCCCATACTTACCTTCCAAGAAAGATTGAAATAGATGGAAGAAGGAGTTGGCATCACAAATTTCAAGGCTCTAAAGTTTGGGACAAGGACAGATGCTGAGAAGATGCAGATTGAAGAATTGGTACTCACCAAAATGGGAAAGTGGAAGTACTCCCCTAATCAAATTGCTCCACAAATTTCAAAGGAATTATTGGCAAGATTGTAGCCAAGGTGGGAATGAGCTGTGCAAATAGAAAAAGATATATATGAATAGTCTTTGAGGAAGCTACTGCCAAATCTTAAAGATGTAGAAGTGAAGGCAACAATGAAAAACAATGAAGGTAAAATGATGGTCAAATTCCATATATGTTTGATTTTAATCAAAGATATTGAACATGTTGTAAGAAATGCAACAAACGTGGAAGAACATTTATCATCTACATAAGCCCAGTGATGATCTTGTAGAGATCAAGGATGATTATGGTGACAGTGATAATGATGAAGAGGATAACATTCAATGTTTTACATTTGATGCTAAAGACTGTCAAGCACTAAAGGTTGATGATGAAGAGAAAGAGGAAGAAGCTAAAGGGGAAGACAAGGAAGAAGATGAAGAAGATGATACAATGAAAATTGCATCAAAAGTCATTGCTTCCCTTCCTCATTCTCTACCTAAAACTGCTACATCATCAGGGTTGAAGTCAGTTTCAGCAAGTATGATTGGAACCACCATAGACATATCATCTACACTTGCTATCTCACACCTCTAGGTATCTTCAATGGAAGTGTTAACCACTTAATCTATTGAGCTGCAATCCTCTTCATCAGTTCCTAAGCAATATACATCAGCAATATGCATAGCTGCCAATTCTCCAATTGTGTCAACTTCTTTAGCACCATGTACAGTAAGTTTTCCAATTTTGCTAACTACAACTTTAACTACACCAATTTTTGTTCTAGTTAGTTCTTCAGTTGTAAGTATTCCAGTGTGTATACCACCTATTGGTACTTCATTTTTGGGATGCACATTAGTTTTGGATAGAGTTAGTACCTCTCTTAGTTTTCCTTTAGTTGGACCAATTCAAGTTTTCACTACAAGTCCAGCTACTTCTACTATTGTTTCCATTTCTAAGTCCAAAGAAGTAAGTTTAGAAGTAAAACCAAAGACTCCTCTAAAACTTTTGCTTACTAGCAAAGCAATTGATGAAGACATTGATTTAGACAAGGAAATTGTTATTCCTAAGATAGATCTAGACACTGCCACAACTAATGAAATGATATTGGTCTATCAAATTTTAGATAAAAAGGCAAGGCAGAAGCAACTTAGAGATGAGAGGGATAGAGAGATTACAATAATTGAAAATGCCAAAAATATAATAAGTGAGGCTAGAGGTGTTGATGTGGACTCATCTCAACACATTTTATTACAATTAGAAGAAGCTGTGAATAAGTTCAATGAGGATACCTCTGGACAAGAGAAGTTAATAGAGAAGGCAAAAAAGAAATTTGATAATAAGGTGCTTGAGCACATTGGTCAGCACATAGCCATTAATCAAGTAGAGTTATCTTCAATTTTGAGCAATCTTCAACAATTTTTCACCAATGTGACATCACTTTTTGGCAAGCTTTGTGATGTTACCAAGTATACTAAGGATATAAAGGAAAAATTGAATAAGATTGATGTTGATATGAAAGAAAGCACTCAAAAGCTATAGCTTGACCATAGTTCAAGCTCAAGACATTACATGAAGGTGAGATTTTTGTCAAAAATGCAGGCAGAATTACTAAGAGAGGAAGCCAGGATCAGGTCTACACTGATTGATATACAAAATATGATCCTTCTAGTTATGGAATCAATGCAGAAACATATTGCATATTCAAAAACATTAGCCCAAAATAACAATTTTTCTATAGCAAATCATATGATTGAACATTCTGCAGAAGTTCAAGTGGCACTCTCCACCTGCAAAATTTTTTAAGACGATTGGGATAATACATTGGCTCTTATTCTCAAGGTTCACTCTAAATTTCTCTCACATTTTGATGTCTCTATTTGAATATTTTGCATATCTCTTTGGCATTATTGTCAAAAAGGGGGAGTAAGAGATAGTAAAAGTCATAGGGAGTAAGAGACTTGTGGAGAAAATAAGGAAGCAAATAAATTGATATGTGTACAAAGAGGCTATGTATATATTATGCCATATGTAGGGGGGAGATATGTGAGATATGTAAGATATGTATATACAGTAGCTTTACAAAGATCAATTTTGAAAAATCAAAACCAGTATGTCAGTGTACATAAGTTTTGGCTCATAAGTATTTTTTCACTAATGCCAAAGGGGGAGATTGTTGGCATTATGTTGTATTTGTCATTAGTGATAACACTTATTTGATTCTAAATGGCTATCGAGCTCATCATTCAATCCATAGTTTATACCAAGCATTCAGTGGTTATCTTGTAAGTTTAGAAATTAAGCAGTTCAAACCGAGCATTCCTGAAGCTCCCAAGTGAGTGTGTAGTTCAGTAGTGTATATTGAGCTTACAGTGCTCACTGAATAGATAGTGGTTATCAAGCTTCATAGTGCCTACCGAGTTATTAGTTTGCATGATGTGAAGTCATTTTTTACTAAATGATCAATTTGTAGTGTTTACCGAGTGACACTATATCTACCAAGTCTCCAATGGTTACCAAGTTCAAAGCTACATTGTGTGATTAGTATGGACCGAGTTTCCACTTCTACCAAGTGCATGATGATGCCGAGTAATGCAATGGATGCTGAGTATTAGAAGGTCACCAAGTCAACTTGAAGAGCCCAATTTTTCTACTATTTGGTCGACTCGGTAATTTTTTTTTTACTTATGTTTTAGCCGACCTATAATTTGTAAATAGTGGAATGATATATATGTAATGTATTATATCATTTGTAATGTATCATGAGTATGTCAAGGAATGGATATGTGATATTTTTGAGAAGAGTAAATGTGAATGAGCAGTAGAGTAGAGTATTCAACAAAGTCTACAAGGAGCAGCAAAGACATATCAATCACAAGAGGTGTTATGTCCTTCAAAGATCTATTCAGAAATCAAGTTGTAAGTCAGATCTACTATTTCATCTTGATAGGTATATCAGTTTTCCAAATCCTTTAATAGGGTAGACTTAACAATCTTTGCATAAATCTCCTAACATAGTGCATACTTCATTGTATGTTTATAAAACCTCTAACAAGGTGGATCTAAAAGTCCAAATTGCTCTTAACAAGGAAGATCATCAAAAGTTATCAATGTAAGCCCTAACAAGCCAACTTTATACTGCAATAGTGAAGTTTTGTGGGTATCATCCCCACACCAATTTTACTTTCTATTTGGAAGGTTTCTAGGTCACCAAATATTGTGTTCATGTTTTATGAATGTTTATCTTTTTCATGCATGCAGTAGATTAGATGAATGAATGGTGAATGCTTTATATTGCTAAGTGTTGAATTGATTTAAAGTTTTTGAGGTTACTGATTCACCCCTCCCCTCTTAGTAACCTATCTAGTCTTGATTATTTCCAACAACTAGATGTAATTGTACAAGTGTGAGAACAAATGGTGTAAGGAGGATATGCCAACTACCAATAAGTTGATACTAAATACAAAAAAAAAAAATATTTTTTCAAAATACATGATAGCCATCAAAATTTTGATGAACTTTGGTAGAAGATTTGATGATGACTATCCTTGATGATGTAGCACCTAGTTGATCAACTATTTTTTGATAGCCAATATCATGGAATCTACAAAAAGATTGGTCAAGGGTTCAATGACGATGGTCGTCGAGGACATAGAATCCTCATCAATTAACTTTTTTTGATGACTTGTAATATGGTAGAATGTTCAATGCAATTTTGTCGAATCAACTCTTTGTCAATGCCTCTTTGATTGAATAAAAAGGGCCTATTTTTCAACACCACCATTTGTCAATATATAGACTCACAAAGAAATTAATTGGAGGTTTGGAAAAAACTTAACAACAAAGACTTTTATCAAAATTTAGATCATTTGGTATAGAAAAATTGACCATTTGGCATCAAAACTTGAGTCCAATTTTAGTAGTGATTCAAGCCAGGTGTGTCAAACATCATCTTTGAGAAGACAATTTCCCTATTAAAGACCATAATGTGACACCCAAATTATGTCCATTTCTATGAAAACCACAACCAAATTCAACATTTTAAAAAAAATTTGATCAATGGAAATGAAAATAAATAGTAAAACCAAACAATAATCACTTAGCTCTCATTTTTTGTTGATTCAACTTAAAATGAGTGAGAAGATCATGAAAATTAGCACTAATAATACTATTATAGTCAAAATTCTTCAAGAAAGTGACCCAATTTTGAATCTTAGAAAAGTGTGTAGTTTTTGTGGGCATTACAAAAAACTATATACCCAAGAACATGTAGTAAAGAATGGTTGCTCAAAAAAAAAATTGAGGAAGATCAATGTAACATATAATTAAATATGTGAATGTATATATATTAAAGAAATTGTACTTTTTTAGATGTTATGTCTATTCAGAGATTATATTCTTGGTGGTGAGAGCTATAGTTTGGGTGGCTCTTGTTTTAAATTTGAGAATGGTAGAGAGAGAATGACACTTTGTAATTGAGCTTTCAATATACAAATTCATCCAAATAAGTTAGAACATCTTCAAAATCAGAAATTGAAGCATGATTCTTGAGGGGGCACAATTCAACAGCCTTGAAAATTTACTGACCAAAATCTAGTGTCAAATATCTGATCTTCAAAAGAGGTTACAAACTATTTAAATCATACATTCCCTAAGGGTTGTTAGTCATTCTTGAGTCCCATATATTTATTTGGCCTCCTAAACCTTAGTAAAATATTTTATTAATTCATTCATTCTTTGAAGGGAGGAGATCAAATTATCTATCTAAAAAAGAGGAGCCAAAAGTGGAACTTCAACTAAAAATTCAAAGATTATCACCATAACTAGCTAGCATTAAATATTTGAATATAAAAATATTGAAGTATTAATATTCTTATAGATTTTATACCTATTTAAATAAGTAAATAAAGAAATGAATGAAAATTTGGTTTTGAGTGCAAAGAAGATATATATAAAACTAAATAAATTAATGTGTGGGAGAGTACATGATGTTGAGAAAACATGCATGTATGATAGCCATTAAAAAGATGCAATTATATAAATATGAGTGTATATATATATATATAACTTATAAAACAACTTTAACTCTATGTAACTACATATTTAATAAGAGTAAAAGCATGAATGAAGAGCATGCATTGGAAAAGTATTTATATGGCATGTTGGCACTTTCACATTTTCGCAAACTATAAAGTGTCTTTGACCCTAGAGAAGACACTCGTGGACTGAAAATTCAATACATGATAATAATTCTTTAATGGTTTAACAAGTGTATGACTCGCATATCTTTGATAGTTTTTTGTGACTATGATGCAGGAGCATCCAGAGGTATAAGGGAAATCCTGTGTCACCAAAAAAAATGTACTTAGACTTAGTTTTTGTTTCATGTGTTTTCATTTTTGGATACCCATTTGGGTCAAATAAAGGTTCCAACTCTCACAGTTCCATTATCAGTGTTCTAGGTTAGAGTATTTGAACACGTTGGGATATGTGTAAATGCCAAAACAATAGGAGTATGTAATTGAGGCATAATTTTGGTAAATTAGAGGGTGTAAATTGGTTGGATGAATGTAATTGTAATTTGGAGCATTCCAAAAAAAGAATTAGGTCAAAAGGCCCTACAGTTTGAAAGTTATTGCAATTTTTCAATTTTTGGAGACCTCCTAAGAATGCTTCAAAGTCAAGTTAGGGGCATTAAATGACCTCAAACAGGGCCAAAAAATGGGAGATGAGTGAAGATGGTCCATAGGACTATAGAGCGCTTCGAGATTTTTTTGGAAATGTAAACGGTTCATGAATCGGAGCTACAGTTCAAAAGTTATGCCTCCCAAAAGTTCGATTACCATTTTTGGATTCTTCTAATTTTGTGCCGACTTCTAATGTGACTTCTAGAGCCTTCTATTTGGTCGGTAGATGACAACTAGCACTTTCTAGAATTTATTCCTAATCGTTAACCCTCTGGGGTCTATTTAAGAATATTTCTAGCATTGTAAATGGTAGTTCGGAGTGGAGTTTGAGAGAAGGTACTGGGAGAAGAATTTATCTCCAGATTTAAGCTATTGTAAGCCCATAGGGCATGTTTTGGAGTCTGTTTCTCTACACTAAGTGTACTAGCATATTTTCATAGTTAATAAAATTTTCCCTTTCCTATTGTGTCCATTCTGTGCTTGGGTTGTGTCCCCATTAGACTATCACAAAATTTAAATGTTTTAACTATATCATTCAATTGCATATCAATGTAAGGACAATCCCATAATGGATTCAATTATATCTTCTTATTAGACCGCTTTCCATTTTCTTGCTATCCATTTTTCTTTGATGTGATATTTCATATGCATTGTTGGAAAAAAAGATCTAGGATTCAAACTCATCTTGGGAAGGATGACTAGAGGATAGGCAAGAATAACTACGAGTGAACGCAAGTGTAGGGGGCTAAAAATTCAAAAAAAAAAAAAAGAGAAAAGTGAAAGAAGGCCTAAACATGGAGCAAGAAGACAAGGGGAAAATGGGAAGAAGAAAGGGGTGGGAAGAAACCAAGCACGAGGAAGAGGGAGGAGAGAACTATAGACAAAAGAGGGGTGGTAGGGGGTTGGGGAGTGGGGAGAGAAACCTAGAAAGGGGGAAACCCTGAAGGATGGTTAGGGTGAGGGGTTGCTGCTATTAAGGGAAGATAATAATGGATGTCAAGATGTGCTTAAGCTCCAACCCACATCTTGATTGAGGTAAGAAGGGTTGTTATTGATTTCAATGGCCTCTTTGAGCTTTTTCTTAGAGAAGTTATCCTCTTTATGCATAATTTGGGTATCCTCTAAAAAAATGTGATGCTTGGTCGAAGAAGAATGCTCAGCAAGTGTTGACTTAAGAATCCGCTCGTGTTTGATGTTAGAAACATGCTCTTTGATTCTAGTGTTGAAGGATTGACCAATTTCTCCAATGTAAGGGGTTCCACAAGAGCACATGACTTTGTAGACCCTAGATTTTGCAAATGTGTCCCTGTGGTCCTTAGTCGGAGGGATGCAATGCCTCAAAGTGGATATGGGTTTCAATGCACAGTGAAGAATGGTGAAGAATGGAGAGATATTGAGGATAGAAGGTGCACAGTTGGAAGACAAAAGATGGAGAGATTTGGCCAAGTGGAATGCTTTCACAATTTTTTTGCTAGAGTATCCATTCCACTTGAGAACTTGATGGAGATTCTTAAGCTCTTGGTCAAGGTTATCATCATCACAGATCCTATGGGCTCTTAGGGCCAAGGCTTTGAGGATACCAAGCTTTTGACTAGGGTGGTGGTGAGAGGAAGCATTAAGATAAAGGTCAGTGTGTGTTTGCGAGAAACCCGATGGCCAAATGACCCGTTACGTTTTTTTAGGATTAACACATCAAGGAAAGGTAAGCAATTTTTAGATTCAATCTCCTTGGTCAAAGAGATGGAAGCAGCTACATTGTTGAGATGTGCATGAAATTCTTTCAATTTTTCTAGACCATGGGGCTAGCAGATATTGGTGTCATCTATGTATCACTTCCACCACTTGGGCTTGAGGGGGAAAGAGTGTAATGCAATTTCCTTAAACTCCTCCATGTAGAGGTTCATGATTATAGGTGAGAGTGGGGAACCCATTGCCACCCCATCAACTTGTTCATAAATGACACCAAGGAAGAAGAATAAAGTGGATTGCAAGCATAACTTCACTAGGTAGGCCACCTCATCACTAACCTTATGCTTGACAATCTCAATGGCATCAGGAATGGGGACCTTGGTGAAGAGGGAGATGATGTCAAAGCTTATCAATATGTCATCACTATCATATCTAGCATCTTTAATGAATTGAACAAAATGTTTAGAGTCTTTGACAAAGGAATCAGAATTACCAAAATGCGTGGATAATAATTTGGCTAGGTAGGTTGCTAACTTGTAAGTTAGGGAACCTATAGTGTCCACTATAGGTCACAATGGAATGTTGGCTTTTTGGATTTTTGGGACCCCATAAATTTGAGGGTTAAGCTCCTTAGAGGGTAAAAGACATTTTTTTGTGGCATCATCAAAAGAGGAATTGCTAATAGTTGCTTTGACCTTTCTTATGATTTTCACATAAGGGTCGTGGGGAATAACCCTATAGCTGCTAGTGTCTAAGAGAAGGTCAAGCATCTTAGAAATGTAGTCACACTTGTTCATAACTACTATGGAATTTCCTTTATTAGCCTTAGAGATAACCAGATCATGGGTGTGAATAAGCTTTTTGAAGGCTTTTATCTCATCTTTTGGGATGTTACACTTAGGAGGCTTAGCCTTCTTAAGAGCCATAACACAATCTTGTCTCACTTCCTTAGCAATGTTAGAAGGGAGAGAGTGAAGAGTGTTCTTGATGTCAGGAAGAAAACAGACATGAAGGATGGCCTACGGGGAGAGAGAAAAATTAAGGCCATGCTTAAGAAAGTTAAAAGTGAGAGGGTCAATGGTGGCATTAGATATGTTGACCACTAATTTAGCCTCCCAATTTTTCATCATATTGGCCTTGGCTGAAGAAGAGGTGTTAGAATGCAAGGTTAACACAGTAGAAGAGGGAAGAGGACAAAGACTTGAGGATTGAGAAGCAAGCAAAGTAGTGGAAGGAGAGCAAGAGAAGTGAGGTTGGTCATGCCATGATGGAGACGATGACATAGACTTGGAAAGAAGGTTTAAGATGCCACTACAAGCCACGTGCTTGGATGATGGGGGTAGATAGGGTACACTTCCCATCGAGCTACCATCTAGGTTATCTGAATGGTCTACAATGGAGGGCGGGGCTCAATGGTTTGAAGGCTTACTACAAGCAATGATAGAAGCTAACCCAAACATCAACTTACAATTAATATTAACACCAACTTTAGAGGGAAGAGATTGAGAGCACATACCTAGCAGAGGGTGGTATCCATTGAGAATTGACCATTTCCAATTTTTCAACTCTCAGAGACTACTAGAGAGATCTAATAGCACATGGTCCCTATCAACTAACACTAGCAGCTACAAGGTTGTTCCCCACAACCTCTGTGCCAAAATCATAAAAAAGGTCAAAGCAGCTATTAGAAATTCCTCTTTTGATGATGCCACAAAAAAATGTCTCTTACCCTCTAAGGAGCTTACCCCTCATTTCTAAGATGCTCGACCTTCTCTCAGACACTAGCAGCTATAGGGTTGTTCCCCACAATCCCTATGCCAAAATCATCAAAAAGGTCAAAGCAGTTATTAGAAATTCCTCTTTTGATGATGCCACAAAAAAATGTCTTTTACCCTCTAAGGAGCTTACCCCTCAAATTTATGGGGTCCCAAACAAAGCCAACATTCTATTGCAACCTATAGTGGACACTATAGGTTCCCTGACTTACAAGTTAGCAACCTACCTGGCCAAATTATTACCCACGCATTTTGGCAATTCTGATTCCTTTGTCAAAGACTCCAACCATTTTGTTCAATTCATTAAGGATGCTAGATATGATAGTACTGACATCTTGGTTAGCTTTGACGTCTTTTGCCTCTTCACCAAGGTCCCCATTCCTAATGCCATTGAGATTTTCAAGCGTAAGGTTAGTGATGAGGTGGATTGCCTAGTATAGTTGTGCTTGCAATCCACTTTCTTCTCCTTCCTTGGTGTCATTTTTGAACAAGTTGATGGGGTGGCAATGGGTCTCCCACACTCACTTGTAATTGCGAACCTCTACATGGAGGAGTTTGAGGAAATTGCATTACACACTTTCCCCATCAAGCCCAAGTGGTGGAAGAGATACATAGATGACACCAATATCTATTGGCCCCATGGTCTAGACAAATTGGAAGAGTTTCATGCACATCTCAACAATGTATCTCCTTCCATCTCTTTCACCAAGGAGATTGAATCTGACAATTGCTTACCTTTCCTTGATGTGTTAATCCTAAAAAAACCTGACAGGTCATTTGGCTGTCAGGTTTTTTGCAAAGCTATACACATTGACCTTTATCTTAATGCTTCCTCTAACCACCACCCTAGTCAAAGGGTTGGTATCCTCAAAGCCTTGGACCTAAGAGCCCATAGGATCTGCGATGATGATAACCTTGACCAAGAGCTTAAGCATCTCCATCAAGTTCTCAAGTAGAATGGATACTCTAGAAAACAAATTGTGAAAGCATTCCACTTGGCCAAATCTCTCCATCTTTTGTCTTCCAACTGTGTGCCTTCTATCCTCGATACCTCCCCATTCTTCACCATCCCCTATGTTGTTGGGATCTCTCACAAGATCTCAAAAATTCTCAACAAAAAAAGCATTAGAGTGGCATTCAAACCCATATCCACTTTGAGGCATTGTATCCCTCCGACTAAGGACCATAGGGACATGTTTGCAGAATCTGGGGTCTACAAAGTCATGTGCTCTTGTGGAACCCCTTACATTGGAGAAACTGGTCAATCCTTCAACACCAAAATCAAAGAGCACATTGCTGACATCAAACACGAGCATATTCTTAAGTGAGCATGTGCTGAGCATTCTTCTTTGACCAAGCATCACATTTGCTTAGATGATATACAAATTATGGATAGAGAGGACAACTTCTTTAAGTGAAAGCTCAAAGAAGCCATTGAAATCAATAACAACCCTTCTAACCTAAATCAAGATGTGGGTTGGAGCTTAAGCACATCTTGGCATTTGTTATTATCTTTCCTTCACAGTAGCAACCCCTCACCCTAACCATCCTTCAAGGTTTCCCCCTTTCTGGGTTTCTCTCCCCCCTCCCCAACCCCCTGCCACCCCTCTTTTGTCTCTAGTTCTCTCCTCCCTCTTCCTCATGCTTGGTTTCTTCCTGCACCCTTCTTCTTCCCATTTTTCCCTTTGTAATGTCCCCACTTTAACATATAAATGAAATAATTAATAGGTATTATATATTTATATTAATATTAAAATAATAATATTTTATAAATAATATTATATTATAATCATGTAATAATAATCATATTATATTGTATTATAATGGTAATCTGAAAATATAAATCTAATACAAGAATAATGATATTATCATTATGATATATTTTAATATTGTAATACTATACTAATAGAATATAATATAAATACAGTTGATATATTAATTGTAATATAACTATTAATATTATATTAATTGTTATAGCTAAGCTTTTTATATATATATATATATATATATATATATATATATATATAATATAACTATTAAATTAATATAATATATTATGAAAGGGCGTGACTCTTACAACGAAAACATATATATAATGGACCATCAGATAGAAATCATCAAAAACCATCCGTAGAAATATGATGGACCCACAATTTGGGTTCATTACACCCTTGTCTTCTTGCTCCATGTTTAGGCCTTCTTTCACTTTTCTCTTTGTTTCTAAGTTTTTAGCCACTTGCACTTGCACTCGCTCGTAGTTATTCTTGCTTCTATACATTCACTTCTTTTCTATCTCATATTCGTCTATATATATAAATATTCTCTATTTTAGTCCCCTATTTTTTTGTTTTCCCCCCTTTTCTTCTTTCTATTTTGCCAATCCTCTCTCTTCTCTTTTTGTGTCTTAGGCTTTGTTCCTAACCCCGCCGCCCCCCCCTTTTTCTAGCTATCTTTTCTTAGGGCTCATAGCTCTTTTTTAATTTTCTTTATTGCTCTATTGTCTTTTGATAGTCTTTTCTTATATTCTCTCCTCGTTTATTATTTTATTATTTTCCCATTATTCATTTTTTTCATTTTTATTGTTTTATGTGTGTGTGTGTATACATATGTATGTATCTATATATACATATACATATACATGTATATGTATATACATATATATATATATATACATATATATATATGTAATATACATATACATAGATATATATATATATATATATATATATACATATATATATATATATATATATATATATATATATACATATATATATATGTATATATATATATATATGTATATATATATATGTATATTATATATATATATGTATATATATATATCTATATGTATATGTATATATATATATATATGTATATGTATATGTATATATATATATGTATATGTATATAGATGTATATGTATATATATATATATGTATATGTATATGTATATATATATATATGTGTATGTATATGTATATATACATATATATACATACATACATATACATATATATATACACATATATATGTATGTGTGTATGTATATATATATATGCATATAAGTATATATATATATATGGTCATATTATGTGCGGTTTTGTATATGTGTTCATTCATTTGCATTGATGTACATTTATATTCTCTTCTGGTGTGTTTTTATTCATATATATTGATATATATTTATAGATTGTAGTATTGGACTTGTCTTATTTATTGTGGATATTCATTTCTTTGTGGTTGTCTCTATATCTATATTATCACTGTTTCTTTCTTTTATTATTAATTATTATTATTTTATTTTTTTAATTTAATTGAATTTTAATTATTTATTTATTTTTCTAGCTTATTACTTCTTATTGTGAGTTGTTTTTCTCTTCCTTCTTGTGTATGTGTGTCTTTGTATATGTGTTTACTCATATATATAGATTTGCATTTATATTCACTTGTTGCATTGTTTTATTCATATTTACATAGGTACATATTTATAGATTTTAGTAATGGACTCGTCTTATTGTTTGTAGATATTCATTTCTTTGTGGTTATCTTTATTTTTATTTTTATTTTTATTTTTTCATTTTTAACTTTAAATTATTTATTATTTAATATTAATATTATTATTATTATTTTATTTATTTTCTTTCTATTATTATTTTTTAGCTTTTTATTTATTTTTATTTTTCTGGCTTATTAATTCTTCTTGTTGTGAGTTGTTTTAATCTGTTTTTTTATGTTTAGGTTGGTATCTTGTCTTGTCACCTTTGTACCTTGTTTCTCTCTCCTTGGCCGCACCCCCGCACCCCCGTTAATTTTATGTGGTTTGCTAGATCTACAATCTATCATTTTATGTTCTTCATGTTCTCCTACATCCTGATGATGGATCATGTAGTATGATCCAAAATGTTGGTGGTTAGAAAACTCTACACAATCAAATCTAGAAAGTAAAAATCATAAATTTAAATATTCAATCATATATGTTTAGTCATTATTATAATTCTCTAATTGCTTTCACCAATGACTTTACTGAGTTCAAAATTGAAAAAATGTTGAGACTATCCTTCTCCTATTCATCATTTATTTTGGGTGAGTTTAATACATGGAACGTTGAATCAGCATTTATAATTTTGAGGAAAATTCATTTCCTCTTGTTTATTCTTATTGTTGATTTGATTTGAATGTAGACATAAGAAATACCACTAGATATACTTAAGGTTTTCGATACTACTCCATGTATATTTTATTACTTAATATACATAACAAATCTATGTACATACAAAAAGAAATATTACTAATTTTTTTGACAAAATTATGTATATATCTAAAATATATAAGACCTAATAGTGAACCACAAAATATGAAGAAAGAGGAGTGCCAAAAGAGCTTGAATGTATGTTTTTAGATTTGTAATTACCAAATTATTAATGGTCAAAAATGAGTTCGAGAGGGGAAACAAATCTATTGTTTACATCTTCGAGTAACATTTTAGAAGGAAAAAAAATAACTTATGCTTTCACTTGAAACCCACCCAATTTTGATCATAAGCCATGATGAGGCTCTCTTTTTGTCCTACTTATGCCCCCTCATTTTCTCCCACATTCATTGATGAACCTTGTCATGTTAATACAAATATAATCATTAAAAAGTGCAAAAAAATATATCAAACTACTAGAATCACAAAAAATTAAAATTACTTAGAATGAATGATACCAACCAAAAGATTCTGGCATATTTAGTAAAATCAATAATGATCTCAATACCATTGTAATGATGTCAATTGAACTTGGAGGAAATTTAAAAGTAATTTCATCAACATTGACATCACACACAAATGTGTGCACTTGGTCTCCTTTGTAATCTTTGAGTGCCTACAATAATTAGTGTTGAGTTTTTAGGTACATTTTAGACCCTAGATAAGGAACAACCTTATTGAGCTTCACTTTTTTTAGAATACTTTAATATTCTCTACTAAATAGGGTCAACTATGTGAAGGTGGAAGCTCATTTGGCCCCACCTTCCCCTTGACATCTCTAAATTCTCGTTTAACATCTAACATCATTTATTCATTCTTTTATCCATTAATAGCATGTAATATTCATTAATTATGACATGATAACATTCATTAATACATAATTTTCATTAACATGAAGTTGTCATCAATATTTATTAACATGCTATATAATTGATGAACATGTATTAGCACATAATTAAGTTAATTGAATAACAATCACTATAAAATTCATTAAACATTCATTAGCACATTAAATAACAATCATTTATTGTTTTTCTTTGGGGATTTTTAAGCATGGTACCTATGATCTCAAACAGGAACATCCATGTCATCAAGTTCATGTTCCCCCTCATTAGTTCTTTCAGGCTTTTCTCATGATCTATGATGTCCATGCCTAGTTCTTTTCTCATGATGCAAAGGGGGGTCCTTTGTAATAAAAAATAAAAGGGTTAAATTAAGAACATTTTATTTTGATTACTACAAGTATTTGAGTACTTTAAAGAACATAATCATGGCACTCATTACCTTCTTTCCTTGGTTAGTAGTTCATGTCCTTTATGTCTTTCAAATATCTCTATGCCATCCAACTTAAGATTATCCCACTTTAAAACAAGAATGCAAGGGGGACACTCATAGTTAGGTTTCTTTTCTAATGTATCCCCATCATGGTCTCTTATACACCTCAAACTATACCATTCTTTCTCAAGTAGCCTAATTTTCTAAGAGGCACAAGGGTTGAAATAGTTTATCATACTCTCAATGAGAGCCTCCTTTAACTCTTGAGTTTGGGATAGCCCCTTTTGATAAGAAAAAAAAATTAGATTCATATAAATGTATCAAAAGAAAACTATTCTAGCAAAGATATGAAATCTAAAAAGTGGATTGGGGAATTTTAGATTAGATAGAATGTTCCACCCTTTACATATGGTGGGACAAAATATATGCAACAAATCATCATTAGACTTTTCATAAAAAAATATTATTCCCTACAAAATAATCATGGGGTCAATAGTTATTGCCTTGTTTTCTCAAGAAGTCTAATTATGAGTATAAGATTGTAAGAAAGGACCAATCTTTAAAGTACCTAAGACCTGGGAAACTCTCAAGGGAAGTTCATCCTCATCACTCACGAGCATGAGAAAATCCTTCACCATTCCCATACATTTAATTTGGGTACATCTAGGAAATTCCTCCTCATTTTGTGTGGCATCTCCTACTACATAAAATGAATCCAATTTTTAAAAAATGCCCCCAAGAAAGAATATATAGATCAAGTGAAACATAAAAATTAAAAATGAGATGGAATATAGGGATCTACCTAATCATAGATGGTGTAGTTATGTCTTTGGCCATGTTATGTGTTACCAACAATGCAGTCAACAATAAATCTTGCATTATATTCCTTCTTGTAAGTAGTGTCAACATAGGATCATTAATGGGTGTTGAAGACTAAGATTATTGTAGCATAAAAAAGCATGGATAAGATTGTTAGAGTGTAAAAAAAAAATTTGAGAAAAACACAAGTGGAGGATAAAACTTGTCATTTACTTGAACCACCTAAAGCACACTCATCAGGGCCATTAGGTACATGATCAATCAGAAAAACCTATACAAACAACATGTCAACATTTGAGTTAATAACATAAATAAAAGAGTATAATATATAAATTATTTTTGATCTCTTGTTATAATTAAACATTACATTAATACTTTACTTGATAACTTTTAGCTAGTTTCATCAATTCAATCCCTATCCTTACTAACTAAGGAGTCTAACGTTACTAAGATCCCAATTGTTACAATTCAAGTAAAATTTTATGGGGGTCTTTTGCACTGCAATCATAGGATTAGGGTTTGATGTAAAATTAAAAGAGAATGGGTCCCCTTATACCAACTCCTCCTCAGGGAGTGGTGCATGTTCCTTTCCCTTACTCTAAGCAGAACTCATTTGTAAGAACAAGATTATTAGTACCATATTTAAAATTACTCCAAAATAGTAGTGAAGAAAAAAAAATGTAATAAAAAATAACAATGATTTTAACCTATTGGAAAGAAGTGCCATGAGGAGGATTGTCATCATGTCTATGTTGTTATTGATCCATAATGTAGTCAGCATGTATTTCAACAAAAATTTACCAAGACATGTTAAAACAAATTTGATTATTTATGAAAAAGATAGTGCTAATTACTCTCAACTATCTTGAAGAGTATTAATAGCTTATAACTAGGAAGAGAGTGACATATATTAGTAGAAATGTTAACAAAAATAATTAATAATTTAATTGTATGTTGGAACCAATGATTAGAGGTTGATTTAAATGGTGCATAGTGTGTACCCCTCAGCCATGATAGTGTTTTTGTTTGTATATGTGTGATTCAAATTGTAATCAATAAGTAGCTCATCCCTTACACGTATTGATTCTATTGCACATACAAATACATAATTTCCCTCATGCACCTCACATATGTAATTGGGTTTCTTAATACTTGATGTAGGTCACATACTATTTATGAAATCTGCAATATTCCCTTCTTCTTTTGGCCTTATTTCAATGTATATAGCTACTCTTTTAGTCTGTGCTTTCTCTTTATATTGTACATAATTTTCTGAGAGTGCATACCTACAAATACTTTTTAAATATCTAACAACCCACATCGTATATTTATAATTATATCAAGGTCTAACATACTAAACCAATTCAATAATTTTTTTCTAAGAGAACTTGATGTCATCCATGGAAAAAAGGCTCAAACCATGTAATGTCAATGGTGACATGCAATATATCCTCTCTCCAATACAAAAACCACTATTTATTGGAGAAATTTCCTTGGGGACACATTGTCTCTATAGATTTTGGTACCTAAAGAGTACCTCAGAGTCAACTTTTCTCTCATCGTCATAAGAACATGAGCCCCCTTGAACAAGGAAATATTTTATGCATTTATTGAATTTATTTTTGATCTTTTGGCCTCTAGATGGTATCCTTAATACATATGTACTAAATGTCTCATTTTTTTCTTCCATTCTTATATTTCCCTTGCTTGAGGAAGAAACATCTGATAAATACCTATTAGTTGGTACATATTGTACACTCAGATTGTGCACTTCCCTAAACCAATCTATCCAAGGTATCCCATAGATTGAGAAGCTTGGATGGTGACCTAGAGCTCCCTAATCATAAAGTGAAAAGGGATACAATGAGAAATAAGATGGCTCTTAGCTAAGCCTAAGGAACATAGACCCTTGTGAATAAACCATGAAATGAGAGATTCTAAGACAAGAGAAAGAATGCTAGTGTCAAAAAATTTCCATGGAATGCAATACAACAATGCAATTAGCTAAATGAGATGCAAATAATGCAACTAAACTAGCAATGTGAGAGTGTTACAAATCTTTCTAATTAGGCTATATGAGTTATTCTATTGCATAGAGGAAACTAAGCTAATGCATTATGAAAATAAGTTATATGCTTTATGAAAAAATGAGAGAGAGAATATAAGTTCTCCATAAATGCTCCAAAAAACCTATAGAAAAACATGCAACATAACAATAATTTGATTTTAGGGGTCTTTAGATGAGGAGAGAACTCTCCCTTTTAAAGATGTACAGATGCTAGAGATAAAAATCTAGAGGCACATGATCAAGGGTGGGGGTTAAATTTTGCATGATCCATGTGAAAGATTATTTCTACCAATGAGAAAGAGTTGACTTTTGCAACTCCATGTGAGACAAAAAATCTTTTCTTTTAATTTCAAATCAGGGAAAATGTTTATTTGTGCAACTTAGGATAAGGGGGTGAAAGGGGTCTTTTATTAAAGGGGGGCATGTTCCTTTTAATTAAATATGAACTTAGGATATCCTGGTTAGACTATAGGATAAAGTCAAATATATTAATTTATAAAGATTTGGTCTAGGAAAATAATTACATAATTTAGCCAAAATATTGCAAAGGGGGCTAATAGTCTAGATTACCATTTTTGGGTGATTACATTTGCCCCTCTTTTACTAATATGTGATCGATAGCCTAGAAAGGTCAAGCATATGTTCTTGAGAAATAAATAGCCATAGAAAAGCAATTCACAATGATGAAAGAATATTCCTACCCCCTTGGGATCAAAACTGAAATGAGGTAGAAAAGATGCAAAAATGAGAAAGATATGAACAAATCAAGATAAATAAAGGTCCATGATGAAAATAAGTGATTAAAACCCAAGAGTGGCCACAAAGAAGTGATAGAATGCCCTAGTTTGAATAAATTTGACCAAGAAAGATGATGTATTAAAATTAGATCAAACCAAGTAGAAAAATGAAATGAAATGAATCAAAGTAGGTAAGAAGTGTAGAAATGATGAAGAAATGAAGAAATGATGATGCCCTAGCAAGATTCAAAGATTAGGCCTCAAAAGGTCAACCAACTGCATAGAATGATGAAGACATTTTAAAACATGATTTTGAACATCAAGATGAACTTTTTGATCCTAAAAATGGATCCAAGATGTGGAAATTATCTAGGGGTGCAATTTTTGCACAATTTTGAGGACTTCAAATATTAGGTCAAAATTGGGTCAGAAGACTATAGAAGGGGTCCAAGTGTCATTTTCAATTCTTTTTTTTTTGTTAATTTGAGAGCTTTTGAGTGTTCTAAGAGAGATAGTCATAGTTCAAGCAAGGATTATAACACACATGCATTGATTCAAGCATAGTCAGTTGCATAACCAGCTTGCCAACTATGGTGCCCTAGTGAGTTTTCACTTTTTTCATACTTTTAAAATCATTTTGTTGAATTTTTAACAATTTTCATAGGTTTCTATAGATTTTGCATGAAATATCATACCATACTTTAAAAGTATTACATGTAGTTATAAGAACTATTACATGATACAATAAAGTATCACACAGCTATAGGAACTTCTATTGTATGAGTAGCACCCAAATGTCATATTGCATGATGCGAAATATCGCACAAGAAAAATGTATCACATGAGTCTTGACAAAGATTCACATGATAGAAAATAGCATAAATTATCACCTACTTGTAGTAAAAAGTATTACAGAGTATATTTTTGATGGTTTTGGTTATGTAGTTTAGTTTTTGCACTTGTATAGTAGAGTATGAGCATTTATGATCTTGTTGGGATATATCTTGATAGGTATTGACATGTTTCTAGCTAGTTTTGTTTGTGCAAATAGTGTTTCTATATTTTCTCATTAGGAGCCCCAAGGTGGTGGGGGATCTATTAGTGCAATATTTGAGTAAGGAGTAGAAGAGACCATTGGTGACCATGGAGATTGGGTGGTTTCTTCAGGTGCCTCATATCTAAGAAAACCACAACCTCTTGTCAACATTCTAGAGAGATGACATAGTGAGCATAACACCTTCCATCCACCTATTGGAGAGGGAGTTATCACACTAGAGGATGTGTATTGGATAGTTTGAGTACCTTTCCATGGAGACCTAGTGAGTGTGATGAGCATTTTTTGATGTTTCATTTAACATTATTTTGGGTATTATTGTAAGTGCTGACATGAGTTTATTTGTGTCATAGGTATACTATGATCAGACCCTAAGAGAGGGGAGAGTTGTAGTTCAAGCATTATTTGATAAGGTCACTTTCCTAGACTATCATTTTATCTAGGAGTGGTTGATAGATGAGTATGAGGATCAACACCCTATAGCCTACATAGTATGCTCCCTAATTATACAAGCCTCAATCATGGATAGGAGCCAAAAGGGCTTCCCATTGGATTGGGGATGACTAGTGATGGACCTGGTGGGACACCTAAGGTAAATGACATGGGAGCTAGCAATCTTAGAAAATATGTATCATGAGCTCCATGAGATCTCCTACGAGGAGGGATGGATATGGGCATGTGGGGTTGTGTTGTTGTAGATATGGGCCTAAGACATATTGTGGTAATCTAACCCAGGGTACAACTAAGGGAGAAAGGGTATCCTTACATATATAGGTTTTTAGGCTTCATCCCTCAGCCTCATAGTGGAGACATGACATACTATCAACAATTGTTCAATAAGCTCTCAGGTTTTTAGTGGAGGTTGTACAAATTGTATGAGGCATGACAAGAGGTTGTTGATGAGATGGGGTACATATTTTGTAGTAGGCCACTATTATGTTGACATTTAGAGATAGTGGAGCATTTTTTCATCACACAAGTGTGGAGAAAATTTGGTTGGTGATAGATAGTATCTACTAAGACTACTCCATATGCTAGGTTTAGGCGTGAGGATAGCCTTGGGTTGTCCCTTATGTAGGATTATAGGGAAACTATGAAGGAGATAGTAGCACTATAGTGGGAGCAGTGGGAGTACTCAAAATATCTCTCAGGGATGCCAAATGTAGGGGTAGATCTAGCCTATGCATGGGAGATAGATAGATATTTATTCTTGAGATTCACAATGCCAAATGCATTTTCTCAGGGGGGGCAGCTAGGAGGGGTGTAGAGGAGTGAGGGGTTGAAGCTCGACAGGTGCATCAAGTTGTAGGAAATTCACACAAAGTTGGGTGTAGATGGAGGAGGAGGAGGAGAGGGAGGAGGAGGTAGAGAGAGAGGCTAGAGAGACTAGTACAAAGGCCTCATGTGGAGAGGTAGCAACCAAGGAAGGGGGAGAGGTAGACACCACCTACCCTAGTTAGAAGAGGAGATGGTTTGAGAGATTAGTTGATCTAGGATTTAGAGAGGGAGCTTCAACAGGCATAGATCAACATCTCATAGATGAGCGGGCATAGAGTGAGGAACTAAGGTAAGAGAGAGACATAGCTAGATAAGAGTCTGAGCATCATGGAGTGCAAGAAACCTACTTCTATGTTGCATATAAAGGTGTAGTGCCTCTGGGATAGGGATTACCGGTCTATTCAAAGAAATTATGGAGGTCATATGGGGGTAGTATAACTACCAAATAGGACTCAGGTGCCACCACCACAACCACCTCCCATACATGAGGGATGTAGTCAGTCATAGGTCTAGGTTTAGATCTAGGTTTTGATGCCTTTATGGCATATCAATGTATATTTTTGAGATATTTATCCACATTTTGGATCTCACATTGTACATGTACTTGGTTCATTATGACATATATGAGATACTGAATTTGATTAATTGCATTGTGTACTTTGTCTCTTTTCTTTCTCATGTTATGGATGTTCTATGGATATTTCAGCACTTCAATTTCCATGTAACATTATCATGTATACTCGTGTTGATATATGCTCATGTTTTATATTTATGTGCTTATGGATGTATCTCTCTCATATATGTTTTTAGCTCTCATGTTTATGATATGTACTCATATTTTGAAGATGTGATACTTGGATAGATTAGATATGATGATGAGATTAACCCCATGTGATGACATGAATAGAAGAATCCTTGAGTGTAAATGATTGATGAGGATGAAAATACATGATCAAAAGGGAGTGAGAAAAGATGAACGTAGTTAGCTAACTTGTCTATGAAAGTTGAAGAGAGAGCTCTCTTAGTATGTAAGATGCAATACTAAGATACAATGACCTTAAAATGAAAACTAGTATGCATAAGGTTTGATTTCAAGGGACACATAACTTTGAGACTCTAATTTCATCATATAACTTTGTTAGGGACATAAAAAGATCATACAATGCTCACTAGTATAACTATGAGGATATGAATATGATCTATGTCAAATAGGATGTGGCAACCCAACCTAAGAATCAAAGACATATAAGTCAAGATTATTAATGCAATAAGGTTCCCTAAGTTTTATATAACAAGATTACCCCTGTATCAAGGCATATGTGCCAGATAACCCCCAAGTGTGGTCTTCCAAAAATAGATAAGGATGATACATTGTCTACCCAAAATTTCAAGTAGGACGAGCATGAATGGTCATAACACTTTAGATCAAAAAATTATATCCACAAGAAAAGAAAAAAAAGTAAAACATGTCTCATTACCCCAGTCTTCTAGTTGATGACATCCTCGAGAGACTATTAGGGAGGGAACACCAAGCAAAGAAATTGTCACAGATAGCACACAAAGAAAGAAAAGTCAATATAGTCTTAGAAAGTGTAATGTTTGAGTGCACATGTGTAAATCACATGACCATCTCTTTTAGGACTCACATCTAATAGTGATAGATATTGAAGCATCCTAGACTATAACTAAGGTATATGAAAAGTGTGGAGAAACACTTGGTGTCAAGGGGAAGTGTTGAGAAAAATTGTTAGAAAAGTTTTCCAAAGAAGTACCAATTCTCAAAGAGACCATGATAAGATAAAAAAAAAATTCCCCCTAGACCTAGAAGAGAGGCAAGGCAAAGTAAAGTAAAAGAGCACAAAGCAAGACTCATAGACATAGGTGCAAGGGTCTCACGTAGCACCTATTTCCAAGTTTTCACCACTTTACAATTTTTCAATACTTTTTGTATTTTTTTGTATTTTTGAATTTTTCAATTTTTTGGGTGATACATGTAAACACCTATTGCTAGGTTTCACTAGGATGAACCTTTTTTTAGGAAAGTCTATGATTTTTAGGATTTTTTCAGCATCATATATAATTTTTTTGGGGATTTTTTCAGGATCGTAAAGTATGTACAAATAGTTGAGCCATATGAACCTTAGGCATAAGACTTATTTAGATTGAGAATGTTGATAGGCTCAAAGAGTTGTTCTCCCTCATGTGTAGAAAGTTGATAAGCACTAGATCCAAAAGTGGTAGTTACAATAAATGGAACCAACTAGTTAGGCTCAAACTTACACTTATGTTCTTTGTTTTATTTATTCTTAGGGTTCTCTTAAGAACAAGCTCACCCACTTGGAATTCACAAGGATGGAATTTTTTATTATAATTGGTTGACATCCTCTTTTGATAATTTCACATGTGTTCAAAGGAATCCTTTTAGTGCTCATCCAATACTTCAAGCTTATGGATTCTCATAGCCCTATGGTCCTCATTAGTGATTAATCCATATAAAGAGACTCATGGGAGGACAGCTTTGGAACCATACACTACATAAAAGGGTGTAACCCCAGTGGGAGTCTATATGGTGGTTCTATAGGCCCATAATATCAAATTAATCTATAAGTGTTAGTCCCTTCTTGAGTTGTGAACTGTTCTATGCAAAATTTTCAATAGTGCTTTGTTCAAGGCCTTAGCTTAGCCATTCCCTATGGGATAATATATTGAGGACCAATGTTGCTTGATTTTAAACTTTTTGCAAAAAAAAATTAGGTCCTTACTTTAAAATTTTCTCAATTATCGATAACTATAGAATAAGGGATACCATAGCAAAAAATGATGTGATTCAATATGAATAGAGAAACATGTTTGGTTGTTGTAGCAAATAGTGGAACAACTTTGACTGATTTTATAAAATACTTAGTAGTAGTGATTATAAACTTATGTTCACTAGAAAAACTAGGATGGATCATGCCAACTAGATCAAAGGCCCATTGCAAGATAGGACAATGTATAATCGAAGGAATGAGTTCACAGCTAGAACCATGAATCAAGTTACCATGTAATTGACATTTTTTACATGACTTAACATATCTGACAACATCGGCTTGAATACTAGGCCAATAGTAACCCACCCTAAGCAATTTCTAAGAAAGTACAAGGCTATTAGAGTGTGACCCAAAAATTTCATCATGGACTTCAACTAATGCCTTTTTAGACTCATCTATCTTGAAACACCTGAGGAGCATTTTGACTAAGCCCTTCCTATATAAGTCACCCGAGATGAGGGTATAGTGAGAGGTGTTACAAATAAATTGGCATTTTTCATTGTTTTTTATATTTTTAGGAATGATTTGATCATGCAAGTAGGATAAAATGGTTTAATATCAAGAGAAAACATGAGCAAAAACAATTTTAATTACTCAGTCATTAAGGGAATTGTAAGCGAGATGGAGTAGTTCTTCACCAAGAACTCAAAGTGAGATTCATGTTCTTGTATTTGCTAGATAGATGCCAAAGTATCCATAGCATTAGCATCTTTATTATCTACCCTAGGAATTTCCTAGAATGTGACAAATGTGAAGATATTCCTTAAGGCATCAACTAGTTTCTTGGAAGATGCTAACTTGTCATCTTTAGTTTGGTAGTCATTGTTCACTTGATTAATGACAAGTTGGGAATTTCCATAGATATACAATTATTTTATTCTCCATTCTTAGCTAGCTTAATTATATTAAGAAGAGCTTCATATTCATATATATTATTTTTGCATGGAAACAATAGCTTGTATAATTTTGGGATAGTATAGCCATGAGGTGCGACAAACATAATTCTAGCACTAGCACCATTTTGAGTATGTGATCCATGGAAAAACATCTTCCAAGTTATGTCTATAATGTACATGATGGAAGAATCTAGGAAGTCAATTTTTATAGGAGCACTGTCTGTGATGGGGAATTCAACCAATTAATTAGTAATGACCTTACACTCAAGATATTGAATGTCAAATTTGGAAACAATCATCATCCATTTTTCTAGTCTAACCTTAAGTGAAGCCTTACTTAGGAGATACTTTAGAGTATCAATTTTGGAAACTAGCTATGTGGTATGAGCAAGCATGTAGTGGAAAAGTTACAATAAGATAAGCTTTCTCAATGTTGTTATAGTTAAGCTCATAAGCTACCAATGTGTGAGTGATATAGCATATAGCCCTTTCTTTCCCATTTTCATCATGTTATGCTAATAGAGCTCCTAGGGAATTTTCCATAGCTAAAACATATAGGATCAGTGGTTTCCCTTGAATTGGAGGCATGAGAATAGGTAGCTTTGATAGATACTCTTTAGTTTGAACCAAGCTTTTCTCACATTCTTCATTCCATATGCATGTTAATCCTTTGTGTGGATTTTTGTTAAAAGGTTGTGACCGATCATCTAATTGAGAAATGAATTCCTAATAGACTAAATACATCCTTGTAGACTCCTTAGTTGACTAATATTTTTGGGAGGTGGCGTCTCAATAATTTCTTTTACCTTTTATGGATTAATCTCTATTCCCTTAGTTGATATGATGTACCTGAATAGTTTTCTAGATGTGACACCAAAGGTGCATTTCTTTGGATTAAGTCTAAGTTGAAATTGTTCCATATGGTCAAGTATCATACTTAGGTTAGGTAAATGAGTGCTTCTTTGTTTAGATTTTGCTAAGGTTCATCAACATAATCTTCCATGGTTTTGTGTATCATATCATGAAAGGTTGCATTCATATCCCTTTGGTATATAGCTCTTACATTTTTTAAGACCAAAAGGCATGATGTTCCAACAAAAGGTTTAACATGCACATGTAAAAGTTGTTTTCTTTTGATACCCAAGAGCTATTTCTATATTATTATAGCCTAAGAATCCATCCATGAGGGAATACATTTCATAACCCATAGTCATGTCTACTATCATATCTATGTTTGGTAGTGGAAAATGTTCCTTTGGGCATGCTTTATTTAAGTCCCTAAAATCAATACATACACACATGGATTTGTCATGTTTGGAAATAGGGACAATATTTGAGATCCATTCAACATAATCAATAGCTCTAATGAATTTTACATTTGATATTTTTTCTAACTTATCTTTCACTAGTAAGGCCACATGTGGATGCATCTTTCTCAATTTTTGTTTAATGGGCTTGACACCACGGGTTATAGAGAGATGGTGTATGATAAGATTTGTGTCAAGTCTAGACATGTCTTCATAAGTCCATGTAAAATTTATCTTCTTCTCCTAGAAAAACTAAGTGAACTTTTCTTTTTCCTGTAATACTAAGGATTGAGCCATATCTATGATTTTAGGAGATTTTGTAGTACCAAGATTGATTGGTTGTGCCAGTTCTATCAAAACTAATGATCTATCTTGGAAGGAGCTTGGAGACTACCCAAAACCTCATTCTCAAGCTTCTCAAAGAGGTTTTCACCATTGGATACATCTTTTCTTTTACTTTTTTTGGTTTAGACACTACTACAAGGTGGGTTTTTCCATCTGAATCCTTATCTTTCATTTTTCTCTTTAGTTTGTGACTGATGTATTGGGTGTTTATTTTAGTCATATTGAAAAATAATTTGCTAGTGGAAGACATCATGGGTTAAATAGCATTAAGATAACATGCAATCTCATAACTATTTTGGAATGATGGTAGCTCTGGTCTTTGATTTTGAATAGACCAATCTATGAGATCCGAGTGCATGAGGGAAAGTAAGGTGGAAGCTTCAAGATTTTTGATAGAGGAGGAGTCATCTCTAGTGATAAGAGATGTCAAAATTGAATAGAAAGCTCCAAAGGAGTCCAAATTAGGAGGATACCTAGAGACATTAGTGTGATCTACTAAGGCAAGTTATGAATCCAACTCAATGACCCTACACTAGACTCATCAATTGCATGTGGTTGGGTAACATAGGCATGCATCACATCCACACATAGTTCACAAGAAGTATCAAAAGGGGACTCCCGTTCATATTCTTAAGAGTTAGTACATTGATCACAAGCCACAAGTTAAGTTATGTTTCTTTTGATTCTCTTGATATTTGGATCTTCAACATTTGATTCATCAAAGTTAGGTTTTCTAGAGATGGATGCTTCAGTAGTATCGTCATAAAATATCATGTCTTCTCCCCAAAGAAGGGAGGTAGAAGGAGTGAGGTACTCCTCATGTGTCAAAGTAGTAGAAGCATATTGATTTTCATCTTCAAACTCACTATCAGTGGGAAATTCCCTATCAAACCATATAAATTCATTTTCAACACCATATCCTAAGCTTGTAGTATCCTTACTTTCTCATCCTTTAGTGTGACTTAGGGGTTCAACAAGAGCATTTTTGTTGTTATTTAAAGGTGACTTTGATAACCCATTTTTCTCAAACATTTGTAGCCTTTTACATATATCTTGGGAGAAATGGGGGTAGTTACAATGACCTCATTATTATCCTCCTCTTCTCTATTAATCTAATATCTAACAACTTGGTCCTCTTTGTCAGAATCTAGAGGGGTTGAGGATTGAACAAAGGTGCCAAAAATAGTCATGGTGGAAGTTGAAGGCTTCATTTTCTAGCAAAATTTCCCATAGGATCATGGAGAAACTAGTAGTGCTACAATGGAGTGCAAAGTGTACTCCCCCATCCCAATGCTCATCATTTTCAATTTCTTTTCAAATTATAGAAGAGATGATATGTAGATGGTACAACTTCCATTTCATGAATCTATGGTCTACCCAACAAAAGATTGTATGAAAGTGGGATATCTATCTCTTGAAAGACCACATCCTTCTCAACATAACCCACATGGATAGGAAGGACAATTAGACCTTTCTAAGACCTTTCAACCTCATCATATGATTTGATAATGATCTTCTTTCTAGGGTCAATTGCAAATTTTGGTGTTCCCAGTTGTTATATCACATTGAAGAAAATAATGTTTAACCCAAAACCATTGTCTACCAGGACTCTTTGGACTTGGGTGTGATAGATCTAAACATCAGTATGGAGAGTGATGACTAAGAGATTTTTCATATTATTCATAAAATTTAAGATAATAAGGTGAAAAGATGTGATTAACCATAGCTTGGAATCATTTAGCATCAATATCTGTGGGGACATTAGTAAAGTGCAAATATTTTTCTAGGATCTCCTTGTGCAAAGGAGATAACTCTAGCAACTCAAAAATGTAAATTTGAGTCGGGGTCCATTACAATTGACTTACAAGATCATAACTAGATATAGTGGTGCATTCTTGGAATTGCTTTCCACTTTTAAAACAAATTTAGATTCCTCCCTAGTGATAGTGTTAAGGGTCTCACCATATGAAGAGGAGAATTCTACCACCTTAAGTGATACCCTAGTCCTAATCTCTCTATAGTTTTGTTGAGAGTTGTGTGTTCTCAAGACTACCTTAGGCTTCTAATCATCAATATCATAGTGTAGATGCTCAAAAATGGTTCATGTCTACTATTTAATCACTTTTTCATACTAACACATCCCCTTTTCTTATTCTACTAATTATGATCTTTTGGCCAAATTGCTTATCATTCGAGCATATTTTGATAATATCCTTCATAATTTGTATCCCCTTTCACATCAATTGTAGATCATTTTAGAGTCAGTTCCTATTTTATCCAAACTATAGAATTGGCTCCAAATCATTGCAACATCATCAAAATTGCATCCAATCATCCCAAATCAACCCAAAATCATCTCAAATCAACTTGGAATCATCCCAAATCAACCCCAAATCACCCCAAATCAACCTAGAATCATTCCAAATCAACCTAGAATCATCCCAAATCAACTAGAAACACCCCAAATCAGCCCTAACCAACTTGAAATGTGACAAACATCTCAAATATATCATCATCTATCCAACCCTAAGCATTTTCATATCTCTCAGTGCCTTGGAAACCTATCAAACCTATCAAATATGATAATAGCAATGCCATGTGCCTCATCGCTAGGTCAAACTATCATTTTCATCATCTAATCATTAACATTTTTGAGTCCCTTAGTGTGAGATTGTTACCTTGTCCAATCAATTTAATAACATTGACAATGTTCATCTATGTTATTATGGTCATTCCTATCAATCAACTTCAATACTGTAGCATTTAAAAGGTTCATTAAATATCATGTGTTCGTAATCCATCTCATGTGTCCTTGGCATGTTATCAATCTTAATCACTCAATAAATTTGAGCATGAATTTGATCTACCCACCATCATCCTAGTTGATCTTCATAGTCATCACATTTCATCTAAGAATAATATCACATTTATCTAATCAAATTGGTCAATCATTTACCAATTTGTCTTATAGGATTACATAACCCATAATCTAATCCTATGTCATTTCAATTATGTTCATCTCACATTACTAATTATTCTTTATGACCAACATTCCCAATTAATTGATCTTTATTAATTAATTGATTCATCTTCAGAAACTATGGGAATTCTAAATTTCCAAAGTCCAATTTTCCACCTCTAATTTCCATTTGTGTTGAACAATGAATTTTTAATTCAAATATTCCACATAATCTTGACACATGGACATCTTACATCATAGATTCTCCATTTATACTTTTCTAAAATATGTCATATTTGATATATTTTATTCCTTACACATGTCTATAATAAGTCTCTATCATCATAGATTCTTGTCTACAACTGGCTTTGGTGTGTCATGTGCATGTCATAGATTCCCGTCCACTTTTAGCCATGTTGACTAAGTTCATGCATCATAAAATCCTACATTTGGCATCTTGTGTCATATCCATCATAGATATTCTATGGAATATCATGCCAAGTTGCATATTTGAGTTGACAAGTGTCCATACTCTCATTCATGTCTAATCGCTTGTGTGTTGACTATAAATTGAGTCATCTTGCTCTCATTTTCAATCCCTTAGAATCCTTAAGAGACATATCCTTAGACCATATCCTTAAGGGCCATATCTCTTAGAGCATCTCTTAGAACCCATTAGACTTGAACCACACTTCTAGTACTCTCAATAGCATCATCACATCATTGTCATTTGCTTTCAATTGTGTGTACTATAGGCAATTGGAGCTACATCAAATGGAGAAGAAAGAAGGACATGAGAACTACAATTAAAGAGGGGGTTTTCATTTGTTTGATTTCCTTTATAGTTTGATTGTTTTTATGGTAGATTATAAGGGTTTAGTATATTTTGATTGAGTTTTGTGGTTGATAATAGTATGCTAGGTTCTAACCCATTTTCTAGTCTTGCACATAGTTGGGTTCCTCATCGAACTTGGGTCCCATCATGTAAATACTTTCACTTTAGATCTCATTAATGTTAATTACATTGTTTATGTTGATATAGGAATAGCTAACCTTAGTTTAATTACCCTTTTTATTTTCTTTGGATGTTTCTCGTTTCTCATATTCGAGTAAAGGTTGCTTGAAAGCTTTGTGATCAAAATATTTGACTAAACCATCTATGACAAATTTTCCTTGATCAATGGATCTTGGATGGTATCCTTAAGTTTGAATAAATTCTTCATATTATGACTCTTATTTCTATAATAGTTACAATATTGATCGTCACTCCACCAATTAGGTTTGACAGTGGTTCATAGGGATAGAATTATCTGGTAGCAAAATGAGCTTGTTAGCAAGAAAAGTCTTCAAGACCACCTCATATGATTCAACTATTACTGTATAGGTGTTCCTTGGTTTAGAGGACCTCTTAGGTTTGTCAAAATATTGTGGTTTTGAGGTCTCTTATTGTTTTGTAGCATATATGGAATTGGATAGGTTAAAGGTCAATTCTTTAGCCATAAGAACATCTGTGACTCCATAATTGACTACATATTTATTTATTTTCCAAGGTTTACCTTTGTCCTTGTTTCCATTGCTATTTTTGTCTTTATTAAGAATAATATCACCCTTCTTAATGGAAACATCCTCAATGTGATAAGTACTCTCAACCATTTAATTGAATGAGGTGAAAAAACATTTTCTAAGATCATAGTATAGCTCGGGCACAAGTGTATTTACAAAGATGTCAATTTTCTCAATTTTAGGAATTTGTCAAGGGTGCATAGAGACCAATAATCTCTAGCATTGTAAATATGTAGCAAAGGGTTCACCTTATTTTTGTTTGACATTGCACAAGTCCAACATAGTGATGAGATGTTGTATGTTGTAAGATTATTGTTGAATAAAGTGTTGTGCAAGTTCATCAAATGATTTGAGAGGGGGTGACATTTTAGTGAGCCACTCCATAGCTTGTCCCCTCAAGCTTCTAGAAAACAACTTCATGAGATATTTATCATATTTGGGAACTTCAATATCCCTAAGAAATGGTACCATGTAGAGACTCCTATCAAATGAGAGAGTGCATATAGACTCCAAAAAGGACATTTTAGGTTGCTCCTTTTTCATTTTTAATTGTGCAAGTTGGTTTCTTAAATCTTGCATCTCTTTTCTCAAAATCTCGTGCTTAGTTGGTTCTCTCTTTTGTATGATCCCTTAAACACCATAGTCATGGGGGAATTTCCATCCCATAGAGGTCATATATTGGAAATATTGGTCCCAATTTTGTTCTAATGAATTTAGCATGAGTTTTTGAAGGATTTCATCTTGTTAGAATCTCATAAAGTCTTCACTATTAACTTCATTATCCACCTCACTCTCATTGTGTGATTGTCAGGGTTTAGGTGGTGAGGGACATGTCCCTGTGTGTATTCTTGGAGACCTTGGTTGTGTATCACCAGATGGGTTTTTCATAAATGGGTTTTTGTAGCTACCATGGATATGTCTATTCTCAAAGTCATGTGCATGACTGATAGTCTTGGTGTGTTGATAAGACATTTCTCTAGCAACCATACGTCTAGTCTCTTCTAGTCTTTCTCTATCTAAATGAGCTTGTTCCTCTTTTTGTGAAAAAAGGTCCTCTAGGAATTGATTCCTCTCTTCAAGATTCATGGTGAGTGAAACATTGTCTATAGACCTAGGGGTGTCAAAGGGGGTATCACAAAAGCTATCAAAGTTGTAAAGTGGATTGTGCCAAGTAGTGGCATTAGCCTCTTCCTTCCTATCAAGAATAGGTTCTTCCTCACAAGTTTTCCTATGATGACATCTAGTTGGAGTAGTCAAATGTGAAAAAGTGAATGAGGGATGAATTCCTTGACTAACTTGGAGCCTAAATGCAACCAACATGTAAGGATTAGTCTTGCATAGCAAGAAGAATAAAGGCTTTCAAGGTGAAGCTTGTAGAGTCACAATGATCACTTGTCAAAAGATAATATAGAAAAAGTAGCATATCAAGAATTCTCAATAATTTACAACACTAATGAATCCATTCAAGAATTGAGAAAGAAGCTTGATAGCAAGTACCTAAGAGAATGAGGTAACCAAATTTTTGACAAGTGAATGAGAGTGACATTAAGTTTTCATATAAGAGACTAAACCATATTTTTATCTCTAGACCATACCATACATGAGGATTTTAGACTAGACTACGGTAGGACTAGGAAAAAACATCCTTACTTCAACTAAGACACAATCTAGATTCAATTCTAGAAGTAGTAAGAACTAGACAATATTTCACAACAATGCAAGAAATACTTGTTAAGCAAATATGATCATCTAATATTTCATACAATAGGCATGTGATAGATTTTTTTACTTTAGGGTGATACTTGTGCAGGTGAAAAGTATTGCATAATGTTTCTCAAGTAGGCATGTGATAAAAGGCTAGTAAACCCTATAATGTGTGACTTGTGGCCTAAGATTTCTATGTTTCAATTCAAATTTTGAGTGTTTCATACAAGAATGAAATAATGGCAAAATAAAACACCAATTTTCATTAGCATACACAATGGTTTGAGAACAATTGGGGATATGAACATTTCTTCAAATAGTTGAAAAAAGGGCCAAAGGAACCTTGCCAACACAAGAACTTGGGATATCACAAGTAGAACCCTATGAACACTAACATCATTTTTACGTTTGAAATGTTTACATGGGTCTATCACATTTGAGAAAATACATTCCAAGAAAAACTACCTAAGGTAACATTTCATTACTCAATAACTTGTCCATGCTTCATTCCCCTTTGCCTCACACAAAGTAGTTTCCCACAATAGATGTTGGATTTTTCATCGAGGTGCTATTGGCATAACCAAAGAGACACAAATAGTGAGTGTAAAATCTTGGGGTGATTTAGGTAGTCCACTAGGATCAATCCTTGCACCAAGATGTTGAGTGTATAAATAAGGTAGCTTCTATTCCTATGGTTTTTAGAAAGGGTGTTGTTCACAACACCTTGCACCTATGAATAGGAAACCCTAGCTTGTGGTAGTTAACAGACCTCATGGTCACAAGAGTACCTTAAGCATTCTTGTTTTATATTTTCCTCATGGTCCCAATCTCACAAGTACTTTTACTAAAAAAATACAAATGCTACATCTCCCAAGATTTGGCCTTTGTCAAGGGGTTTGTGATTATAGTGGGATAGGTTAGCATGGTTGTGCTCATTCCCACTTCGAGCCATTCCTATGTGTATCTTTCCATAATAGCAGGCCCTATAAAGGTAAAATCTTGCTAGGAGATAGAAATAAAATATATCCACACCTAGAGGTTAAGATTTTTTATTCATCTCAAGGGTGAAGAGTGTACTCTCCTATTCCAAGTGCTTTCGCCAAAAAAACCAAGAAGATAAATTAGAACCACAAAAAAGTGAAGTATACCACTCACTTTTGAGATCTAATGATGGGTCAAGTTTTTTGATTCAGCTCAAGGGTGAAGAACATACTTTCCTACCAATAAAATACCCTACTTGCAAGTTTTATGTGCCTATGGAAAATAAAGAACTTGTGTATTATCATACATGAAATGAAATAAAAACAAGTACGCTTGGTATTTTTGTTTTTTCTCTCGATAGCCCTACAAACAAGAATTAGTATCCCTTTTAGCACAAAATATTTGACATGCATTCTTTTAATAACAATTTTGCAAGAAAATTTTAGGCAACCTACAAAACAAAATGCATTAATATATCAAGGGGTTAGCCACATATAATCAACCTACAAAAGCTCATTGGTTAGATAGTAAATAACTTATAGAAACTTGAAAACAAAATGGTCAAAACTCAAAACTTGACAAATGATGCAGGAGCATCTAGAGGTATAAGGGCAATCCTGTGTCACCCAAAAAAAATGTACTTAGACTTAGTTTCTGTTTCATGTGTTTTCATTTTTGGATACCCATTTGGGTCAAATAAAGGTTCCAACTCTCACAGTTTCACTATCAATGTGCTAGTAAATCCTAAAAAAATAGAAGTATGTAATTGGGCCATCATTTTGGTAAACTAGAAGGTGTGAATTGTCCAAATGAATTTAATTATGATTTAAAGCATTCCAGAAAAAGAATCAGGTCAAAAGGCCCCACGGTTTGAAAGTTATTGCAGTTTTTCGAGTTTTGGAGACCTCCTAAGAATGCTTCAAAGTTAGGTTAGGGGCACTAAATGACCTTGAAAAATGTCAAAAAATGGGGGACAAGTGAAGTTGGTCCATAGGGCTATAGAGCGCTTTGAGAGCTTTTCAAAAATGTAAATGGTTCATCAATCGGAGCTACGGTTCAAAAGTTATGCTCCCGAAAGTTTGGTTACCATTTTTGGATTCTTCTAGATTTGTGCCGACTTCTAACGCAACTTTTGGAGCCTTCTATTTGGTTGGTGGTTTCCTAATAGCACTTTCTAGAATGTATTCCTAGTCCTTAACCCTCTGGGGTCTATTTAAGGAGATTCCTTGCATTATAGAAGGCAGTTCGGAGTGGAGTTTGAGAGGAGGTACTGAAAAGAGAAATTATCTCCACATTTATGCTATTGTAAGCCTGAGGGAATGTTTTGAAGTTTATTTTCTTTGTACTGAATGTAATAGCTTATTTTTAGTTAATACAATTTCCCTTTTTTCTATTGTGTCCATTTTGTTCTTGGGTTGTGTCTCCATCAAGTGGTATCAAAGCTAGTTTTCCTAAGTGTGTAGACAGAGCACCGACTGTGAGGCAATTTGCACCAGGACTGTGTGGTTGTGGGTTTGAGTTAGAAGATGCCTCTATGAAGAGAGTGTAGTGAAAGTTCCAGCACTATTAATCCTGAGGAGGTTAGAGCCCTCCAAAGGTAGGTACAGGCATTGCAAGAGGAGCTCCGTAGAGGAGCAAATGTTTCCGCAGGTGACGACAGTGAGGATGACAATGAAGAAGAAGAAATGGGAACAGAAGGGGAATTTGATGGGGAAGTTCTGAATCATACAAATGAAAGGCTTTTTAGGGCCATTACTAAGTTTGGGAAAATACCTACAATTGAAGTGGGTGTATTTTCAGGAAATTTGAAACCAGATGAGTTGATCGATTGGATCAATGAACTGGAAGAATACTTTGAGTATAAGGATATCAGGGACCCAGATAGGGTTAAGTTTGCAAAGGCAAACTAAAAGGCCATGCCAAAATCTAGTGGCAGGAGGTCCAATTGGAAAGAAATAGAGGAAAGGAGAAGATCACAATATGGGATTGCATGGTGGACAAATTGAAGAAGTAGTTCATTCCTATGGACTATGAGCTTGATTTGTTTAAGAAGATGCATGGGTTAAAGCAAGCAAGAAGATCAGTCCAAGAATATATAGAGGAATTTTACCGACACTTGATTAGATCAGGGCATGTAGAAGATAATAAGGAGAAGGTTGCTCATTATATTAGTGGGTTGTGACCTAGCATCCAGGAGGAATTAAGTCTGGTAAGAATGACCAGCTGTTGAAGAGGCATACCAGTTTGCCCTACGAGTTGAAGAGAAGCTAAATAAAAGGTTTGAAGGAAGACAAAGAGGGTGTGATAAGGAGGAAGGGGAAGTGGAAGATCATCTGGAGGCCACAATGAAACCCAAAAGAAAAATAAAGATGTGGGTACTAGTAGGAACCAGAGGAATGAGGGTTTCAACCGCTCCCATGATCAAGACTTTGGAAATCAAAGAGAAAGAGGTAGAGGACATGGACAAGGAAGAGGAGGCTTCTGTGGTACCTATTTCCATTGCAATGAAGAAGGTCATCGTGCCTTTGAATGCCCTCAACAACAAGGAAGGATAGATAGGAGAGCTGAGGACCAAGCTAGGGTTGCTCATGTGGATGAGGATGCACAATCATCACATTTAGAGGATGCAAAAAGAGGAGAGACCTTGGTAAATGAAAGAGTCCTACTAAGTGGTGAGATCAAACCAGGACAACAGAGGAGTTTGTTTCGTACCAGATGCAAGTGTGAGGATAAATGTTGTGATGTGATCATTGATGGTGGTAGAACTGATAACCTGGTATCAGAAGAGATGGTCTCTAAGCTGAAGCTCAAGAGGGAGAAACATCCCCAGCCCTATCGGATTGCTTGGGTAAAAGATGATCATAAGGTCCTGGTAAGTGAACAATGTTTAGTGAAATTCAAAATTGGGAGTTACCATGATGAAGTTCTCTGTGATGTTATTTTGATGGATGTTTTCCATCTATTGTTGGGTAGACCATGGCAGTTTGATAGACATGTAGTACATGATGGATATGCAAACAGATACTCTCTGACAAAGGATGGAGTTCGCCACAAATTGAAGCCCATGAAAAAGGAAGGTGAAAAAGTATGTAGCAGTGCTAGGATTTGTCTTGTTGATAGAAGGAAGTTTTTAGATGGCATGAAACATCAGCATATGTGCTATGCTTTGATTCCTAGAAAAGATAAAGAAGGTAGTAGTGAAATACCACTTGAAGTTTCAGATTTACTAAGAGAATTTGGAGATATTATCATTCATAATGTTCCAGATGGATTGCCACCAATAAGGAAAATCAATCATCAGATAGATCTGATTCTAGGAGCTAGTTTTCCTAACAAGGCTGCTCACAAGATGACTCCTACTGAAATAGAGGAGCTAAATAGACAGGTTCAGGAGATGTTGAGGAAGGGCTTAATTTGAGAGAGCCTAAGTCCATGTACAGTACCTATAGTACTTGCACCAAAGAAGGATGGAGAGTGGAGGATGTGTACAGATTCTTGAGCTATAAATAGGATAACCATCAAGTACCAATTTCCTTTGCCAAGGATGGATGATCTTATGGACTGCTTGAGTGGAGCTCAATACTTCACAAAGATAGATCTGAAGAGTGGTTATCACCAGATACAGATTTGAGAAGGAGATGAGTGTAAAATAGCCTTCAAGACCAAAGAGGGTCTTTATGAGTGGTTAGTCATGCCCTTTGGCTTGACGAATGCCCCAAGCACCTTCATGCGGCTCATGAATGAGGTACTTAAGAAGTTCTTGGGAAAATTTGTTATTGTCTATTTGCATGATATTTTAATTTTTAGTAAGACTTTGGAGGAATGTTTATTGCATATTCGTAGTGTCCTTGAAAGGCTAAGGGAAGAGAAACTGTTAATTAATCTGAAGAAGTTTATCTTTGCAAAAAGGGAGTTAGTCTATTTGGGGTTTGTTATATCACCTGAAGGTCTCAAAATGGATCCAGAGAAGGTAAAAGCCATCTTGGAATGGCCTACTCCAAGGTCTGCTACTGAAGTAAGATCATTTCATGGTCTGGTTAGTTTTTACAGGAAGTTTATTAAGAATTTCAATGGCATATGTGCACCCCTAACTGATACAATAAGAGGGGATAGAAAAGAGTTCAAATGGACTGCAGCAGCTGCAAGAAGTTCTTCAATTGTTCAAGAAGAAGGTGACAGAACAGCCTGTGTTGGCACTTCAAGATTTTAGAAAGGTTTTCTAGGTGGATTGTGATGCTAGTGGTAGCGCTATTGGGGCTGTATTAAGCCAAGAAGGTAAGCCTATTACATATTTTAGTGAAAAATTGAATGATTCAAAGAAGAAGTATTCTATTTATGATCAAGAGTTCTATGCAATAGTTCAGGCCTTAAAGAAATGGAGGCATTATTTATTACCAAAGGAATTTGTTTTGTATACTGATCATTAGGCATTATAGTACCTAAATAGCCAAGGTAAATTGAATCAGAGGCATATGAAGTGGGTAGAGTTCTTGTAGAGCTATACATTTGTGTTGAAGCATAGAAGTGGAAAATCTAACAAGGTTGTAGATGCACTAAGTAGGAAACAGTTGTTGCTTATAGTAATGCAGGTTGAAGTAGTTGGGTTTGATGAACTCAAGAAATTGTACCCCGAGGATCTTGATTTTGCTGAAGCATGGAAAGCTTGTAAAGAACCTGCTGCTGTAGATAGAACCAAGTGGTTAGACTATTTGATTCGGGATGGCATGTTGTTCAAGGGTAGTCAATTGTGCATTCCAAGGAGTTCCATGAGGGAAAATTTGATTAAGGAGAAACACAGTGGAGGGATGGCAGGACATTTTGGTCGAGATAAGACCATTGCCATTCTTAGAGAACATTATTTTTGGCCTCAAATTTCACAGGATGTGAAGAAGTTTGTACAGAGTTGCCAGGTTTGTCAAGTTGCCAAGGGGTTTAGTCACAATACTGGCCTATATCAGGCATTGCATGTTCCATCAAGGCCATGGGAGGACATAAGTATGGATTTTGTTCTTGGATTGCCAAGGACACAAAGGGGTAATGACTCAGTATTCGTGGTGGTTGATAGATTCTCCAAAATGGCACATTTCATTCCATGCCACAAAACTCATGATGTTGTCCCTATTGCAGACTTGTTTTTCAGAGAGGTGGTAAGACTACATGGTCTTCCAAGGAGTATAGTTTCTGACAGAGATACTAAATTTGTGGGGTATTTCTGGAGGACATTGTGGAAGAAGTTGAGAATAGACTTGAAATTCAATTTCACGCATCACCCACAGACTGATGGCCAAACAGAAGTGGTAAACAGAAGTTTGGGCAATTTGCTGAGATGTTTAGTTGGGGATAAGCCCAAGGGATGGGATTTGATTCTACCACAAGCAGAGTTTGCTTACAATAACTCTATAAATAGGTGTATTGGAAAATCACCATTCCAAATTATATATGGGAATAGCCCAAGGACTGCACCAGAATTGAGGAAGATGGAGCAAGGGGAGAGGACAAGTGTTGAAGCGGAAGAATTTGCTAAACATATCAAGCATCTACATGTGGAGGTTTAGGCACACATTACCAAGATGAATCAAGAGTATAAAGCTAGGGCTGATCAAAGGAGAAGACATAAGGAATTTTCAGTAGGGGATCTAGTCATGGTGCACTTACGAAAAGAAAGATTTCCAGCCGGTACTTACAACAAGCTGAAAATGAAGAAATTTGGCCCCTGAAAAGTTTTGAAGAAACATGACTCAAGAAATGCATATGAGGTGGAGCTACCAGATGGTATTCACATTTCTCCCATTTTCAACATTGAAGATTTAACAGAGTATCATGATGATGGTGCAGATGAGGAGCTGGTGTTAGAGCCATGTTTGATTCCTTCTTCTAAGAAGGAGGAGATAGAAGACATTCTAGATCATCGTGTGGGTAGGAGAGTATTTGGTCAAATGGAAAGGATGACTGATCGAGGACTCAACTTGGATTTCAGTAGCTGAGGTTTCCCATTTAGGATTTCCTCTACCATTCATAAAGTGACAGGGTCACTTTTCAATCTACCCTGAGTGTCTGATGCAGGAGCATCCAGAGGTATAAGGGTAATCTTGTGTGACCCAAAAAAAATGTACTTAGACTTAGTTTCTGTTTCATGTGTTTTTATTTTTGGACACCCATTTGGGTCAAATAAAAATTCCAACTCTGATAGTTCCACTATCAGTGTGCTAGTAAATCTCAAAAAAATAGGAGTATGTAATTGGGCCATCATTTTGGTAAACTAGAAGGTATGAATTGGCCAGATGAATGTAATTTTGATTTAGAGCATTCCAAAAAAAGAATCAAGTTAAAAGGCCCCACGGTTTGAAAGTTATTACAGTTTTTCAAGTTTTGGAGACCTCCTAAGAATGCTTCAAAGTCAAGTTAGGGGCATTAAATGACCTCAAAAAGGGCCAAAAAATGGGGGACAAGTGAAGCTGGTCCATAGAGCTATAGAGCGCTTCGAGAGCTTTCTAGAAATGTAAACGGTTCGTCAATTGGAGCTATGGTTCAAAAGTTATGCCTCCCAGAAGTTCGATTACCATTTCTAGATTCTTCTAGATTTGCGCCAACTTCTAATGCAACTTATGGAGCCTTCTATTTGGTTGGTGGTTGCCTACTAGCACTTTCTAGAATGTATTCCTAGTCCTTAACCCTCCGGGGTCTATTTAAGGAGATTCCTGGCATTGTAGAAGGCAGTTCGGAGTGGATTTTGAGAGGAGGTACTGAAAAGAGAAATTATCTCCACATTTATGCTATTGTAAGCCTGAGGGCATGTTTTGAAGTTTATTTTCTTTGTACTGAATGTACTAGCTTATTTTCAGTTAATACAATTTCCCTTTTTTCTATTGTGTCCATTCTGTTCTTGGGTTGTGTCCCCATCAACAAAAACCTCCAAAAACTCATTATTTTTGGGCCAAGTGGTATTTTTTGTTGAACAAGAACAAGTATCATATGATACTTCCTTGTATAGTAGGGTGATATTTTAGGCCTGTGTGATACTTTATACCATATAGTGCAATAGTGTTCACAACTATGGTGTGATAGAATATAAACTTGGGGTGCAATACATTTACTAGAAAAGTATTGCATGATAATACTAGAAACTATCACATGATACTGGAAAGTATTGTATGATAATCTCATATTCAAAAAAAACATAGAAAAACAAGAAAAAATGCAAAGAAAAATGTAAATCAAGTGGTACAATAGAGACATCCTACCCCACATTGGGTGCAAAAAATGTAGACTTAGAGTTCACTTCTCTAAACCATTCTATCCATAGTATCCTATAGATTCAGAAGCTTGGATGCTTTCTCAGAGCTCCATAACCATGGAGTGCAAAGGTATACAATGAGTAATAAGATGGCTCACACCTAAGCCTAAGGAATGCAAGCCCTTATGAATAAATGATGAAATGGAAGATTCTAAGATGAGAAAGAATGCTAGTGTCAAAGAATTTTCATGGAATGTAATGCAACAATGCAACTAGCTAAATGAGATGCAAAGAATGCAACAAAAATAGCAATATTATAGTGTTACAAATCTTTCTAATTAAGCTATGTGAGTTATTCTCTTGCACAAAGGAAACTAATCTAATGCATTATGAAACTAAGCTAGTATGATTTATGCAAGAATGAGAGAGAGAACAGAATTTCTCCATAGATCCCCCAAGAAACCTATAGAAAATCCTATAGCATAACAATAATTCAAATGTGGGGGTCCTTAGATGAGGAAAGAACTCTCCCTTTTAAAGATGTAGAGACGAGAGAGATCAAAATCTAGAGGCACATGATCAAGGGTGGGGGTTGAATTTTTCATGATCCATGTGCAAGATTATTTCCACCAATAAGAAAGAGTTGACTTTTGTATCTCCATATGAGACAAAAAGTCTTTTCTTTTATTTTGAAATAGTTGAAAATACTTTATGTGTGCAACTTAGGATAAGTGGGTGAAAGGGATGTTTTATTTAGTTAAAGGGGGACATGTTTCTATTAATTAAATATGAACTTAGGATATAGTGGTCAAACCATAGGATAAAATCAAATAAATTGATTTGTAAAGATTTGGTCTAGGCCAATAATTAAATAATTTAGCCAAAATGTTGAGAAGGGGGCTACAATTTTTGGGTGATTACATTTGCACTCAATAAAATGAGAGAGAGGGCTATCAATGAGAGAGATATTTTGCAAATGATATAATACATGGGTAAAAGCACAAACTTGTGTCACCCTTTTGTAAATGAAAAGGCTAACAAAAGTATAACTATTCAACTTCAATGACATAAAACTAGTATTATTATTTAGAATTTGAAAATGAAGTAAACTAGTGAAATGTGTAGAAATAAAAGAAGTTTAGGATTATAATTTTTAATATTTTTTTGCAATAAGAATTGATGTATTTTCCTAATTTTTGTAAACAATTTTCTAGTTGGTGAAAAATGCTGAAAATTAAGGGTCTATTTCCCACCACAAAACTATATGTAAATAAACTTATTTCCCTTTGATCTCAAACAACTTTATAGATAACATAATTAGCTACAAAAATCAAAAATTAGAATTGGCTTTAGACCTATATTTTTTCTTTTATAATGATTCAAATTTCAACTCACCTAAAATCCATAGTTTTTATTTCCCACCACATTTTTTAAAACAAATCCATTCTAACCAAAAGAAAAATTATACGTTCTAGAGGAGGACTATCTCCTCTAGAATGTAATATAATTTTAAATTTTTTTTGATATGATTTAATATTTTTTTCTTTCTCAAAATTGACATATTTTTTAGTGTTAAAACACATAGAATTTTTTAATTACAATATACTATATCTAATTAAAACACTGCAAACTCTATATGAGAACATTCTTGACATTGATCTCTATAAAATGGTGTCCATTTATTATTAAAAATATAATAAAAAAGAGTAAGGGTTATTGAAATGTTATTTTTTTTAAATAATTGTATTTCTTTAGTAATTGGATACAAACTAGTATAAACACATGCATTTAATAGACATTTCCAATTGGAAAGCTGTGAGACCATATATAACTTAGCTAGAATGAATTTATCTGGATCATATATATGAACAAAATTGATTTTTAGATAGAAATACTCAAATTCAGTCATTCTAATAAGTTAGCCTAAAATTTGACATAGCTTTTATACTTTTACCCACTATATTAATATGATCTATAAGGTGTATTAAGTTATACTCGATGATCCAAGAGACTATGTGGGATGCTCGTGAAAGTGGTTTAGGTTCCTACACATGTAATACAATTATGTTATGTTACTTAAATAATTCATGATACGTATACTTAATATTACATAGTAGATGACATAGAGTACAATATGGGATCAATATAACACCTTTTTAATTACAGGATAGGACATCCCTTACTGCCAAAGTACTATGCTAATTTTCATTAAATGTTAATCCAGGAGCGTGAACTTGAGATGATGTCTGCAAAGTATATGCTCTAGATTTCACTAAAAATCATTACTACCTTGAATGCAATAACCATTAAGGAAATATAGTTTATCCAAAGGAAAGACAACTATCAAATACTTGGAAGGAAATTCTAATTATTTAGCCATACATCTATGCACCTACTACTACAGGAACAATGATTGGTTTTGTTTCAAGCGGTTGCGAGAACAATAGTTCTATCTTAACTTAGAAAATTGAGTCTAAATCCTTCTTACTAAAGTAACTCCACCTTCTGCATGATCCCCCACTAAAGAATGAAGGAAAGAAAAGCTCAGATAAAAGTGAAGAAACTTAGTGAAGGCATGTATTCATCAAATATGTAGTATTAGAATAACTTAGGAAAAATAGTAAGATGTCTATCAACTCTATCTGTCTATTCACTACTTAACCTCATAGATATAGATGAGGTCTTATTTAAAAGGAAGGAAGAACAAAAAACTCCTAAAACTATGACTTTCTAATGAAGGAAAGTTAGTTACAACTTTAAGACTGCAAACATGCAATTGGAAAGACATTAATTCTCTCTTAAATTCCCCAAAAATATAGAAATCATAGCAAATGCTAGATCTACTCATTTATCTAATTTCAAACAGCTTTCAGGAATCTAGGTATGGTGCATTGCATGTTTAACTAATTTCTTTGATGCTTACTTCCTTGTTTGGCTGCTTTATTAGGTCCCACTTTGTTACTCATTAAGACAGGTCCATTCTGACTTTGCCGCCAAGTCTTCTAGCTACAACGGTGTCATAATGCTCTCTTTAATAGCATCAATGCCTTAGTTCTATTCCTTCATAGTTTGTTTAACTCCCACTTATCTTGTATCCCTGCAATCAACATTTAACACACACAAGACTTCCCACAAACATTTATTTTCATTTATTAGGTTATAAAGAAAAGGCATTTAATTACTCAACTAACAATTTTTCCAATCTCTTCTGCTGTAGGAAGATCTACCCATATCAAACATTCATGAAGAAAGATTTTTACAACAAAATGATCCCTTAGATATAATTTTGATTGTCATTTTTATGTCTTATGTCCATACTTTATACATCAAAAGTTCAAAAACATTTATACTAAAAGATGATAAAGTTCACTATGTTATAGACAAATATTCACAAAAAGAGCTAATAAGACTTCTATTTCTTCATATCATCATTTTTCCCCCCAACTGTCCTGAGGCTAGTTCCTTCAGCCTCTATAGGTTTCTGATCCTCATCCGCAGCCTAAGATCAGTGGCAATTTTCTCCCCTAATTCATGAGCTCTGTAATTAAAATATTCATGATTTCGTTTCAACCTTTCCCATTTCTATTCTTCAAAAATCATGTTATATTCAGCAAATGAATCATACTTTCCAAGCATTGGATGTAAGAGTATGGGCAGTTGGAAACAAAGAGGTACCCAATAACTTTTCTGACTTCTCCCTAACATCATATCCCTGGGCATCCTACTGATGGCCAACTCTGGATTTTGGGGAGAGTGCAACTCCCTATTTTTAGATCTTTTGGCAATTGGATCCATCTTTGAAGGGAGGCCTGTATAGCATCAGGGGCATTTGCAGAGCAATGTTGCTCCCAATCCAAAAATGCCTGTTCGTGGATAGGATGAATTTTGGTAGCAGCACTACGATTATTGTTAATGGAAAGCCAATCAAGAATACTTTGTAAGTGTTTTGTACCTCTGGCCGAATGTACAATGGTTCAAACATTTCTTTTTTCTTGTAAGGAGCAGCCTAGTTCTCTCGACTAATCTCATTCTACATCCATGACATAACAGCCCTAAACTGTACATCTCCCACATATAACAATGATTTCCAATCTTTATCATTTGGAACAGCAAGATTATGAACATATAATTCATAGAGAAGATTCTACAAAGTCATCGAAACTGAATTGAATGTTGCATAAAATTCTTGGGGAGTGTGTAAGGAAGAATTCAACCCTTGAGTAATTCGAGACAATTGAAAATTAATCATTTGCTCCTTTAGGAACAGTGTGTAAACTAGAGATGGAGACCTACAATTTACAAGCTTTGGAATGAGCTCTATAATCTTCATGACTCATTGTTGTAGGACCATAATTCACTATCCTTCTCTTCAATTTGTTATGCTTGTTCCCTGATAGTTCTAAGCAATTATTCCTTTCTAAATCCCAATTTGCTTTTTCCCATTGAAACTATTGATACAAACTAAAATTGGTTGTTAATGGTGTAAAAATGTTCGATGGTGTATGATGGCGGACAACAGGTCTATAATCTTCAAGGTAGTACTTAGGATGATGGTGGTCATCAGTGTTGTCATCTTGAGAATGTTGTCATTCAACAAAGTTGTTATTTTGACAAGCAACATTGTTATCAACTTTTTTTGAAGGGGCAATGGCTACAGGATAGGATGCAATAGTCATTTTAACTTGAAATGCTTCAACAATTTCTTGAACCATTTCTTGTGCAACAGATGGATATTCCTCTGGTGGTAGATTATCAGTTTCCTCCACTTGCTATCCAATGTCAGACACCATTTCCTCTAAGGACTCTGTGTCACTATTAACATTAATAGGGCTATTTGGTTTTGTAAGAATTTCCTCAAGATCATTTTCATGTTTAGGAGTAGGTGTTGTGCGCTCTGGTGACCGTGTAGGTGTAGGTATTGGAGTTTCAACATCAATAGGTGGTATAGGAGGCTCAGTAGGTGGTGCAAGAGGTTTAGTTCTTAAATTTACCCCAGACATTCTGGTGACTCATCGTGGAGTAGAAATTTCTTTCTTGCCCTTATCAACAGATTTCCCCTTATTTGGGTTAAGTGCAAGTTCTTGTAATACTAGAGATACTTCTTTTGAACCTTCCTCTATGACACTTGTGCATGATTTTTTGCTTCCTAGAAGTTGATGCTTCTGTAGCTAAAATTTTCCTTTTTGTAGTTTTAGGTATAGAAGCAGAGGTGGAAGCTTCTTGAGCCATTCTATATACTAATTTCCTTACTCCTATAGCAGTTTTTTCTCTTGTCCCTACTACTTGCCCTTTAGGTCCACCCCTTTTTGGTCCCTCTATCCTTAGTTTTACAAAATCCTCCCATGTTCCCAAGTGTTGCCTAGTCAATTCCTTTTCAATTATAGCCCTAATCAAGCAATGGTGGGATACCTACTAGGTTTTGCCTTGATGTACATAGGTAGCTTGCCTTTTGATAATATTATAAAGGAAACTCGAAAGATTTATAGGAAAATCCCCATGCCACAAACTACTCAAAATTTTAAAATGAATAGCATGCAAATAGGAATACCTTCCTTCACAGGTAAAGTATCTTATGATAAATTCAACAAGGTGGATGAATTGCAGATGGAGAGATAATCATAATGTACCATGCTTTTTGTTTTCCTCCAACTGAGGATCTCCAGGTACTGAGAATTTCTCTTTTGCTTGTCGTGCATCCATGTCCTCTATCCAACATTCTCCATTTGTGGGCAAACCAAAAACTTCTACCACCACTTCTTTGATGCATTTTATCTGAATGCCCTTAATAGTTGCATATCCATCCCTCAATGTATTATAAAATTGGAGCGCAATTTTTTGATCAAACTGGTTCAAACTGAGACAATAAGCCAACCAACCTCATTGTTGAAACAAACTACATGTTGTTGGGTCTTCCAGTAAGACTTTGTGGTATGTTGGTTCATGCCATTGAGGTTCTCCACCCATGTTTTTGAAAAAAAATGCTAGTACAAGCAAATTCACTGCAAGTGATTTTGAAAGTATGGGCGGTGATAGCTACAAGGGTTTTAACAAAGGGAAATTGAAAGTATTCAATGCTTTCCAAACATCACATCCTTCAATACTTCATGATGACATTTTAATCACCAGACCATAATGAGGATAAAGATCGTGCTCAAAAACATATGCCATATTAATGAGGGGTTATGCGAAATCATGATTTAATAGTTAGCCTTCTTTATATTATTTCACACATTTCAAAAGTACAAAGGGGTGCCAGCTCATTACTAAAATGACCCTTCCCCATACATCCTACATGCCAACTTATGATTTCCCTAATTTTGCATTCATGATTTCAATTTTTCCTCCCCCCAAATTAGCAAAGACTGTGTCCCACTAGACCGTAAAGATTGCAAATTTAAAAATTGAAATAAAATGCTTTTCTAAATAAATAATAAATTAAATAAATGCAAAGGGGTCGAATGTGACTAACCTGAGGTGCGATAGGAAGGATGGTCTAAATATTGTCGTACAAGAGAAAGTGAGATGGCATGATGATGGAAAGACAAGAAGATGGGATGGAATGAGGTGGAAAAGGAATGAATTTTGCATGAGTGCGAAATTTTTATTATGAAGGCCTTGAAAATAAATTCAAGGGGCTGCAGGTGTCTAAGTGGGAGACTCAGATGAAGTGGCTACAGGAAGAGATGTTTCTATTGTGGTGAACTGTTGAAGAAATTCTTCCCTGGTTCCTGGTTTATGATATAACTTTAGGCGATGCCCATTAACCAGGAGTTTGAATTTGATCAGATCAATTATTGATAGTTGAACTAGTCTATTGTTAAAAATTGTAATGATTTCATAGGGACCAAGCCATCGAGTCTAAAATTTGCCTTGGTGATGCTGATATCGTGAATCATACAGGAGCGCCCAATCACCAACAGAAAATTCTTTGTCTTTAATGAATTTTTCATGCCATTTCTTTCTTCGACTCTGAATTAACTATATGTTATGAAGGGCTGATTTTTGCCATTCATCTAGCTCATTGAGATGCAAAATGTGATCTTGTTGTGCTGCAGGAAGGGTGATATCAAGTTCCAAAGCTGTCCACAGAGTTTTATGTTCAAATTCAATGGGCATAATAGCCATCTTCCCATATAGGAGTTGAAAAGGTGTAAACCCAGTAGTCGATTTCCATGTTGTTTTGTACGCCCATAAGGCTTTAGGAAGTCTTGCTGCCCAATCTTTCCAATGAAAAGACACTATTTTAGTGAGAATATGTTCAAGCTCTCTATTTGTCACTTCTACTTGTCCATTGGCTTGTGGATGATACGGAGATGATTTTCCATGCCAAATTTTATACTCCTCCATGAGTGCTACTATGAGATTAGATGTGAACTAAGGCCCTTGATTTGATTGTAATTCTCTTGGAACACCAAGTCTGGTAAAGATACATTCATACAAAAACTTGGCAACATTATTGTCACGAGGATGCTTCATGGGTTTTGCTTCAGCCCACTTAGTAACATAATCAGTGCAAACCAATATATAACTTTTTCCTTTTGATGGTGGTTCAATAGGGCCAACAAAATAAATCCCCCATTTATCAAATTGTTCTACTACTATCTATGGCTACAAGGGCATTTCACCTGTTTTTGTTGGTCAACCCATTCTTTGACATTTATCACATTTTTTCGTATACTAAGCTGCATCTTTGTGAAGTGTAGGCCAATAATAACCTGTATTTAGAATCTTTAATCTAGTTCATTTGTTAGCAAAGTGACCACCACAAGGCTCATCATGACAAGCATGAAGAACATCATATGTTTCATCCTGTCTGAGACATCTTTGTGTTACTTGGTCTGGTCCAGTATAAAACATGAATCCTGAGATCCATGAGAAATTATAACTCTTTTCTACTAGCAATCATTTTTCTTTTGCAAAAAAATGTGGAGGAGTTTTGCCATTAGTTAGATAGTTGGCAATATCAGCATACCAAGGGTTTTTTGTTGACAAAAGGAAGAGATGTTCATCAGGAAAGCTATCTTTTATGGCTACAGGATCATCAAGTGTTTGGAGTTGAGACAAGAAATCGGCTACAACATTTGCTTTTCTTGGCTTGTCAATAATGGTGATGTCAAATTCTTGCATTAGTAACAACCATCAAGCCAATCGTCCAAAGATTGCTAACTTGTTCATCAGATATTTGATAGCAAAGTGGTTTGTATGTACAAATATTTGGTAGCCTGTAATGTAATGTTTGAATTTATTCAGAGCATAAATTACAGCAAGCAGTTCTTTCTCTGTCACTATGTAGTTATACTCGGCTCCTTAAAGATTTTTATTGATTTAGTAAATTGCATGTTCTACTGAATCTATCTTTTGGCCAAGTACTGCTCCAATGGCATGATCTGAAGCATCTGTGTGTATGTGAAAAGGTAATTCCCAATTTGGTCCTTGAAGCACTGGTGCTATTGAGAGGGCTTCCTTAAGCTATAGGAAAGCTTTTGTACACTCTGAATCCCATACAAATTCTGCATCTTTTCGGAGCAATTTATATAAAGGTGTTGCAATTTGACTGAAATCTTTGATAAAATGTCGATAATATCCTGCATGTCTTAGAAAACTCATGACTTCTTTCAATTTAGCTGGTATAGCCAATGTATGTATGACTTCTATTTTTGTTGGGTCTACTTCAATTCCTTTAGGGGAAATAAAGTGTCCCAACACCACCCCTTCTTGCATCATCATAAAGCACTTTTCACTATTTAAAGACAAATTGTAGTCTTTGCATCTTTGTAAAACCTTGTCTAAGTTTTCCTTTGCTTCTTCAAATGTTTGTCCATATGTGGTGAAGTCATCCATATATACTTCCAAACAATCTACAGATATGTCAAAAAAAATGCTAATGACAGCTCTTTGGAAAGTTGCAGGTGCATTGCTAAACCAAATGGTAGGAAAGCATAAGCAAATGTTCTCCATGGAAACATGAATGTGGTCTTGTCTTGATCCTCTGGTGCTATCAAGATTTGATTGTAGCCACTAAATTCATCCAAGAATGAAAAATATTTTTTTCCTGCAAGATTGTCAAGAACTTGATCGACAAAAGGCAATGGAAAATGATTTTTCTTGGTAGTAGAGTTAAGTTCTCTATAATCTATGTAGACTCACCATTTTCCCCCCTTTTTGGGAACAATAACCAATGGTGACACCCATTGGCTATCTGAAATAGGATATATGAAGCTAGCATTGAGTAGCTTTTGCAATTCATTTTTGACAATATCCCTTAATGTTGGGTTTATCCTACATTGAGGTTGTCTCATAGGTTTATAATCTAGACTAATATGAATTCTATGGGTATAGAGTGCAAGATCCAAACCTTTCATATCTGTATACTCCCAAGCAAAAACATCTTGGTGCTTTTGTAATAGCTACAGGGTATCATGATGTTGTGCCTGACATAAGGACTTGCTTATATTTAATTCTCTTCCTAGAATGATTGCTGTTTTGACTACTTTTTTTTCCATTGAAATTTGCACAATTGGTTGTGAATATATCTCATGTGGCAAGAGTGAATGCATAGGCTGTGCAGACTCAGAATAATGTAGTTCAGCAAATAAAGGTAAAATGCTTTCTAAAACACATTTTTTCTTAGAAGATGTTTCAGGTTGTGTTCCATACTCATTCAGTATGATAGAAGAAATGACATCATCTTCTTCTTTAATGTTTACAATGAGTCCCATGAGATCATCATCAATTGTTGAATAGAATCTATGTCCATATCAGAGTCATCCATATTTGGCCAGACAACTTGATCATCCTGCAACAAAGGCTGAGCAAGTGAATACAAGGTTAAATTTTTAGTGTTCGTTCCATCTGAAATAGTCATTTTCCCTTATCGGCATGCAATATAAGCATCTGTTGTGGCTAACCATGGTCATCCTAAAATGATAGGATATCCCCCAGTACTATTTTTTGGAAAGAGTACAACAAAATCAACTGGATAATCCCATGAATGTAATGTGACAGTGACATCTTCTAGCATACCATCACGAATGATGGTAGAACTATCTTCTAGTTGCAAGATTGTTGGCATTTGCCTAAGACCAATGATGCTTAATTTGGACACTACTTCCTTGGTCATTACATTGATGGATGCTCCTAGGTCTATTAAGGTGTTCTGCACTTGCACTCCTTGAATGGTGAGGGTCACTACTGGGCTTCCACGGTCTGCATACTTAGGCATTTTACAGTTAACAAGCGTAAGATCAGAGAGTTGTCCAAGGACATGGATAGTCTTTGGGTCTTTCTTTTTCCTTCCTGGATTTTTAACATAGGCTTCTCTGATAGCTTTTGAATATATAGGTACTTCCTATATTGCATCAAGCAAGAAAATTTTTACCGTCATTTGCTTGAGTTGCTCAAGTAAGTCTAGTGCAGCTTTTGGCAGGGTTTGCTTTGCTAACCTACTAAGAAATGGTGGTGTCTTGGTTGTAGGAGAAATAGTAGTAGCAAGTTCTTGAATTGACTCAGCATTTGTATCATCTATTTCTATTATAATGGGTTGCTGAGGTGAGGTAAGTGTTGTTCCAGATCTTAGATGGATATCATTCAGGGTAATGGAATAACTTTGTTGTTGGGCTGAAGGTTTTGCACTATTAGGATTAGGTGCAGGTTGTGTAGGTAATTATGGTTGTTTTAGAGGGGTTTTATTGGCTATAGGAGGCATTAAGGCTTTCTGTTGAGGAGGTTGAGTCAAAGCCAGCTACTGTTGGTGCTACTGCCAATTTTGGGTTTGTTTCCAACCCTGCTGAGGTTGTTGCCAACCCTACTGAAGTTGGTGCCAACCTTGGTTGGTCTGTGACCAACCTTGGTTGGTCTGTGACCAACCTTGGTTGGTCTGTGACCAACCTTGGTTGGTCTGTGACCAACCTTGGTTGGTCTGTGACCAACCTTGGTTGGTCTACGGCCAACCTTGGTTCAGTTGCTACCACCCTTGGTTAGGCTACTGCCAACCTTGGTGAGGCTGTAAGGTTGCTACCAATGATTAAAATTACCATGTTGTTGTTTCTATTGACTATTACCACGGTAATTATGGAGTGGGTCTTGAGGAATACCTAATCTTGGATCCCATAGCCTTCATTGAGAAACATAGAGGACTTCCTCATCTTCATCAATTGCCTTGAACTCAGTAGGAACATGTTGTGATTCCAAGCTAGTGATAGGCTTACATCAGTAGTTGTGTTTCTTTTCTCTGCAATGGGAGCAATATTCTGGCAACATACTATCAGCATCCTCCTTTTTCCTTCGTGCTTGCATGGTATCCAATTGTGTAGCAACATCATTAATGATGTCTTTCTTGAAATCTGACAAGAGGTTTGATAGTTCTATCTTAGATACTCCTGCCCCAGGAGTGTTTTTGAGTAAGTCCCTCAAACCTCATCATTTTTTTGTTGTTGCTGTGGAATAGTTCAAACAAATATTCTAGATTTCAGCCCACATCTTCTGTGTAATATCACCTCTAGCCATTAAGTCTAAAGCTTCCATACTCCTATCATGTACTCCTTTCAGAAAGAGATGCTTTTGAGACTCCTCGTTCAACTGATGTTGTGTGTTGTGTTGTAGGTTAAACATGACTTGGGCAACATAGTCCTCCAAAGTCTCATCCTCCTTTTGTGACATTTTGAAAATATCATCTCGTTTCAAATCATGGCCTCTGCAATATTCCTTATATTTATTAAGGAATAGGTTACTCATAGTTGGCCAATCTGTCACAACATTGGCACCTAGACTCATGAACCATTGCAAAGCGGCTTCTTTGAGGGTTGATGGAAATAATTTCAGCTTATGGGCATCAGTTGTGTAGTCATAACTTTGACAAAGGATGTAAAACTCAAAGAGAAAATTTTTTGGATCTTCAGTAATAAGGCCATAGAGTTTAGGCAGGGAAACTGAGGGTATATTTTTTAGATTTTGATTACCCTGCTAAGGAGGAATTGGAAAGGGAAAGGTAGGTTGAGCTGCTGCCATTTGTAGATGTCCTAGTGGTGGCTAATAAATGACTAGAGCTAATGGATTATCTTGATATTCTAGCTCAGCAAAAAGATTATTCAAATGGAAGGATTTTTTAGATGTGGTTGGTGATTGTCCTTGTTTTGGTACTTCTGCAAATACATTCTCAAATAGTTCTTCTTCTATTTCTTCTCTCTCTTCTCTTTCTTCAGGGTTAGGATAAAAAGGATCTTCCTAATTGAAGTTGGGAAGAAATCTTCCAAGGTGATCTCTTCTTCTATGCATGCAAGAATGCTAAAAATAAAACTAAATGACTCAATAGTGAATACTAGACTGACACCATCCCCGGCAACAGTGCCAAAAATATGTCTAATCAATATAACACCTTTTTAGTTATAGGATTGGACATCCCTTACTGCCAAAGTACTATGCTGATTTTCATTAAATGTCAATCTGGGAGCATGAACTTGAGATGATGTCTACAAAGTATATGCTCTAATTTTCACTAAAAATCATTACTACCTTGAATGCAATAACCATTAAGGAAATCTATTTTATCCAAAGGAAAGACAACTATCAAATACTTGGAAGGAAATTCTAATTATTTAGCCATACATCTATGCACCTACTGCTGCAGGAACAGTGATTGGTTTTGTTTCCACTGGCTTCAGGAACAATAGTTCTATCTTAACTTAGAAAACTGAGTCTAACTCCTACTTACTAAAGTAAACTCCACCATCCATGTGGGCCCCCACAGAAGAATGAAGGAAAGATAAGCTTAGATAAAATTGTAGAAACTCAGTGAAGACATGTATTCATCAAATATGTAGTATTACAATAACGTAGGAAAAACAATAAGATGTCTATCAACTCTTTCTGTCTATTCACTACTTAACCTCATAGATATAGATGAGGCCTTATTTAAAAGGAAGGATGAACAAAAAACTCCTAAAACTATGACTTTCTCATGAAGGAAAGTCAGTTACAACTTTAAGACTGCAAACATGCAATTGGAAAGACATTAATTCTCCCTTAAATTCCCCACAAATATAGAGATCATAGCAAATGCTAGATCTGCTCATTTATCTGATTTCAAATAGTTTCCAGGAATCCATGTATATGCATTGCATGTTTAACTAATTGCTTTGATGCTTACTTCCTTGCTCGACTGCTTTATCAGGTCCCGCTTTGTTACTCATTAAGGCAGGTCCCTTCTGACTTTGCCACCAAGTCTTCTAGCTACAACGGTGTCATAACGCTCTCTTTAATAGCATCAATGCCTTAGCACTATTTCTTCATAGTTTTTTTAACTCCCACTCAGCTTGTATCCCTATGATCAATGTTTAACACACATAAGACTTCCCATAAACATTTATTTTCATTTATTAGTTTATAAAGAAAAGGCATTTAATTATTCAACTAACAATTTTTGCAATCTCTTCTACTATAAGAAGATCTACCCATATCAAACATTCATGAAGAAAGATTTTTACCACAAAATGATCCCTTTTTAGATATAATTCCAATTGTCATTTTTATGCCCTATGTCCATACTTTATACATCAAAAGTTCAAAAATATTTATACTAAAAGATGATAAAGTTCAATATGTTATAGACAAATGTTCACAAAAAGGGCTAATAAGACTTATATTTCTTCATGTCATCATATGTATTCTATTTGTATTCCAACTTCCATGGGTGAGGTCCCATTCTTCATGGATTTGATGTTGTCTCTTATTTCCCCTTTAAAATGTGTTTTTTGGTAGTATGATACTTAATGACTTCTATGGAGGAAGTGCCTATACTCATCAAACATGTGTTTTCCTAAAAAAATTGAATGACAATATTTCATCTTTGGACCACAAATTGGACATGTAAATTTCCCCTTCATTTGAAGATCTACAAGATAATGGATTAAACATATTAATTTTAATAATTAGAATTATCATGTGCAACTTGAATTTAGCATAACATGCCACAAAAATTGCCCATCCCTAGGGCATCATGTATTATCCATACAAATAGTGCATAGAGTTTAAATTTTCTTTGTCCAATTGGTCTATAAATATCGCACATAGTGACACTATTGCATAGCTCCACCAACTCTTTGGAGACTCAATATATACATTCATATCTTTAACTTGGTACTTACCTAGTTCAATGAGCAACAACAACACTATATAATTATTGTGACCATTTTATTACAAGACTTATAATTACATGCAAATAACTATTAAATGATAAAATACCTAGAATAATAATTTCCAACATAATGTTCTCCTTCATTAAAATCCATGGAGGAATTTTTTGTTGATAATAAAAATAGGTCATACCGAGTAAACAAATCTTAGTTCTCCAAATGAATTGATACCATCTACTGCTAATGAAAACCTAGGATTTTGAGGTTCTTTAAATTGTGGTCACTTTTCCTCTATTTCTATAAATTTCAATCATCCATAGGAATTTGAATAATATCATCTCAACTTCTATTGCATGCATGGTAACCCACAAATTGTGTTAAGCTAATACACCTAAAATATAATTGAAAATATGGAATAATGGGGAAAAACTATTCATAACCTTAGCATATATGATATTGTTATGTTGGATAAACTATTCATAACCTGCAAATTCACCAATAACAATACAACAGAGAGAAGAGTTGTATGGGAGCCTTCATAAAGGGTTGTGTTTTCCATCTAAAGCAGAGGTATATCATGGATGAAATTAACATCATTTTGATCATCATCATCCTTGTGATCATCATTAATTGCATTACTACCAAATGTTTCATGGATCAATGTATTTGTATCATCATCTTGAAATAATTTTTTTGGCATGTGATCATCAACTTCCATGGAATCATGATCTTCAACTTGAATATCCACACCTCCATGTTCCTCCACTTCTAAAACCATATTCCTCAGGATGTGGTCACCCATAGAATTCATTTCCCTAGAGAGATCAGCCTATATAAAAATGGTGAATATAAAGAAACTGTAATCATGATCTCATGGTCAAGTGATTGCACATGTATATTAATTGTTAAAAAAATATAATAAATAACTTACCAATGGATGATCTTTGAAACCCCCTTCAATATGACCATTCTTCCTACAATCTATCTTAGCCATTTTGATAAGGAGTCTTCTAGTGTTTAAGCCCTTACACCTTTTGTACGAACAATAAAATTTTCCATCACCTTCTCTTTGAAACTTAAACACCAATTGTAATGAACCCTGAATAGATGCATCTGTATCTAAGATTATTCTTGTTATTCCCTGAAATAAATAATAAGTAAGTAAATGATAATTGAAATAATTATATATTGAAAAATAATAATTATTCAATATTCTTGTTATAATAATTAAATTGGAAAAATAATGATTCAATGCTCATCATAATAATATAATTCAAAAAATATATATACATATATAACTTTCACCAAACAAAATATATAATATGCATTAAATAAGATCAATGTACCTCAAACTAGTGAGGAGAAAAGTTATGTTTGGTGAGTCACGTCCCTTGACTGGGAACGGTGATTGTATATATGTAGGAGTCTCAGTCAAAGGAGAGCAGCATGGTGGACAGAGCAGAAGGAAGGGCAAATAATAGTCCAGCAACCCATCGATGAAAGTAGACCCACATCGGGTTGGTTAAAACTCACCAAAAACCTAAGATGGGATCCAAATAGGGGTGTTTGATACTGCAAGTTAGGACAAATATCAGACCACCATAGGTGAAGCTTACATATCAAGATTATAATTTATACTATATATATATATATATATATATATTCTAAAGTTAATAATCACATGAAAGAAGGAATTCATGTACTATTTCATGATGTTATTGAAAGGAAAGTTAATAGATTTAAATGAAATGAATAATTAGATTAATTCTATTTGAATTCCACAAAGAGAACAAGTATTTTTTATTTACAGGTACTAGAATTCCATAAGAGAATGAGTAATATACTCATTAAGAGATGGATCTCATTATTTACAAGTACTAAGGTTCCATAAGAGAATGAGTGATATACTCATTAAGAGATGGATCTCTTTATTTATAGGATGAGGCTATTGGAGATTATCATGATCTCCTTATTCTTTGGATGTATATCCCAAAATGAATAGATACAGATACCATGTATGAATTCAATATTTGTTAAGAGATGGATTCCTATCTAAGGGTAGACCTAGGGATAAATTTCCCCACCAACTTAGAAAAAATTTTTATATCACTAATATTTGATGAATTGTTGTACTAATAAAAGTTTTGTAGTAGATTCAACAGGAGAATAATCAAGCACATTACACTAGTATCAAAGCATAATCCTGCCAATCTTTGGATTTTGTTTTTGCCAAACAGAATAGAAGGGAAAGGCTATGGAAAAACAACTAGCCCAGGAGTTAGGAAACTTCATGGAACAATCTAATGAGAAATTTGAGAGAACTAACCAATTAATACTTCAAGCCATCCAAAACATTATTAATAATAACCAAAGTGAAAGAACCATTCTAGTTACAAGAAGAGATACGCAATCTAAACACTCAAAGAATGAAAACTCAAAGTTCTTCCCTTAGACCCACTCTACCATCATTTTTGCCTAGGGAAGAACTTATTAGAGAAGAAGGAGAAGCAACACCAAATAGTGTAGAAGAACTAACCCAAATGTATGAAAGGCTAGAACTTGAAATCCAAAGAATTATTCCATTTACAGAATATTATGAAATGAAAATGCTAGCAAGTCGCAATAAATGTAAAAATCATGGGGAAAGAGACATTCATGCTAAGATAGGGAAATTGACCTTACCATATTTTGAAGGCTTGGGAAAAGAAACTACTCAAGCTTGGTGCAAAAACTTGATACTTACCTTTCATTCAGCCCTATGATGGAGGAAAATGCCATTAAATTTGCAATAATTCATCTGACTAGAGAAGCACATAACTAGTGTCACCATGGTATTATCACTTTGGGTCATAAGAGCATAACTACCTATGAAGTATTTACACAAAAGCTCATTAGTAGATTTGACCAAAAAGAACCAGAATGGTATTTTAAGAACTAACCCACCTCAAGCAAATTGGAACTATTGAAGAATTTGCCAACAAATTTTAGAGTTTATCAATCATGGTTCCCAACATATCTCATAAGAGAAGAGTATATATGTTCATCAAAGGACTTAAGGAGCACATTAAAATAAGGGTAAAATAGTTTAAGCCTCAAACACTTGAGGAAGCCATTTGTTAGGCCAAAATGATAGAACATGACACGCCAAAGGAAAAATCAAAAACAAGTTACTTCAAGTCATCAGATCAAAATGAAGGACCAAAAAGGGAACCGAAAAAATGTTTTCATTGTCAGCTACCATGAAATAGAGACCATCAGTGTAAAGTAAGAAGTGAATTCATAAAGAAAGGTATGTTGAAATGTAAAGGACCATGCACAAAGGGTCATCAATGCAAAAGAGGAAAAATGAATAACTTGGAGGAAACAATCAACAAGGAACCTACAAAAAGGGATAGAATAGAGGACTCTGAGCATGGAACACTAGTAGTCATCACACAAGGGAATGAGAGCAGACCCTTCTGACTTAAAGGAGTAGTTAAAGGACAAAGGATAACCACCTTAGTAGACATAGGAACTTCACATGATTTCATTAGCCAATAACTAATAGAAAGATGTAAGACAGCTACTCAAAATTTCAAAGGATTCAAAGTTATCATGGGAAATGGCACCATAGATCAATGTACCAAATTTATTCCCCAATTAGAGGCCAAGATAGGGGACCATATAATCAAAAGAAACTTTTTCATGGAAAAACTTCAAAATGACATCATTCTAGGGATGTCATGGATAAATTCTTTGGGAAGATTTACAAGAAGATTTACAATGGACATTCCTAATTTGGAGATATGTTTCTAGCATCAAGGGAAGGTAGTAATATTAAAAGGAAAATCTGACAGTTCTCCGAAGATGGTATCATGTAATAGAATGGAGAAAATTATCTGGCACAATCAAGGTGAATGGATAGCTCAATGCATGATCCTAGATGAATCAACCACCCATGGCCAAACTACACATATTGACATTCACCCAATTCTTATGAAACACAAGAGGGTATTTCATGATATTCTACCTAGACTCCCCCCAAAAAGAGGGTTTGAACATTTAATCGAAATGGAAGAAGGAGCAAAACCTATAATCACCACGCCTTACCACCACCCTCACAAATTTAAGGAAGAAAATGAAAAAACAATTAAGGAACTACTAGACATGGGACATATTCAACCTAGCTACAATCCTTTTATGTCATCAGTAGTCTTGGTTAAAAATAAAGATGTAACAATGAGAATGTGTATAGATTATCGAGCCCTTAACAAAAAGACAATTAAAAATAGATATCTGATTCCTATGGTTGTTGAACTAATGGATGAATTACATGGAGCCAAATACTTCTCAAAAATTTATTTAAGGTTAGGGTACCACCAAATAAAAATGAGAAAAGATGTTCCAAAAATAGCTTTCTGTTGCCATTATGGTCATTTTGAATTTCTAGTTCTTCCTTTTGGACTCATTAATGTACATGCAGTTTTCCAATCCTACATGAATCATATCTTCCATCAACAATTAAGGAAATTCCTATTTTATGACATACTTATTTACAACAAGACATGGGAGGAACACCTCAAGCACATCGAGGAGGTTTTAAACATCTTAGAATCAAAATCCTTATATGCAAAAATGTCAAAATGTGAATTTGGACTTGAAAAAATCATTTATTTGGGTCAAAAAATTAGTAGAGAAGGAGTAAGTGTGGATGAAGAAAAAATTAAGGCAATTAGAGACTGGAAAACTCCCAGAACTTTAACAAAACTTAGGGGATTTATAGGCTTATGTAGTTACTACTGATGATTTGTGAAGGGATTCTCAAAAATTGCTGCTCCTCTCATGGACTTAATCAAAAAGGGGGCTTTCACTTGGAATGAAAATGCCCAAGCCACTTTTGAATAGCTCAAAATAACCATGACTTCCTATCCACTATTAGCCATTCTTGATTTCTCCATACCATTTGCGCCTTAATGTGATACATTCAGGGAAGGAATTGGAGTAGTACTTATGCAAAGAAAACATCCCATAGCTTTTGTAAGTCATAAGCTTAGAGAGACAGAAAGATTTTATTCAATTTATGATAAAGAAATGTTGGCCATAATGCATGCCTTGGTTAAATTTCATCAATATTTAGTTTGTGGGAATTTTTTGGTAAAAACAAACCACAATAGCTTACGTTACTTTCTAAGCCAGAAGGATCTTAACGATAGACAAAAAAAATGGGTCAGTAAAATACAAGCCTATGATTTTGATATTGAATATATGAAGGAAGCAAGTAACCAAGTCATGGATGCACTCTCCAGAAAAGCCCATATCAATGCCATCACAAACATCCTCAAAGACTGGAAGGGAGGAATTGTTAAAGAATATGAACAAGATGCACAAGCTTGGGAAATACTAAGAGTAAATCTACCCAATGAAGACTATAAAATTAAGGATAACTTAATACACTATAAAGGAAGAATATTTTTTTTTCCCCAATCTCAATTTAAGGGAAAGATTCTAAAGGAATTCCACGATAATCCTTTAGTAGGGCATCAAGGAAACTATAAAACATATAAACACATCAGAGAATGATATTTTTGGAAAAACCAACCAAAAATCTGATGTACATAGATATGTACAGGAGTGTATGACTTGCCAACATAATAAAGCCAAACTCACCCATCCAACTAGGTTAATTCAACCATGACCTATTCCCCATCAAAAATGGGAAAGTATATCCATGGGCTTCATAACAGGTTTACCCAAGGTACAAGAGAAGGATGGGATCTTCATGATCATAGACAAGCTCACCAAGTATGCTTATTTTTTCCTGGTCTTTACATAATATAATGTCTCCCAGATTGCTGAAATTTCTTCTGAGAATTATTCTAACTACATGGGCTCCCTCAAAATATTATCAGTGACAAAGATAGTAAATTTATTAGTAAGTTCTAGCAAGAACTCTTTAGATTAGCATGCACAACATTGACACCCAGCACAAGTTACCACCCCCAAACAGATGGTCAAACAGAAATAGTAAACAAGTGGTTCGAAGGATATCTCAAAAATTATGTTACAAGTCAGCAAAATTCATGGATCAAATGGTTACACTTGGGGGAATATTGCTATAATATGATGTATCATATGTCAATAAGAATGAGTCCATTCAAGGCTCTATATGGATATGAAGCACCAGCCTTCAAAGAATTGATGTAGCAGGAAAGCAATGTACCCAAGGCACAAGACTTAATTCAACAAAGTAGAGACATTTTGAAGTCCCTAAAAGAAAATCTACACCAAGCTCAAAATCAACAAAAAAATCTATGCAGATAAGAAACATATTGAAAGAATCTTCAAAATAGGAGATCTTGTGCTCTTATGCCTATAGCCCTATAGACAATCCACCCTCAAACAAAGTAGTGCAGAGAAATTAAAACCCCACTTCTACAGACCCTACAAGATATTACGAAGAATTAGAGAAGTGGCTTATGACCTAGAGCTTCCTGAAGGCAATAAGATCTATAATATGTTTCACGTATCACGTCTTAAAAGGGTCATCAAAAAATATACCATTCCTTGTGATGAGTTGCCCCCATTAGATAATGAAGGAAAACTCATCTTATATCCTGAGGTTGTTTTGGATACTCAGGAAAAGAAATTATGGAACCACTCACTTATAGAATATTTGATTAAATAGAAACATCTACCAAGTGAAGATGCCACTTGGGAAAAAGAGGAAGTCCTTAAATTTCTTAAGGACAAGCAAAATCAAGAGGCAAAGACTATAATGAACCTCGAATAGATGCATCTATATCTAAGATTATTTACAAGAGATGGATCTCTTTATTTACAAGATGAGGCTATTCAAGATTGTCATGATCTCCTTAGTCTATGGATGTATATCCCAAAATGAATAGATACAAATACCATATATGAATTCAATATTCGTTAAGAAATGGATTCCTATCCAAGGGTAGACCTAGGGATAAATTTCCCCACTAACTTAGAATAAATTTTGATATCACTAATATTTGATGAATTGTTGTACTAATATTGGTTTTGCAGGAGATTTGATAGGAGAACAATCAAGGACATTACACCAATCTAGCAATAGTCTCCATACTTTGATCTAATTAACTTCTATTATCTAACATGATCCTTCTTCACATGAATATCATATTCTTGTACCCTTATTCAATTAGTTGTACTTGCTAGATCTATCATTTTTAACCATTTCACCATACGCATTAACATTAGAGATAAAATCTTGAAAATGAATGACTTTTATGATGTGCCAAATTTAAGTTTGACATCTACTATAAATTCTTGCTATTTAAAATATTTCCATCATTGGATAAAACTATAAAGATGTTTCATAATTCTCCCTATGAGTTGTACTAATAAATTATGAGTTGTGCCTACTAAGTATGATTATAGCAACCATACATATATATATATATATATATATATATATATATATATATATGTATATATGTATGTATGTATGTATGTATGTATGTATGTATGTATGTATGTATGTATGTATGTATGTATGTATGAGTGTGGATATGAGAATGGTATAAGTTGTACTTGTTGAATATGACTACTAGGTCCCTTGTTTGGTGGTGTTGATTATATGTCTTTTAGACTATAAAGATGCAAAACTTTCTATTATCTCTAGTTGCCGATGTGGGATTCTATTCATTATGTGACTTTGAGAGTTTTAATGTACAAGATAGACATTAAGAATTTGCTAACAAAATTAATGTTATTTCATCTCAATAGTTGGAGTGAGCCAATGAGATAACATACCTCGAGGAGAGTATAAAAACTCCTAATGCAAATCCTTTATCAATGCCTTCAGGGTTGACTTGTATAAAAAATAAATAATAGTTGTCATACAAACAATAAATATTACAACATTCAATATTAAATCAATTCAAAGGACAATGTTAACTATTACATGTGATTTTTAATATTTTTCTAATACACATTAGGGGTTACAAAATTAGGACATATAATATGTTACAAACCTCAAAAGGTCTCAATGAAGGCAGTAGCTATGCTAGGTAGTGAGAACCTTCCTAAAATATCTGAGAAAGATTGTTGCAAAGACAAACCACAAGGGCACATCAAAAGACAAAAAAGTATATTCACTCCTAAATCCCAACTGAATGAATTAATTGATGTATTGATACCTTAGATTGACATGAAGATAACCTTGTAGGCAAAAAACTAGAATTTTTTGATTCACATGAAGATAAACTTGTAGGCAAGGTCTCAATAAAAGTAGTAGGTCTATACCAAGTGATGATTAAATAAGATAAAATTCCTATATTACACCAACATCATAGAAATCCCACAATATAACAAATGATAAGTTGAATATGTGCCCATGACTTGGTCCACAAGTGGTATTTTAAATCAATATGTTAAAAGAGTTTCTTACTATGGAAATGTAATCAACCCCTGCATGTAGTTTTGGTTCTAGTGAAATTGAGAAGGGATATATTAACTAGATTTGCAGAAAGAAAGAATTTGGTAACTCAAAATATATGTACCAATGATGGATTCAATAACCATCACATAGGTGGATTCTCTAATGTGAATGTCACCAGTATTAGGATTGTAATTAGATGTTGAGACTCTAAAATAATATGCTTCTACTCTACCACAATTTTGAAATGTAATGTGAAATTTTGGATTATTTTCCAGCTTAAGTTCCTTGCCCAAAAATTGTTGATTAGGAATAAAGTCTAAAGAAATATAGGAAAAAAAGGATAGTGTAGTATTACTGTTATAAGTGAAAATTTTGAAAAACAAAAATAAGACTTCACTACATTATTTTTCATTGAAGGGTCTTTCTTCTATGATTAGAAATAAAGTCTAAGTAAAGAAAATTCTCCCTCTATACATTCTCATCTACTAGTTTAAAATGGGCTTTTACATTGTAAATATGCTAGAAAAAATGGAACTTTTTCATTTTATCTATAATGTTCCAATATCAAAGAAGTTCATTTTGTGATATATGTTTTCAAGTTGTCAAGAGCGTGCAATAGTTCTTTATGATCTTATTGTATGAGCCTCTATTAATTGTCTAGATCTTCCAAAAACAAAATGTGAAGGAACTATATTTTATAGTTCTCTATTCCTTTCATGATCACATTTATAGAAAAATCCTTTAGTAAATTCCAAACTATTATTTGTAGCTAAAATTATTTAGATTCTTACAAATCTTATGTTGTGTATGGGCTTGTGAGATCTTTGATAAAATAAAACTTTGATTCATCTTTGTGAGTGATTCATTTGATAGTGAGAAGGTTTGGGTAATCCTATTATATACTTTTTTAACTTCATCACTAATGTATTTAATGTCATAATTTATTCAATGTTAATGTATTGTGACATTTCTACTCTATTTTCATCTAAAATATTGTTAGTGATATTTCAATCTTTTATTCATTGTCCTTTGTTCTTGTTATTCAACCAACTCAAAACCTTTAGAAAGATTTTGAGTTGGTCAATAATTCACCTAGTATTTTCATCTTGTATTTCAAAGTGTCATCGATGTTATTTTATTTTCATAAAATATTAATTTATTAATGACGTGCTTACTCTAAATGATTAACATCCATGGTTTATTTGTTGTGTTGATGATGTTTAATTATTCTCTATTGTACATTAATTATACTCACTTTGTTGATTTTTCTATTATCTCTAATCTGACAATTTGTGACTACTCTATTGCATTCATTATTACATAAAGAAACTAAGATATTACTACCCATTATACTTCTAATTGCTTCGTTAACTTTTTTGAAATTATAATTGATCATTGGGATGTTAATTTTCTATTATATAGTTTCTCATACATTATATATACTTGCACAACCATTTCTTTCCTTTAATTTATTATAAATTGTGACCTATACTTTTGCAGTTACATCATTTTTGTATTTTCCAACCAGTTGCACAAGCACTTGTGAAACAAAACAACTATATACTACATCATCCATAACTATAATTTAGAAAATGCTACCTTTATCAAAAAAAGGGTATCTTTACACTCCTTCATTTTGTGAGGATTTTTCCACATGTGAATCTAAATCATCCCTTTCTAGAATAAATGCATATCACAATTTTTTTTAGATTCTTCTTCATCTTCTTGAAAATTCAAATGCAAGATGACATTTTTTTTGGACTTTTAGAAGGAGTAGCATTCCTGAAAATATATATTTATTTCCATTCCTTTTATTTTTGGGGTATTTCATGCTTTGGGTCTTCATACTTTATAAAATGTGTTTAGACCACTCAATGTCACCATTATCACTGATCATGATCATTGACGTTATTCGTGTTTTCTTTCCTTGCTATTAATTTGGGCTTTCTAAAGTAGTCTTCATGTTTCAATTGGTTCTCAACAATGTTAGATAAAAATTTAAATTGAATAATTTGAATTACCTAACCTACCAATTCATTGATAGATTCAGTTCTTTAATGTGATCTCCCATATTCCAATACATGTTGTTCTACATAATTCTCATAGTGATCTTGTGAAAGGCTACAAGAAACTTGCAAAATATCTTCCATTATCCTGTGTTCTTTATTTCTCCTCTGTACATTTATCTAATAACATTTTTTGATTTAGATAATTTTCAATGGAAATATCTCTCTTTGGGAAAAATACTATCTACTAATCTCAAATATTTAGTTCAAAATGAAGTGTTTTCTCTTTATTTTAAAAAATCCAAGCTTCTTATAAGGATCTGATATTTGTATTTATAGTTTGGTATAAAGCATTGCTACTATTCTAAGAGGATTATTCCACCTTACTCTCTTAATATAACCTAATAACTTGATTCTCTACATACATAAGATTTCATATTTTCTTTTATTGAAAGACTCTCCTTATGTCTTTTTATTATTCATATTTTATCAAAAGGTTTCACAATAGTTTTCTATGTCCCTTTGATTTATTAATGTACTTTTACATCTATAATCATAAAGGTTTCACACTAGATTAATATGTCCCTTTGAATGATGTTTGTACTTTAGAAGCTATATCTAGATATTTGAATCAACTAATTAGTATAAAGCATCTTGTTCTCTCTTTTAGCTCTTTTCAACTCTCTTGGTACATATTGTTGAATATATTGTATGCAGTGATAGGAGAAGGCTTTAAGATCTTTCATTGGTTAGTCCTAGGATTGATCACCCTCTTCTACTTTACCTTCCAAAAGCATTTTGAGGATATAGGACCTAAGCTTTTGTCAATATATTAAAGACATTGAAGTACTCCTTTATGACCCTACCTTTTTCTTGTCTTCTACATATTCTAAAAAAAACTTTTCCTAGTATTATTTTTTAATAAAAACCACATTGTGTGTGGTATCTCTAATCATCACATTTTATGAAATATTTAAAGAAATATCTTTATATTTGCAAATTTTTCTTATAATTTTGTATGTAAACATCCTTGCATGCATTGTAATATTTTCTTTTGTGAATAAAAGTACACTTTATTTTTCACCATGACTTGTACTTTCAAAGTGATAGAATTGTAGTCATGAAAGTATAGAAAAAAGGATAATGGTACACAAGTCAAAGTCATAATGGGCTCAAGGGATCATCTACATATGAATTTATAAAGTTGTAAATCATTCCATCAATATGTTGGGCTCAACAAACACTTCACTTTCATAGTCCCATAATGGCTAAGGAACTTGAACTGGTTAGAATATAAAGTCTCTGTAAACTTATGTTGCCTTCAATTATTTATTGTGTTATTTTTCCATGATCTTAGGTCAAATAAATTTAGATGCAAAGGTACACACACATGCAACATACCATAATTGATAAGAAGTTTTGAATGCTAAAAAATCATTTGCAAGATTCATCTAGTTAGATATAAATTTTAGTTTTTTGGTGTCTTGTCTGTTATGAATTTTGTGAGAAATTCTATTATTTATACAAAGATTCCAATAATGATATGTGTATATTAAATGTTGAGTGTCTATACTGAGTACTCCAAAATCATACATTTCATACCTTCATCTATACACAATGACTTTCTAGTTTCTTTCTACTCAAGCACCCATTTCATTTCATACAATCATCTAAAAATTGTGGGGTTTATTTTTATTTTGGTTTGTGGGCTTTTAATTTATAAATGTAGATGCTATTTGATGAGAAATAGTTGGTTTTGATGACTGCAAAAATATAGATCACAAGGGTACAAAAGGAGGAAAAATATAAATTCAATCTAAAACATTGATCACAAAGGCATAGAAAAAATATGCATTCCACTCCATAATCAATGTAAAAAAATACCAAATCACAAGGGCATGACAAGAGATTCAATGAAAAATAATAATAATACCCTAAATTAGCATGTACCTTCAAACTTGGCTTGTCGTATCAATTTGTCTTCCTTCTCACATTCGTTTGATACATGAATGAAATTGTTCACACTAAATGAATGAAATATGCC